>VXBJ01006929.1:1093177-1222166 GCA_013400055.1 Nycticryphes semicollaris
GGGAGGGGTCGCCCCCGCACTTACCGGTCCGGGGCTGCGGCGGGTTCCCGCCGGGGCCGGAGGCCGGTGCGGCGCGGGGTGCGGAGCTCCTCGGCGCGGCTGTGCCCAGCTCAGCTCTGCCCCCTCTGGCCGCACTCGGTGCAGGAAAAGCCGCCGCTGCCGCCGCTGGGCCCTCCCCGCCGGGGCGGCCGCCGCGTCGCCATGGCAACGCGGGTCGGGGCGGCCGGGCCTCGCTGCGGCCTCCCCCGGGCCAGGCCCTATCCGGGGCGCAGCGTCCCCAGGCGACGGGAGCCACGGTGGGCAGGGGGGTGTCCCGCCGTGCCCGTAGCCCTGCCCTCCACTCCGACAGCAGCAGCCCTCACCCCGCCGCAGGGCGAGGTGCTCTCGCCCTCACCCCTCCCCTCCTCCCGTCAGCCATCTTGCAGCCACCTGGTTAGGTGGTGCACGTGTGGAAAAACGGGACAAGCGAAAAAGGGGGCGAAAAATAATAAATCTGTCATTCCCTTTAAAATAAAGGCCCTCCAAAATACAGACCCAGCCAGTTGTGGTTGGTTGGGTCACTGTGCTGTGCCCCCCGCTGCCCTACTGGAAAGGCTCCAGGCCACAGGCAGACATCGCTTTTGGGTTTAATAGGCTTTGTTGCGGTTTCCTCACACAAAAACATCCATGGAGACTGTTTCAGTGGGCTTGGGAAACTAATCAAGAAGGCAAGGGGGACAGCAGTAGCCAGGCAGATCCTGTGCTTCTTGGGCTTGCCCTTGGGTCTGACTCCACCAAGGAAAGAGGCAAAGATCTCCAGGGGAATAGATCTGTAAGAGCCACCCTCACTGCTCGTGTGCGCTGCGCACTGCGCTAGGACAGACGCAGCAAGCGTGGGGTTACCAGCTCTGCACCAAAGGCTCAGGGGCACCAGCAGAGCACAAATACACAGCCTGTGCAATGACTCGGAGATCAGCAGAGAAGAGCAGCTACGAGGATAGTGGAGCACGTCAGGCTCATGAGGAGAGTGTGTGCATGGGAGAAGTGACAATTATATGGAGTCATGATGAACAGCCCAGAAACATCAGCTCATACCTGAAAGCGAGAGGAGCTTGTTATCACAGTCAGGGACTTGTAACCCAAGGTGAGAAGATGTAAACCAGAGGTCAGTGAAGCATCAAAAGCCAATGCTGATGAGTTGGATGTAGGTGAAAAAGGGAGCAGCTTGTGCACTTTTCAGACTGGGCTAGGCAAAGCATGAGAAGATACAGCGCAGGAGGTGACAAAGCTCACTCCAGAGAGGTGGTGCTTGACCAAGGAAGAAAAAAAGCCTCTGCACCAGGGCCATTATTTTGGTGTGTGTTGGATAGGCATGTGGGCTGCTGGCAGTCTGTCCAATCCCGCAGGCATGTCTTCACGGTGTCCTTGGGAAAGCACTGGCAGGCACTGACACAGGGCTCACCCATGCTGGGGAACAGGGAAACAAAGCACAGGGGAGCTGCAGTCATGCCTTCCCACTCTCCAGCTGTGAAACTGCTTCCCACCTCTTTCCTTGCTGGTGGCGGGTTCCCACTCTGCCGTGTCTTGCAAAGATTTTGGTGGGTTTACTGCACTATACCAACTCCGACAATAGCTGAACTGAACTCAGCTTGGATTGAGGGGGATAGTTTTTACCATGTATCATAACATGCCATCCCATAGGAGTACAATACCCTGGCAAAGTAGAGGTTAATGCTGTCCACCTTTGTGCTGAGTTTTAGAATCATACAATCATAGGATGGTTATAGTTGGAAGGGACCTTAAAGATCACCGAGTTCCAACGCCCCTGCCATGGGCAGGGACACCTCCCACTAGAGCAGGTTGCTCAAAGCCCCATCCAGCCTGGCCTTGAACACTTCCAGGGATGGAGCTTTCACAACTTCTTTGGACAACCTGTAAGTCCTTTTAAGAGGACTGTAATCAGCTGTTCTTATTTTTGGTTCTGCTGCATAAAAACAACTGCTCTTTGCAACCTGTGTGGCACAAGGGACCCATTTCTTCCAGCAGTCTTTAAGAGAAGATATTAAAAAAAGCAGAGGAAGAAGGTTCGCATTCAGCAAGTGCCAGGTTGTCAAGGTTTCCTCTGCTTTCAGACATAAATTTTTTCTTCTGGCAGACACAAGAGAGATTTAAAACCCTTTGGTACAAAGTGGAGCTTCAAAAGCAGCAAGGTCTGTGCCTGAAACAAGGTGAAGAGCAGAGCTCAGGACCTCCTATGTGAGGCAACATCGTCATCATGTCACACGTGCTATCATTATGCCAGAATTGTGCTCAGCTTGTCACAAAGCTCCCCCTGCATGAGTCTCAAACTCCTGCATTGCTTTCAGCCTGGCTGCCAGAGAGCCCGTGGGCTGATTTAGCTCTGCCAAGGACATGGGTCAAGTTCATTCTGCTGGCAAAGAAAGGGGCTTTCACGAGGTTGCGTTTTTCAGCTTCCTATCCCATTTATATTGCTTTCTGTTTTAATAAATTGTGGACTGCAGGCGAAATCCCCAAGCACCTGATGAGTGTGGGTATTAAACCCATGCGTTAAAAAGCCAAATCAAGCAAGCTTGGTCACTGCTTCCTTGGCCCGGTGGCCATCGTGGACATGATTATCAGAGTGCTGGTAGACAATTTAACTGACAAAGACTGAAGAGGCAGGAACATATAATTAACACTGGTCAACGTTGTTTTGTGGAAAAATCAATCTCAACCAAGCCTGATCTCCTTCTCCATTGGGACCACAGGATGGATTGCCAAAGGTAACGGCATGGAGAAAGTGTCCAGCATCCAACTGCTGAGAGTACAGCCAAACTATGAATAAAATGAACAGATTCACATCTGATTGTCTGCTTGGATGCCAGGAATCACACAGAAACCACTGATCCAGCAGGTCTGGTATCATCTTCTGTGCAGACACATGACATTGCAGAAGTGAGAGGGGATGTAGATGCAGCCAGAAAATGAAGGAGGTTCAGGAAAAGGACAGCTCTACCCCAAGCTCAGCTCCGTTGTCCCCCAGAGAGAGCTCAAGGCTTCAAGATGTCCCCATCTGAAGCAGAACAGAACCAACTGTTTGTTCTGTAATTTTACATCTTAGCTAGGCCTCTTCTAACTCTCTGAAATTAATGGCATATTGTGGAGAAAAGTACTCATTCTCAGTTGGTAAGACCAATGTTGTTTGTACTTCATGCCAAGGAATGGTATGCAAAGAGACTCTTGCTTTTACTTATTGCTATAACAACCAAGGTCAGCCAGTTTTTGTTACTTGCCCTGTCGGAGGGTAGGAAATGGAAGAACTGTAGAGGGGTCACTCCTGTGGGGAGGAGTGGACAGAACAGGTGACCCAATCCTGACCAACTGGGGTATTCCATCCCATCTGCCCTATGCTCAGTATAAAAGCTGAGGGATCAAAGGGTCAACTCTTTTTTCTTCAGTGGCCAATGTTCAAAGAGGACTCTGTCTGTTCATCTGCCTTTGATGCTGATCCGTGTGTTCCTGACTCCAGATCTGGAATCCAGTTTCCATCTGGAAATTCCATCACTGAGTTCAGTCTGGGACTTCACCAGTGCCTGCGGGTGACATGACTGCCATCCTGGGAACTTGTTACGATTTTGTATATATTGTATCTATTTCATTATTTGCCTTTTTTTAATTTTAGTATTAATACTTCATTAAGGTAGTTTAGTTCATTCTAAACTTGTAAATCTCCTTATCTCTTCCTTTATGTCGTCGTCTTCTCTCTCTCTTTTTTTTTTTTGGTGGGGGGGGTGGGGTGGTGGTGGAGAGGCAGTGGGAAAAGGCCACGTGTCAGTCTGCTTTTGGTAAATTTGGCTGAAACCATGACACAAGACCACTCAGGTGAACAGGCCTATGTGGTCTGTCTGTCCCCTATGGCCATTGCTCCTCGGAAGGGGACTGCAGACATCTTCTTAGTAGCTCTTTGATTCAAATTCCTAGTAAAGCAGAAGAAAAGTCCCTGATGCTCAAGGCACACAAGTCGTCTTCAGTTCCCACCAGCAAACTCTCCAGCCACTCTCCACCAAAAGTAAGGAAATCAAACCTTGGCAATGTTAAGTCTCTGCATAAAAAAGCAAGCAAAAAGCTTTAGGGTTCCCATTACTGATCAGCAAGAAGCCAAAAAGGTATAAAAGTAGAATTTTCCTCTCTTTGTAAGTGACTTTTAGAGCCACAGCGTTGCCCCTGGAGTGCTAACGAGTGATGTGTCATGATAGGCTTGCAAAATGGCCCAGCTCCTGCAACATGCCCTTCAGGGCTGGTAATCTTCAGTAAACACCAGCACCTCACCATGCCCAGCTCTGGCCTCAAGGCTGCCTGACAACCAGCAGCCCCCATTCCTGTGCGTGTGTCCAACAGCAGCAGTGCCCTGGCTCCTTGGGCGGCCAATGCAGGCTCCCACGCTCAGCACAGAGAGCACAAGGGAAAGCAATCTCATGCCCTGCACGCTTATCTCCCAGATAAAACAGCAAGGCACTTTTGTTTATTGAGTGTCGATGAATGGCGCTGTCTTGGCTGTGAGATTGGCCTCCAGATCCCACTCTGGGCACAGCTGCTGGCGGGGAGCCTGCAGCTGCAGCCTCCTATTGCCACAGGAGCCTTTTGGCAGGGTTGACCACCTCATCCCAGGGAGAAATTGCCCCGCAGGATCCTGCCATCCGCATCATGCAGAAGCAGCATCCAATTTATGGGGTGTTGAAGGACAGGGAGCATCACTCTTTTCTTGGGATGGGTGGCCAAGCAATGGCAAATGGTGCCATTTGCTCTGGGATGGCACAAAACTGGGAGGAGTGGCTGACACACCAGAAGGCTGTGCCACCATCCAGCAAGACCTGGACAGGCTAGAGAGATGGGCAGAGAGGAACCTCATGAAATTCAATAAGGGCAAGTGTAGGGTCCTGCACATAGGGAGGAATAGCTCCACGCACCAGTACAGGTTGGGGGCTGAGCTGCTGGAAAGCAGCCCTGCAGAGAGGGACCTGGGGGTCCTGGTGGACAAGAAGTTGACCATGAGCCAACAACATGCCCTGTGGCCAAGAAGACCAATGGTCTCCTGGGGTACATTAAAAAGAGCATGGCCAGCAGGTGGAGGGAGGTCATTCTCCCCCTCTACTCTGCCCTGGTGAGGCCACATCTGGAGTACTGTGTCCAGTTCCAGGCCCTCCAGTTCAAGAAAGACACGGAACTACTGGTAAGAATCCAGTGGAGGGCAACAAAGATGATCAAGGGACTGGAGGACCTCTCATATGACGAGAGGCTGAGAGACATAAATCTATTTAGCCTGAACATGAGAAAAAACTTAGAGTGTAACAGAGCATTGGAACAGGCTGCCCGGAGAGGTTGTGGAGTTCCCTACTCTGGAGATATTCAAAACTTGCCTGGATGCGATCCTGTGCTACATGGTGTAGGTGAACCCTTTGGCAGGGGGGTTGGACTATGTGATCCCTGTGACACTGTGGTTTTACAGTGTTCCGCACTCTTCAGAGCTCATTTGTTCATCTGCCCTTCCAGCACTGGTGAACAACTATGGGAAATTTGCAGCTGTACTAACCCAATTTGCTGGTTTTTGGAGGCAGAAAGGTGAGATGGCTCCATGCTGCCAGGCTGGAGGGTGAAGTGGACACCAAAGACACTGCCATCCTGCATGCATGAAAATGAAACAGCCTGACCCACAGGGATAGTCACAGCTTCCCGGGCTCACTGCCTCGACAAGAGGTACCGCCAGCTCCTTCAGGGCCATGTTATTTTGGGACCCCAAAAAGCTGATGGATCCATTTGTGACTGCCTCTGCCCTACAGCCATCTTAGATTCACAGCAGTTGTCACAAAATAGCCTGTTTAAGCAGCAGGATCTTCTTTTCCCTGCCTGGACTGCAACCGAATCATCTGTTGTAAGGGATTTTTGAGGGGGGACACTGTGTTTTCATGCTTCTTTCAATGCCAGGATGAAAGCCTCACTGTGATTGTCACCCAACCTGATGCTAATGCAGCACATGAAGGATGTGCCAGGCCCCAGGAGCCAAGTAACCTGCAGTCTTGGGAGAGAGCATCTACAACCACCATCACAACCTGTTCCTTTTTGTCCAGCCTGGAGGGAAGAAAATTGAAAACGTTTGTTGTGAGCCAATGCTGCTTCCAGAGGGAGTGAAATACTCCAAGGCCTAGGCTGAAGAAGCAGCAAGGTGAAGATTCATACCTAAGCTATCCTATTACTACCTCCCTCAGCCAGCTCTCCTTTCCTGCTTCTAACTGTAATCTAAAGCTTCTCTTAATCAGACCAACAAAGCATAATTAGAAACCAACTACCCATCAGCCAGGTCCCTTTTTCACATGGTGGGGAGAGATGGGCAACTCCATAGGGGCTGCAGCCATCCCCTGCATGAGCCCCACTCTCTCCTGGATACACAGATGTGCTGTTTCTAAACCTTGTGATGCTAAACACCTCAGAAGACCAAGTCTGGCTCCTGGAAGAAACCTGGCAGAGCTGGTGTGGCTGGGACACATCTGGCATTATTCAGATCACTGTGTATTGCCATCTCCTGT
The DNA here is from genome assembly GCA_013400055.1 of Nycticryphes semicollaris. NCBI lineage: Eukaryota > Metazoa > Chordata > Aves > Charadriiformes > Rostratulidae > Nycticryphes > Nycticryphes semicollaris. The sequence goes on from VXBJ01006929.1 coordinate 1,099,738, forward strand.
TCATACCCAAAGCTTTGACCTCTTGGTGCTGCTTTGGAGCCATCCCACAGATGGACCTGCAGCACCCTGATGCCTTTTTCCTGCATTAGGAAGGAAGAAAATGAAAGAATTTTTCAAGCTATTTGTGTTTTTATTTTAAATACCAAGGTTTACCCATGCTGGTTCAAGCAGAGGGCTGACAGGGTGGTGAAAGCCTGGAAACTTACAGCAACTTGAGCAACTAAAAGATGAGGAATATTAGCTTGCTGCTTTCCCAAGACACTCACTAAATGTGCGCAGACAGCATCCCTCAAGCTCTCATGTCCCATTAGCTACATCAGACCTGCCCAACTTCTCTGTGATGTGTAAGGTTGTCCCCTGTCCCCTGAGACCGACCTATATTCCCTGGTGGCCTCTTGCAACCCAGCATCTGACAGCCACGCAGGGCCTGTCCCAAGATGTGGCTTCACCAGGTGATCCTGTGCATGGGAGCAGTGACCCAGAACATGGGACTTTGTATGCCCAGCCAGGAGATGCTCAGAGATACCTCCACTTGCAGCTCTCTGCTGAGACACAGTGAAAACAAAGCAGAGACAGCGTTTTCAAGCTTAACACGTCCAGGGTAGAAATTCTGTCTCTCCCTTTGGGCAGTGCCTGGTTTGTTATGGGTCACCACTGAAGTTCTCAATCCAGGAGCAAAGGTGGGCCACAAGTCTCTGAGGAGGGCTCCAGGCAACAGTTGCCTCTACCACGTGCAAGCATGATATCCCCTTATCCACAGGGCAGCTTCAGCTGCAGCAGAAATAAGACTTGCAACCATCTTGCCTTTTTAGAGAAAGCAAGATTTCTGATCTGCCTTGGCCTGCTTTGTCTCTCCACATACTCTGTTGCTGCTTTTCTTACTCATCGCCTGCCTAAGAAAGGCAGCCCCAATCTCTCACTTCTTCCATGTGAGAATGCATTCAGCTTTCCATATTCGTTTACTTTTCAGAGGATCTTTTTCCCACCAGTTTAACCAATTACTTTCTGAACACAGCTTTTATATTTTGGGCTCAAACGTCTCACAGCGATGAGTCAGTGTTAGAATGATACACAGTGGGGAAAAAAGTATCTTGTTTTTCTTATTTGCAGGTAATGTTGGATTATTTCATTTGGTGCCACCTAGTTGAGAAACAGTGGATGGCAACCATCTATTCACACTCTTCATCCTTTCCCAGGAGTTGTAATACTCTGCTGTAAAAAGAATTAAAAATACTCTCGGGTACTTGTCTCTGAGCATCCTTCCTGCCTCATGCACATTTTTCAGCTCCACTGTGGCCTGTCTGGAAAAGATAAGAACTGCACTGGTGTTCAATGAGCAAACTCAACAGTGTCATGCTGCTGTCATGAGCAAAAGATGAGGAAGGATCTTAGTCCCAGCCTCCCAAAGCAACCTTCGGCAGGGGTTCCTACTGCGAGGCAGGAGGGTACAGGCTTAATTTTCCATTGTCATGGTGCCTACCCTGTTCCTACATTTCACAATCACTGAGTTCCTTCAAGGTAGCTGAGAACTGGAACAAGCATCAAACTCTCCCTGTGGATTTTCAAGCCATGCAGATTTACAGCAAAATAGTGCTTTAGGAACAGTTTATTTCTGTGGAGTTCAGGAAATGGACGCAGACTCAATTGTAGCAAAGGCTGTTGTCTTTATTTTAACATACAGCTGGTAAGCGTGTTGGGCTCACCTTGAGGCAGGTCTGGTTTGGGGCTCTGATGCACCAGTGTCTGAAAATCAGCCCCACACCTTTCCCTGTGAAAGCTGCTCCTAGCTTTAAAGGCTGGAAACAGTCTGTGATCCTCCTTTTGGGGGAAAACAGTGAATTTAAGGACCATCAGATTTCCTTTCCCTTTTTAAAGCAACAGCAGCATGACACTGTTGAGTACAGGCACTGCAGGGTATCAAACACCAGGAAATCTTATCAGTTAGCAGGGTATCTTCTAATGCTCCCTCAGTTTTGTGTCAAGGTTCAGGACTGAACCATTCAGTCCTCAACACACCACAGGTATCTCCTTGTCCTTATCAGAGCAATCCTATGTATTGTTGTCTGGCAACAGTAAACAAACAAACTGAACGCAGCCCCTACAGGCTCCCTCCCACCTTCTTATTTCCTTCAGGTCTTTTTCTGGGAATTCCATAGCATTTTACTGCCGGGATCGTGTAATCAGTTTAACCCCCTGCAGGAAATAGAATTAATAAACTAATTTGAGCTTTGCCTGGGCTTTCATTTCTCAGCAACTTCTTTTATTAATCTTTGCATGGGCTGGAATCATCTCACCTGAATCTGTCTCCTGGCAGGTACAGGACTGCCATGGTTAGCGAAACCTAGAAGTGGAGTGTGGTATGTGGGAAACTGTTCACCTCCCAGGGCCACTTGGTCATTCTGCTAGAGATCTGCAAGTTTATGAAGCTGAAAAGGGTTTAGCTATGAGAGTTAAGGAGGTATCAATGTTACAGTCAAAAAAGGAAAAGAAAAAATGTTCCCACTCCCAAACAGTTCCTCCCTTTGTTTTTAATCCTTTGTGTAAAGAGGCTTTTCCTGGTTGAAAATTTATTTGGGGAAATTTTGGATATATCAGGATTGTGCACAGTAAAGCTCACAAAATTTGCCAGATCATCATTAGGACACTCTAAGGTGCCTAATAGGCACCAGGAAAAGCCAGGTAACTGGAAAGGAAAAGAGAGTAGCTCAGTATGTGATGAATGAATTCAAGGAGCCAGAAAGAAAAAAAATCTTTTTTTTTTTTTTTCAAAAGATAAATACCACATTGTTTTTTACTTTCCTGCTTCAACCATCTACTGCAACTGTAATCCCCTTTTCCTAGCTATAGCTGATTCTGCTGATGATACTTGTCCAGGGTATGGGATCTCCTGTGGCCTGGCGCAGCCCATACTTAGAGTAACCTAAACACCTGGCACTAACCTCCCTCTCTCCTAGCTCAATCTATCTGTTATCTGGAAGAGTTGAAGCTCTGCTGATGCCTGAATGAGCCTACCCAACCCTTATTTTGGCATTGCCTAACTCACCTGTTGCCTGGCCATCACAAATGGAAAGCTAAGCACAGTCTGGCTTCATCCCGTTGTGGCTGTGGATGCTACGCCGCCTGTAGGCTTCCTTAGCCTGGCTTCACCTGGCCAAAAGCCTCCTGCACCTCCACTGGAGGCCAGGCTAAGCCTATGCATTGTCCCCTCCAGACCAGCCTTGTCGATCCTTAGACCTGCTCCACCTGAGCCCTAGACATATGCTCAGCTAGTCAAACCCATGATCCCAATGTTGCGTTTCCTGGCTTAGTCCCACTGCAACAAAGCCAAGCTACAGGGATACCATTGACTCAACTGTAGATTGTCTTGCACTTTGCAGCCAGCAATATCCAAACAAGAGCTCTTCTCCCATTTCTGTGCAGCACGGCCAAGCTCACCCCTGTCTTTCTGCCAGCAGGTTTCAAGGAACCTGACTCTAACACCTCAAGGTATTCATAGATTAGCAGACTACACTGTGAAACAATTAAGTGCTTATTTTATTTTCAGTGAGAGCAATATGCCCAAATGCATCTCTCCAAAACTGAAGAACAAATACCTTGTTGGTACACAACAAAATTACAGACAAGAACATATGACACAGACTACCAGAGAAAATGTACATTCAAAGGAGAACTGCCGACTTGAGCCCAACATCAATCTTGAGGGACAGCATGGCCTAAGAAATCAGATCTGAGGAAGTCCCTACGCCCAAAGCAACAACTCAAGTCTGCAAGTCCTTGTCCAGTGCTCTGGACTGGATACTAATCACTCCGTGGCCTGAGATGTTAGACTGGCCTTAAAAACAAAAACCACAACTGATTTTATGCCTCTCTTTCAGTAGTACTGATAGCAGGTCAGAAACACAGCATCAGGGAAGCCATCAATGATTGTCCACAGGGGGAAGAAAGCACCGGGATTTCTCAGACTTGCAGCTGCAGGTTGATTTTGGGTGTTGCAGCCTGATATGTCTATACAGATTTCTGGTTTTTGGTCTGAGAAAAGCCCTTTAAGTATCGCTGAGAGAGTGGTACACGATGAATCCAAACCTATGTTGAAAGAGTTGAATTTACAAAGACGACAGTAGTCTTTCAAAAAGCTTGCATGAAATTTCCCACTGTCATTAGTTGAGATGGAGAACAGGAAGAGAAGGGCACCTCAGCAGTCAATGACTGAGCAGTTAAAAAGCAATAAATACTTCCAGCCTTATCCAGGATGTACACACTGCAAAGCTGGGAGGTTAGATCAGCACAGTTCGTGCCAACCCCACAACAGTGCCTATTTCACAGCTGGTCAGACCAGTTTTTAAAATGCAAATTTAAGTCATGCTTTTCACCAAACTTCTCAAGGGGTCACACCTTCACTACTACACAGGCACGTTTCACTGGGAAGATGTGGGAAATATCCCTTTGAAACTGAAAGGGAAATCTTACTTTCACTTAAATTAAGAGTCTCTTCCAGAACAGCGGGGTTAAGGATTTTTACTCATTTGTAAAATAAAACTGGAGATCTGTCAAAGACTGACAGTATGTAGGCCTCAGCTAAGAGGCCTGGCAGGTGCAGCAGCCTAGGTACAATGTGAAATTTTATTTGTTCCAAAATAAATTTTGGAGCAAAACGAAAAAATAAGAGCAATTTTGCTATAAATTAGTTTCTTTTACCTACAAATACTTAGGTTTTGGTTTGGGCTTGAGGGAACTGGAAGAGAGTTGGCAGTAAATAGAAAAGCTTGTCATGGGGAATACAGTTCACGTTTTCATGTGAGCAAAACACAGCATTAACAAACGTATCTGAATAGTCCCCAAAACACCAAGGCCTTCGTAGCACGACTGCACCTCCACTTTCCATCAGGCATTGGAGCACAAACAGACCCAAGTGATCACTCCCAATGTTTCCAGCAGAACACAGTTTCAGGAATAAGTTATAAATAAATATATATAAGATGAGTATTAATTCATTAAAGGCTACTTTAGCCACTATTCAACTGATGGACACTTCAGTCTCTGAATTTCTCCATATTTCTGAAATCTAAAGCTCAAAGTCAAGAAGTGGAAGTACAGAAGAGGCTCATAAATGCTCTCTAAGCTGCCTGGGATGGGCAGAAGTGACAAGTAAGTATCGACCCAAGGAAGGCTGGTAGTCTGCTCACATGTATATCAACATCCAGCTCCTTGGGAAGATGCTGGCCTGTGTGGTGGGAGGAGCCCCAAGACACTGTCACTCTGGATACACAGAGGGACCCCAAATGAAACCCAGTTCTTCGTGCTAGGTGCTACGTCATAGCTATTGCAGAGTCCTCAGTGCTGCTCTCCTGCTCCAAGCCCACCCGGCGGATGGACTCCCTGTATTTCTGCCGTCCCAGCTCAATGGTGGTTTCAACCTCATCAGCGATGTCCTGGCGGCCACTCGCCTTCATGGCTGTAATCAACTTGTTCACACAGTCAGGATCCTCCTTGTTTTGCTGAGCCCATGAGAAAAGCATGTCCAGGATCTGCTTATCAAGGTCCTCTCTGAAGAAAGGGGGAAGCACAGGAGTAACCAACACACTCTCTGGACTGGCGACCCACAAAGGCTCTACCCAAGTCCCAGACCATGACTGGAGTCCCAGAGAAGCCACCCAGACACAACAAAGCACACAATGGGCCTGTCTTCTCTCCATCTGTTATACAGGAGTTGCAGTTCCTGCACTAAAATCTCTCTAGACATTTTTTTCTTAATGGAAATATCAAATTAAAGTATTCTGCTTTTCGATGTAAATTCCCATAGGAACAGTAGCTTGGTCATAACAATTCTCATTCTCTCTAACTGCTTTGGATTTTTGGTCAGACTGCGTGTCCCATGACATACCACAAGCTCTTTTTGAATAAAGATGATACTCACAATTAATGCCATAGACCACTGCTCATTGTCAGAGATGGAGTCTGGCCAGGAATCCAGATCACAGAACAAAAAAGGAATGTGACTCATCTGAACTACAAAGCTCATCAGGTTTGTTATTTCCCAATTTTGTTTTTCAAACATAAAGCTTTGTTTTGTAATGACAAGAGAAAACAATCAGTTTTCGATTAAAAAAGGTAGTGTTTTGAGAACAACCATTAGTCAACCCACCTTTTATCCAGTGAAACAATTCCAGTGGGAAAACTGTCAACCAGCAAAGCACTGATTTATACTATTACGCTGCAGATAGACAGACAGATATGCAGACAGACAGACAAATAGGCAGACAGATAGACATAATGCATCATTGTTGATCACTACGTCCCATCTTACCTGTTATTGTATCCTATGCGCTCAATCTGCTGATAGGTCAAGCCCAAGTTCAGGCCAATGGTCTGCCAGTCAGTTCCCACACGCCTGGCAATGCTCAGCAGGTTTGCCTGTGTCAGGTAACCAGTCTCAGCGTTGCCCAGGTTCAAAGGAGGGAAGGAGAAGCCATTCAGGGGACCAGAGTTCTTGTCCCAGCGGGGTTTTAATTGCTGTGTCATAGAGAAAAGAGAGAGAGAGAACACAGAATCATAGAATCGTTTAGGTTGGAAGGGTCCTTTAAGATCATCTAGTCCAACCATCAACCTAACTCAGATAAAAAAATGTCACTAAACCATGTCCCCAAGTACCATGTCAACCTGTGTTTTGAACACCTCCAGGGATGGTGCCTCAACCACTTCCCCGGACAGCCCATTCTAATGCTTGATAACCCTTTCCATATAAAAAATTTTCCTAATATCCAACCTGAACCTCCCCTGGCACAACCTGAGGCCATTTCCTCTTGTCCTATCACCTGTGATTTGGAGAAGAGACCGACCCCTGCCCCTCTACATCCTCCTTTCAGGTAGTTGCAGAGAGCAATAAGGTCTCCCCTCAGCCTCCTTTTCTCCAGGCTGAACAAGCCCAGCTCCCTCAGCCTCTCCTCATAAGACTTACTCTCCAGACCCCCCACCAGCTTTGTTGCCCCTCTCTGGACCCTCTCCAGCACCTCAATGTCATTTTGTGGTAAGGGGTCCAACACTGGACACAGTACTCCAGGTGGGGTTGTTGTAGAGGACAGCGTCTGGCCATTCAGTCTCCATGCTGAAATTTCCTTCCTCCTGCTGGGGAGGAAGGAATATTGTGGGGCTGAAGAGTCAGGCTGTCAGAAGCAAGGAGCACTCACACTGGCAATGACCAGCAATGTTCACTGCCTCTGAAAATTATCGAATCGTAACGTTCACAGTCACAGCTCACACTGGAAATTTCCTTTCTTGCCTTTACAGAGCATTTTTTCAATGAACCATCTCCCCAGAGCACACTTGCCTCGTCTGTAAGAGAGCACTTAGTCTAGATTGGTATTTGAGGTTGCATGTGTCAGACAGGGATCTGAGATCATGGCACATGTTCTGAAGGGAAGCACTCAGCCTACAAAGGTATTTATCAGTTTAAGCTTCTCAAAAATGAATTAAATTCCATAAGCAAAAGTTGCATGTCTCACTGTAACATACAGCCTAGCTTTAAAGGCCAGTGACTCACACCAGAGTATTTATACTCAACACCTGTATTCAGGTCCAGCCTAACTACCTCATCCGAGACCTTTCTTTTTTCCTGCTGTGTGAGCTGTGTGACTAAGAAATTTATAAACAAAACAGATACTTCCCTTAATTACAGCAAGCTTCCTCCTCTTCTACATCCCTCATTTATTCAAAGGATCCACCCTCTCTGACCACCCATCCAACAAGCCTGTGCCTGACAGGCAAGATGAGCAGGAGGGATAGAGACCACTCCCAGCTATTCATGTTTCTCTTTTCAGAAGAACTCATGGGGTGTGGAAAATCTCCACCATAACATAGTTGGGCAGCCCTCTCTTGCAGTCATTCACTGCATCCGTTCTCATGGAGGAAGACAAAATCAGCCAAGCAGGAAGGCCGTGCTCTTATTCCATTAAGGTTATTTTTTCTGTAGGAAACAAAACAACTCACAGGCAATTTGATGGGCAGAGTAGCGAGCCAGAGGGAGTCTGCTCCTTTCCTCCTCCTGCTGGCATCTTCAGGGATGCTCTCAGGAATTGCCCCTCGGTAGAAAGAGACCTTTACAAATGAAAAACATGTAGTGAGGTTCAGATTCAAGCACAGTGGCCAAGCCTGTTCATACCACATCTTTTCTGTCTGGGAAAGAATGAATTTGGCATTTCTCAGCTATCCTCTGTCCATAAATATGGCCTCCCAATTAAGTGCAACTGGGAGGAGCACTGAGGTTCTGCCATAAAGGCTAGACTCCCTGCCAACACCCCAAGAGTTAATGGCAGGAATGTATGTCAGAGAGCTAAGTGATGAGTGATTCTTCCAGACTAGTCTTCTTGCTTATTCAGGGTTTAGTCAATCAAATGCAAAGCTGAGGAAAAGAGTCATGCCCGGCACTTGGAGATCATTATGAGAACCATTGTAAAAGCAATGATGATAATGAAGGAGGAAACAAAACATCAGTGTAACTGGTTGCTCACCTGGCCTTTTACAGCTTGGCCCTTCCTGTCTACAGGAGAGGTCACATAGATTTCCTTCATGTTCTTCAAGTGGGAATAAAAAATAAATGAGAGACGTCCATCCACGCAGTCAGGCCGATCTGTGCAGAGAAGCAGCAAACCCTCAACTTTTGCCGAAAAGTGTGCAGCTTTTCAAGCCCAGCAAATCACCCACTAGCAGCCTCCGTGCCACTATCTACTCCTTCTCCTCATGGCTGAAAGAATTGTAACCTCTTTTCCTCACTGGTCAACACAGGAAAGCAGAAAACACTGGCTATGGAGAAAGCAGGTCCTACAGGTGAAAAAGGAGAACGGCCACAAGGTGGAGATCAAGTTCAAGAATGGAAGGCAAGGAAGGGCAACACATTTCTGGAGTCATATCCATCCTTGGCACTTCCCTCCCATCCTTGGTACATTCTACCCCTCCGAGGATAGAATCAGCTGCAATAGCATCCCATAATGCGCAAAAATAGGTCACCTATCTCTTCAGCATTTCAGCAGTGGGTGCAGAAATAGGAATACAGCTAAAGGGCAAAAATATAATCAGGTACAACCTTCACATATGTAATTATCTAGAAATTAAGTTAGAGTCTAGCCTATAACAGGACAGGGGGACACGCTCTGGCCTCATGAACTCCTAAAAACCAGTGCACATAATTATTCTTCATAGAGTTGCACTTGATTTACACCAATGAAACGGAGCTGTACATTCAGGTTTTACATAAAATGGCTCAATTTGTAGCCGTAACGGGTCCAGACACATTGGGGCATAAAGCATCTTTTTGAGTTTTGGTCCTGCTTCCTCTTTCCTTCTGCTCTAATGGCTCCATTAGGGGGAATTCTTTGCTCTGGATTATTTCAGAAATACCTTCTCAAAAAAATATTCTTATATGTGTTCTCTCAGAAATGGGCAACATAAATTAGATCACCAGCATGGTATTTAAGATACCAGGAAAAGGGCATCACTAGCTGCAGAAGCAGATCATAGAATCATAGAATCATTCAGGTTGGAAAAGACCCTTGGGATCATCAAGTCCAACCATCAGCTCTACTTTATGAAGTTGTCCCCTACACCATATCCCCCAACACCACATCTAAACAACTCTTAAACACATTCAAGGATGGGGATTACTCCCATCCAAGCTGAAGCCTATAAATCAGTCATAGATCAGTCATAAATTGCCCTCTGCAGGCTACAAGAGCATAAAAGGAAATAAAAGCCTGCAAACAGCACTTTAATAGGGAAAAGTAGACACAAAGTTAGGTGACCAGAGAATGTGATAAGTCCATGGGCTGGTGCTGTTAGTAGTGTGCAAGCTGGAGACCAAGAAGAATGCCATGGAGGAGTACAGCCCCCAGCAGAAGCACATCTAGGGGTAGAGAAGCACAAGAGGTAGGAGCAGAATGGAGTCCAGTACTACCATACCCATATCGATGCTGATGCCTCGTTCAAAAGCTGCAAAAAATTGCTCTCCCTCAAACATCTCCACCATGTCAGATGGCTCAGGTCCTCGATAGCGGTCTTGCAGCTTCTTCAGCACGGGGTCAACCTGACAAAAGTGACAACACAGGACCCCGTGTTTGGTCTAAAGCACATTTGTCTCCTGACCCATGTCCCTACGCTCATGATATTCCTCTCACTCACCTTCAAGAGGGAAACTCCATTTTTGCATGTAAAGGGCATAAACAAATGAACAAACAACACAGATACCCCTTCCTATCCTGGGTAAACTGACTAGAGACAAGAAAGTGGTGCTCTGAGTTTTGTGGTTTCCCTATTTCTCTTCTCAAGTGAAATGCAGAAAAGCCTATACGGACTAGTAAAGACAGGCCATCCCAAAGCTGCCATTAAAAAAAGCATTTTCAGCACTGTCCCTGTTTTTTTAACAGGTCAGTAACCTTGAAACTAAGGAGGGATTTACTTGCTACCTTACCCTCCTCACACAGTATGCCCATTCAAAGACATTTTGTCTGCAAAAAAGCCACATGCCAGAATAGCACATAGCTGAGGACACCAGAAAGCCAATTTTGGCTTTGCAGCCTGTGATTACATTGTTAGACCTGGGATCTCGAAGAGGCAGTGCAAGAATCAGCTACAGCTGAGGTGTCTACTCTTTCTATTTGTAACAGTGAACCTTCTCCCTCCTCTGGAAACAATTTTAGCACAGTATGCAAGATATAAAGAATCCTTACAGATGTTTATGCCCATGGGTCATTTCAGTAGGGGCGAACAAATAAAATAATAAAAAAAAAGGGAGCAACCAGAGCAGAGAATTATGCAGAGTTGGATATGCAGCCCAGTTCTGGCAGCCTTGATAAATTAACCCTCACCTCACTGAGCTGCGCTGTCTGTCCAGGTACACGCTCTACAGACACAAATGCACTTTGCCAACATCTGAAGCTACACTGCTGAGGGCTGATACCCCTAGGGCAGGGGCAGCAGAAGAGAATGCGTGAGCACTTCCCATCTCTGCCCATACAAAGTCAGCTCACACTAAAAGCATAAACTAACCTGATGTTGCACTGGAGCAGATTAAGGAGGGCTCCTACGTTCTGTTCCACTGCTTGAACTGGAAACAGCAAGGACCACAGGGAAGAGTACCATTTCTAACCACTCCAGCTGAAACCAAAGCGGATGCTACTAGCCCATGTCAAACAAGTGACGTTAACTTTAATATCTTTGACGTTTAAGCCAAGAGGTTTTGCCTCGTGTTTGATGTGCTAACAGTATGGACAAGGCCGGATACTGTGGCTCAGATGACTTTAGAAGCCCAGTCCTCCAGGTTTGTAGGGGAGGAAATCGCTGCATGGCATCCACCACTGCATAGAAGGAGTTTTCCTTCTTTCCCCAGCTCACAGTGAGCCAGTATCATACCACACCGCAGTGTGGTGACAGTATACCCCAGCCATGATCCTGGAGCAGTGAACAGGACCATCTGGTGCACTGCTTGCCCTTACATCCCACAAAGAGAGGCCCAGGAAGCTCAGGAGCAAGGCAATGCAACCCATATCAGACCTTGTGCTTGGGGACACACTGTAGCAGGACTTGCTCGGGGTCCTTCTTCCTCTGCAGAGCAATGAAGTTCACCTGGTACATACGCAGCCGCTCATAGACTTTCTTGGCAATGCCCCCGATGTAGGTCTTGGTGGTGTACCACAGCCAGTACCTGGTAGACAAGGAATTAAGAAAAAGGAGGGATCCTGCCTAAGAAAAGAAGCCAATCACAACCACGAGATGGTAAAAAATGATGGGTAGAGGTGAAGGGCTAAGCTGAGCCTGACTTGCAAAGAAAAAGGGGAACAGGTAAGGAACATACCATTAAGCATGACCCCTGGGGTCAGAGTGTGGGAAGAGCAAGGCAGAGGAACATCCCTTCTTTTCCTCAAGACAAATCCTGTACTTACCAGGAGAAATGCGTGACTTCAAACACTGCATAAAGATGGGTGAATTCCAGCACCACCTGATTGGTAATGTCATCCCAGGCTTGGCCCTCCAGGTCACCATGGAGAAGATGCAGCCTTGACCGATCCAAATTAAGCCCTAAAGACCGTAACAATCGAGAGATGCTATATGCAGCAGAGGCCTTTATTCATGGCTTTACAAATCCAGATGCAGTTTTGGGTGATTCACATTTTAAAAGCCCCAGATTAAGGCTCTGAGCTTTATCTTCAGCATCCAGGACTGAAATTTGGTCAAAGAGCAGCAATTAAAGGATAAGGCTACCCCAGTGTTTCTGAGATATTCTGACAGAATAACCAGGCTTAAACTGATAGTGTGCTGATTTCCAACAACAGACAATTCCCACCACAATATCTAGGGTTATTAATGAAGTTACACCTCTTTCTGAACCTGCATCCCACAGACTTTGAAATCCTGATGCACTCCAGACATACAAATACTAGATAGTGTTACAACGAAGGCCAAGCCACACTTCTTCACAAATGAGCCAGGAAAGGCCAAAGAAAATAGGAATTAGGAGACACATGTACTCAGCACGCAAACAGAGGAATCCTTGGCAAGGTTGAGGCCATTCATAGCAGTATTTGGAAAGGGAGATGGCTTAGTGTACAATGGTACACTTTTAACTGCAGTGGCTAAGCATCTGATTCATGAGTAAGGAAGTAAAAGAGAAGGCAGACAGACCCCTGGAAGCAGCATCTTCATTCACCTGCTTCAAACTATTCCCAGTCTTCAATCAAAGCCCTTTTATAAAGCATCTCCTCAGTCAGCAGGAGTGCTCCTCCAGCCCGTCGTACCAAACCCAGCAGTCTAAATACACATGCAGTTCAGCAGAGAAACCCATTTGCCAAGGCCATTCTCTCAGCTTGTGCTGTTGGTCTGCAAAGCCCAGCGCTGGTCTGCTGGACCTGAACTACCATCAGTTCCCACAAGCCTGTACCACCACTCCCTCAGCAGGCACACCCTGCTGTTCCAGCAGAAGAAGTAGCAAGCTTTATTATTAACAGGAGAGGCAAACAAAATTCCCAGATTTCTGGTTTTCAACATATGGCATTTCTCTTCACCAATTTTGGAAATAAACTGACCTGTGACCCCAGGTGGGAGGGGCAGCTGAATTTTCACTGGCCTGAGAAAATCCAACAGGGAGTCCTGGGAGAGGCAGAGCAAGGGACTGGCTTTGCACCCTGCATCAGCTGTGACTTCCTCTATCTCTTCTGCAGAGACTGGCAGCACCTGGACGTGGAAGACAGCGTGGTGAGCTGAGCAGTCAGGCACCCAAATTCCCGCATCGCTCGCTCAGTTCCCCCTCAGCATCCAGCAGGCAAATGCTGCTCTTGGCTCAGGGTCTGGTGAGAAATGGAAGTACAGTGAACTTTGGCTGAAGTCTGTTCTAGCGCTGATGTCAACCTGGCAAGCTGGGACAGACCAAGATATTACAATCACAGTTGGCACTATCTAGCTACTCTAGAGAACAAGTAATCTTAGTGGGGTGACTTTAAAATTATTTCCATATAAATAACCCCCCTCTCAATCTCACTGACTGAGCTGTTCTGCCTGGCAGTATGTTTCGCAAGGGGACAAGAGGCAAAACCTCCTTGTGTCCCCTTCACAGCAGTTACCTGCCGGAGGGAGCGGTGGCAGAGAGCTGCGAGGAGATGCTTTTCCACACAGGGGAGCTTGGAGCACAATCCTTTCTGCAGGCAGGGAAGCCAAGACAGAAGGTGATCTGATACAGGGACAGAAGGTGATCTGATACAGGTCAGCCTGTGAAGCATCCATGTCAGACACAAACTACCCAAGGTGGACATCTCACTTTCGGCTCCCCTACTTGGCATGGGACAAGAGCTGCACTAGGGCTCACCAAAGCTTGTTTTATAAAGCATGCACACCTGCAGCTTGACATTGCGAGTCTCTTCAGTGACTCCAGCAGGAAAGGTCACTTTGATGTTTGGATCCACGCTGGAAAAGAGCAACGTCCCCTTTGTTGGCACTTTGCATTCATTTTGCACAAGTCGAGACACGACAAGGAACCAGGAGAAGTGAAGGACACTACAGTGAGCCACGTGCTTCTGTAACAGAACACAGGGAAGAATCATAGAATCCTACAATGGTTTGAGTTGGAAGGGACCTTGAAGATCCTCTAGTTCCAACCCCACTGCCATACCCAGGGACACCTCCCACTAGACCAGGTTGCTCAAAGCCCCATCCAGCCTCAGCTTAGGATCATAGAATCATAGAATTGTCTAGGTTGGAAGGGACCTTTAAGATCATCTAGTCCAACCATCAACCTAACTCTGATAAAAAACAACTCATCACTAAACCATGTCTCTAAGCACTATGTCAACCCATCTTTTGAATATCTCCAGGGATGGTGCCTCAACCACTTCCCTGGGCAGCCCATTCCAATGCTTGATAACCCCTTCAGTGTGAAAATTTTTCCTGATATCCAACCTGAACCTCCCCTGGCACAACTTGCGGCCATTTCCTCTTATCCTATCGCCTGTGACTTGGGGGAAGAGATCAACCCCTGCCTCTCTACAACCTCCTCAGCCTCCTATTCTCAAGGCTGAACAACCCCAGCTCCCTCAGCCTCTCCTCATAAGACTTACTCTCCAGATCCGTCACCAGCTTTGTTGCCCTTCTCTGGACCCTCTCCAGCACCTCAGTGTCTTTTTTGTGGTAAGGGGTCCAAAACTGGACACAGTACTAAAGGTGGGGCCTCACCAGTGCTGAGTAGAGGGGGATGATCATCTCCTGAGTCCTACTCACCACACTGTTCCTGATACAGGCCAAGATGCTGTTGGCCTTCTGGGCCACCTGGGCACACTGCTGGCTCATGTTCAGCCGACAGTCAACCAACACCCCCAGGTGCTTTTCTGCTGGGCAGCTCTCCAGCCACTCATACCCAAACCTGTAGCACTGCATGGGGTTGTTGTGACCCAAGTGCAGGACCTGGCACTTGGTCTTATTGAACCTCATACAGTTGGCCTTGGCCCATCAATCTAGCCTGTCCAGATCCCTCTGCAAAGCCCTTCTACCCTCAAGCAGGTTGACATTCCCACCCAACTTGGTGTTGTCTGCAAACTTACTGAGGATACACTCGATCCCCTCGTCTAGACCATTGATAAATATGTTAAAGAGAACCATCCCCAATACCAAACCTGGGGGACACTACTCACGACCATCCACCAACTAGATTTACCACCACTCTCTGGGCCGAGCCCTCCAGTCAGGTTTTAACCCAGTGGAGAGTACTCCCATCCAAGCCATGGCCAGCCGGTTTCTCCAGGAGAATACTGTGGGAGATTACTGTGGGAGACTACTGTGGGAGTCTTGAACACTTCCAGGGGTGGGGCAGCCAC
This sequence comes from Nycticryphes semicollaris, assembly GCA_013400055.1. Lineage (NCBI taxonomy): Eukaryota > Metazoa > Chordata > Aves > Charadriiformes > Rostratulidae > Nycticryphes > Nycticryphes semicollaris. The sequence goes on from VXBJ01006929.1 coordinate 1,115,082, forward strand.
AACTTCCCTGGACAACCAGTTCCACTGTCTCACGACCCTCACAATAAAGAATTTCTTCCTAATACTTCATCTAAATCTGCCCTTTTCCAGTTTAAAATCATTACCCCTTGTCCTGTCACTGCACTCCCTGGTAAAGAGTCCCTCCCCATCATCCCCGGAGCCTTCTCTTCTCCAGACTGAACAACGGCTGAAGAAGAGTATGGGAGGACCCTCCCCTCTGAGTCACAAGGTTCAGTGACTGTATCCCCTTACTTTCTAAACTACCTCTGAGATGAGTCTAGATGTGGCTGGATCCAGTCTTAGCCTCCAACAGTAGAAAAAAGGGTTCTGACACTAGACTGGTTTAATACAACTTGAGCTGGGTGCCTCTGAACTCTCTCAGCCTGTCTTCATAGGAGAGGTGCTCCAGCCCTCTCACCATCTTTGTGGCCCTCCTCTGGACTCCCTCCAGCAGGTCCGTGAGGTGAGATCTCACAAAAGCAAAGAGGGGCAGAATCACCTCCCTTGACCTGCTGGCCACGCTTCTTTTGATGCAGCCCAGGTTGGCTTTCTGGGCTGTGAACACACATTGCTGGCTCACATTAAGCTTCTCATCAACCAACACCCTCAAGTCCTTCTCCTCAGGGCTATTCTCAATCCATTCTCCACCCAGCCTTTATTTTCTCCACCCAGCCTTTACTTGTGCATGGGATTGCCCTGACCCATGTGCAAGACCTTGTGCTTGGCCTTGTTGAACTTCACATGGGGTTCCCATGGGCCCACCTCTCAAGCCTGTCCAGGTCCCTCTGGATGGCATCCCTTCCCTCCATTGTGCCAACCACTCCACACAGCTCGGCGTCATTGGCAGCTGGTCAAAACACAGTTCATGAGATGTTTCAAATGGGCTCATTCTGGGCTGGACAAAACCAAGGGAAGGAACAGGAACAATGTGTGATGCTAATTATTCCCATCTACTTACCTTTGATTTTCTCTTCTGCTCCACTCTTGTTTTCAGATCACTCCAGCTCTGTCCACTGAAGGTCCGAACTACCACCTCACGCTGGTGAAGGGTTTGAGGGGAGGCACATGGCATCCAGATCTGCACCTCCTGGCAAAAAGCATTCCCATGAGATACCAATACAAAGGATAAAACCAAGCCTAGCTCTGTTCTGTGGCTCCCTTTGCAGACAAGAAGGGAAGTGTAAACCATGGCCTGTATGCAGGGAGTGAAGAAGGAGATAGGAACCTGCTCTGCCCTGCAGCCTCCAAGGAAGTGACAGATATTAGGTCCACTATGTAGTGTGAGGGCAGGAAAAGTTCAGCAGCATGTGGGCAAAGGGCAAAGCAACTTTTGCAGCGAGCTGTTGTCAGCCATGACAGGGCTGGTGGTCTAAGTACGCACCAACCTGAATGAAAAACACACTATCAGACTTTTAGGGAAGGATGCAAACCCTTCACCATCCTTGCAGACTAAGGACAAATGCTAGAACAGCACTTATCCTCTGGCACAGGACGGTTGTAAGTGAGGAAGATTCCCCACTGCCCTCAGCTCAAGCAGGGGCAGTGGAGAAGGCAAAGAAGCCAGACCAGCACAGTGCCAGAGAAGCTAGCTGTGTCCTTCCTGCATCTCCTAAGAAGACAGGCCAAGACAGTTGGGGTTGTTCAGCCTGGAGAGGAGGGAGACTTTATAGTGGATTTACAGTACCTAAAGGGGGCCCTACTGGAAAGATGGGGAGGGACTCTTTACCAGGGAGTATAATGATAGGACAAGGGGTAATGGTTTTAAACTGAAAAAGGGCAGATTTAGATGAGGTATTAGGAAAAAATTCTTTACTGTGAGGGTGGTGAGAAGTTGCCCAGAGAAGTTGAGGATGCCCCATCTCTGGAAGTGTTCAAAGCCAGGATGGATAGGGCTTTGAGCAACCTGGTCTAGTAGGAGGTGTCCCTGGGTATGGCAGGGGGGTTGAAACTAGATGATCTTCCAACTCTACCCATTCTAGGATTCTTTGCAGCAGGGCTTCTTTGAAAAGCAGTCCTGCAGACACTTCAAAGCAGCAGTGATTGAGGTAGCTGTCTCAAAAGTCCCAAAAGACTCTCCCAATCAATCAGGAGGTGAACCTGGATGTGTCCTCTCACCTGCTGGAATTCAACGCCATGAGGCTGCAGCTCCAGGACTCTACTCAGCAGAACATCATGGTGTCTCAGTTTTACCCACTGAGGGTCCGGTGCGAGGGTTCGGAAGTAGATACGCAGAGGGTCAGAGGCAGCCCCCGGTGGAAAGTAGAAACGGATGCCACATGCCAGGACCACTTCGCAACCTTCAGATGTGACAGTAAAGCTTCCAGAAGAAACATATAAATGTGTGACACCATGCAATAACTTCAGCTCTCCAAAAATTAACAGAAGAATCTCCTACTTTGCGTTTGACTGGCCTGCTGAGGCCATAAGCTCATACATACACATGCAATACCTCCTACCATGCACCAGTCTTCCCTGGGACCACTGTAGTATAAATTCTTAGTAACAAAGGCTTACCTGTCCTCTCCTGATTCAGGGAACAATCTCTGTAGCCCTTTGGCATTGGATTCATCTGCAGCTATAAGAAGGTTTGGATAAGTGAAGGACACAGAGGTTACTTAAATCTGGGTAACAAAAAAAAAAAAGTAAAATAAAGAAGCTGAATCTGTATTTCAGTTCTGGCTTAATGCTCATCTGAATAAGTTGCTAGAGGAAGCCTGCTCACAGTGCAGCAGGCTTCAGATCAAGCAGCAGCAGGAGAATGGGAGAGGCCTAGCAGTCCCAAGAAAAAGCTGACTCTCCCCCAGGAAACCTCAGAAACAGGGGGAATGAGAAAATATTTTAATCTACCACCCCTGCAGCTCTCGGGGCCACGTTTGATTGCCCTGGGGCCACCTCTAGGAATCAGTGCTTGCTCTTGTGAACATCTGCACCATTGGGAAACCCTGCTCAGACTCCTGCTCATTCATCACCTTTGCCTGGGACAAAGACCTGCTTCTCTGCATTTTGGGAACCACAGGAAAGCAGGAGTTAACTGCACAGCAGAATGAGCTCTTATTGCCCTCTAGGCTTCTGTCATGAACCACCACAGCCTTTAGGCCATACAGCAAGTCCAGGAACTAGCACTCACCTCTGCTAAAAAGGCTGAACCCCTTTAGGGGCCCCTCCTGGTTCATTTCCAGTCAATCACATTTTCACTTTCCTAGCAAGAACCTAGCAAGCCCAATTCCAGGGACCACTGAGCCCTTCAGACCAAGCTTGGACTCATAAAAACACAACTAGTACTGCTTGTATCCTTATCCAGACAAAGAAATACAGATCGGATTCCCCCCTGATTGTCTTCTCTAATCCAAATCCACCCACACCAGGCTGGGCTGAGTGAGGAAACAGCCAGGAAGAACCCACAGGGGCAGAACCCTTGCAATTACCGGCCTGAGGGGATGGCTCAGTTTCTCCTAAGGGATTGCCTCGGAGGTGCACAAATGGCAAGGTCTGAATCTCAGGAGGGACAGCACGGAGGCAATTGTTCTGCAGATCAAGCCTGGACAAGTTGGGCAGGCTGGCAAGCGAGGCAGGAACCGTCACCAGGAGATTGCTGTGGAGACGTAGCCACCGCAGAGACTTCAAATTGGCTGCACGTTAGAACAAGAAGTGACCCCCCATCCATGCTGTTAATTGCATTGCACATCAGCTCTAACCCCACTCCCCCTCCCCACCGCTCTCCTCATCACGTGTACATACACACACACAAACACAATAAGGGAAAAGCACAAGAGCCCAACATCTCTTCATCTCACAAAATAAAGGGATCTAGGGAAATAGCTGAGCAGCACCACATCCTCCTCTGTCCTCTGCTTTTCAGCATCCAGCTGTGAGTATGGATGTAAGATGCTTCTGCATCAATGACAACCCTGGACACAAAGCAACACCGAACCCAAGTGTCAGGAAGCTGGGCATCAGAAGTCAGAGCCCAGTTCTGTGGACTGGTTCACACTGGACAGTGACATTTCAAGCCCAGATTTGCATCCCACTAAACCCCAGTTCTTCTGTTTCCAATCCTAGGTGCTATCCAAAACCAGCCAGGCCAGATCACAGGGTATTGCTAATTGTATTGAAATCTTAGCGTCTTGCTGATCCACAGAAGCAGAAAGTGTGATCCAGAGAATCATTAATGCTCAAAAGGACTGACTGAACCAAGCATATTTCTCCTGGATATCTCTTCCATTTGGATCTAATGTAATATAAGGTTTGTGCTAATGACTCTGGGGACAACGACCAAGGGCCTCGGGTGGCCCAGACTGCACCAGAAGGTCAGCAAGTTCATGTCCTTCTTTTCCCCTAGAAAATGCTTACCTATGGAGTCTGGGATGCTTGATAAGCGATTCCCAGAGAGATCCAGCTCTGTGCAGTTGTGCAGATTCCCAACTTCTTCAGGGAGGAATTCCAAAGCATTTTCTGAGAGATCTAGTTCCTGCAGCACTGCCAGCTCCCCAATGCTCTGAGGTAAGTCCTTCAGCTGATTTTTCATAGCAGAGAAGAAAGTTAGCTTGCTCAGAGAGCCAAAGTCCTCAGGGAGTGTCACCAGGCTGTTGTGGCTCACCAGGAGCACGCGGAGGCTCGGGAGGTAGAGGATGCAGCTGGGCAAGGTAGAGAGGCTGTTGAAGCTGAGATCCAGGTGGGTGAGATACCTCAGGTTCCCAATGTCTGATGGCAAGTTTGTCAAGGATCCATGCTGACATGAACCAAACTCATCCCTGGCATGGCCACCTGGGTGTGGAGGGAAGCAGAGGAAGAGGTTAATATGCTACAGGGTTACCTCACCAGCCTCACTTGAGACTCCTTAGCACAGAGACACAGAAGACTGATGACAATAAGCAGCACTGATTACAAACTACTCATAGACAAGTGGGATTTCTGCTGTTTGCCTCAGTTTCCTGGTCAGTGAAATGGGTATAATGATGAAGATCTGTTACGAAATTAAGAGATGCCACAGTCAACAGTAGAGCAGTAAAGCTATGCTAAACACATCTGGAGTCAAAGCTCAGAAAGAGCCAGGCCACTCAACACATCTACCACCCTTTAGCAGGATGGCCCATACCCCTCCAGGCCTCCCACTCTCTTCCTGAACTCTTCCCCACCAGCACCAGTGGCCAACAAACAACACTTTATGGACTAAGGAGACACTCATCTTCCTACGGGCTTAGCCCATGCTGTTGAGGGATGAATGGCCCTGAGGACTGAGATCTGCCCTTGCAAGAATGGAGAGCAGATATGAAGAAAACAGTGAAAATGTAGAAGAAAAGGGAGGTAATTCAGTATTGTGTAGGCCAGACAACACAGAGAGGGAAGGACACAAGTCCACTACCCCAGCCTCTGACACTCAAACTGGAGAAGGGCTGCACCCACAGAAAATAAGTCCAGCAAACAAAAGGAAACTTCCAAAACTCTCAATGTCTTCATCATTTCCTACTCTCCCTCCACTGTTGTCTATCTTGTATAAACATACAGCAGAGGGCACCATTTTTATGCTGCATAATGCTAAAAAATGAGAACAATCAAACGAGAAGACACGTTGCACTTCGTACATAAGAGAATCCTAGTGAACTATTTTATTTTATTGCACATCAGGAAGCTCAGGGTGTGTGCACATCTCACAAAATAAGCCTGATAAAAGGTATTGCCATTATCCTCCCCTTACCAAGTGGGGAAAAGACAAATGAAATTATTCCCCTGAAAAATCTGTGGAAGATATAGAAACAAATCTCAGCCTTTTCAGTTTTCAACTAAAACCCTGAATTCTGGCCACAACCCTGCCTTTTCTTGTCTCGTTTCCTTTTAAAATTCCACCTCCCTAAGAGTACATGATTCAGTCTGATACAGAAATAACACCATTTGTATTGAGATCCTCCTACAATAAAGAGACGAGAAAGTCAAAGAATGATCTCACGTATATAGGTTATTACTATATTATTTATAAATTATTACAGCTTGTCAAATTACATGCATGCCCTGAGCCATATTTTTGATAAAATGTTGAGCAGTCTCCTCTGATCTATCTTGAACTCTGCTAAACCTACACTCACTGACACTAAGCAAGGATTAAACTAGAATTGATTCCAAAGGAAACACAGCGAAGAGAGCTCATTAAAAGAGAGGCTGAACATTTACTGAAATGTCCAACACCTTTCAATCCCCCTCTCCTTGCATAACTGCAAAAAATGCTCCTCTTCTAGAGAATGGCTACAGAAAATGTTGCAGCATCAATTCAACCAGACTCCAAAAACCAGTCTCCAGGCAGCTGTAGAAATAAAGGAAGGAGATAAGAGTCCAGAAGCTGGATCTTGTTGAAGTCTGCATGCAGCTCTAAAGCAACACTAAGAGCCAAAGCTGTCATAAGGGGCACTAGAACAAAACAATTCCAAGTTTGTCTTGCAGATGTGTAGAGAAGGGAAAAAAAATCGCTAGAGCCTAGAAAAGTTGGATGCTGTCGCAACCAGGAATTTACCTTTGAGCACCAGAGACTTCAGGTGCTTTAGATGAGGAAGGATGCCCAGTGTGGTGCCAAGGAGGCGATCGTTGCTGCTGAGCCGGAGGAACTCCACCTGAACCACCTCTCCCCGTTGCCCCTCGAACAGCTGAAGGAACCGTCGGCAGCCGTCAGGATAAACATCCAGGTTCAGCCTGTTGTCTGCTAGGCAGGAGCCAGCGAGCGCAGGAGCGCCTGAAGCCCCCTCCCTGCACTCGTCCCCAAGCCCCAGCAGCTCTGCCATCTTCTGCATCTCGTTCACGGGGTCTGGACATGCTCTGACTTGCCAGGCAGGCAGGCAGGCACTGACAGCACCACAAGGCAGCCGGGACAAGGAGGAGGAGGAAAGATGGCTCTGAAAGAGAACACAAGTACATGATGAAGGCCATCTACCCCAGCCCAGCATGGCTGGAAACAGTTGATAACCACAGCAAGAAGGCAGGAGAGGTTACACGCGTGTTACCGAAAGCTTTGCGGGCAGAGAGAGCGCAGAAATGCAGGGTGATGGATGCCACAGTGGCTTCTCCTCCAAGGGAAAACCTGAGTTTTCCCAGCTGACATCTCAGCAGGGAACAGAGCAATTACTCACCATCACAATAAATAGCAATATTAACTTTAAAAGATATAAACATAAACGCCTATGCCTTATGCAGATTTCAAAGTGCCTTAGCAGGAAGCTTTAAAAGTGGAGGGGGAAAAAAGAACAGGGAGAACTGAGCCAAGAGTAGACCCCAGAGGCTGCTCGCAGGCTGCAATGAGTCCTCATTGAACCCAGTTGTGAAACTGGGTGCCAATGGGATAAAAGTGAGCATAGATGAAAACGGGCAAAGGGCAGCAGAGCAAATGTGGCAGGGCCAGAGAGGAAGTTAGAAAAGGCATGTCCATGGCATAGGAGCACTGGACTGCGTAGTGGGACTGGAGGTCTTGCAGATTTGCCTCCACAGGGGTGCTCTAATGCAGCAAACCAGGCACAAAACCATGGCAGGCTGGTTACCAGCTAGTCCTTGTTACCTCCCCTCACAGCACCCTCTACGGATAAAGATAAAGGGGGACAGTAGATATCACATAGTGCATGCTAATAAGGAGTTAAATCTAAAGGAGCAGAAGTAGGAAATCTATTCATTAGCAAATTAATTATTCCTCTGCTTTCTTAGTGAGAAGAAGCCTTCTTCCACCTAGGTCTTTCAAAGTCAGACATTATCATCATAGCATACTCGTAGTGAAAAGATGAGCAGAGGCACCGCACAGGTTTTCATACCAGTAGTTACATGCTTACAGATCCACCGTTTCCGCTCCTTCCACTTCCTTTATCTTTTTCAACTCCTCCTGAGCTTGGCAATTAAACTAGCTTATGGTGTGAAAACCAGGAGTTCTTTTTAAACCCTGACATGGATGGAACAGGCAAATAGAAGTTTCTTTTGAACGAGTGATGCAGAACTACGAAAAACAGCTTTAACGTCCGAGGCCAGCAGCAGCAACCTGATGCCCGTGCAACACCCTGAGGAGCAGTGCTTTTTACTATTAACCTGTGGAACATGACAGCACTGATGTTCCCAAGGAATAGCCTGGTAGGAGGTATCACACCCAGCTACCTGGAAGAGCAGAAACTTTATGGACACATAAGGACAGGAGGAATAAGTAAATAGAAACCACTCCTTTAGTAAAAAGGTGTTTCTTACAAAAGGGCTGTACACAACACACACACACAGAGCTCTCTTACAAACACGCATAAGCAAAAAGGCCACTGGCTATAGCTCTGTGAAGCTATTGGTGGTGAAGGAACCAGAGGGCAGCTCTGAAATGGCCAGGCAGGAGAGGCTCAGAGACCACTAACGCATCCTCAGGCCTGCGTACAGGACACGGGCGGGCACCCATGTGCATGGGCACATAGGTACACACGTGTGTACATACATACACACTGTACATGTACATGTACATACACACACGTGTGCACATACACATACACACTTGCCCCGGGCTGTCCTCACCTGCCCAGCCGCCAGCTCCAGCAGCCCCAGACCGCTGTACCCTACACCCCACAGGGCCCCCTGAGCCGAGGCTCAGCCCCCAGGGACTTCCCCAGGCGCGACCTACAGCCCAGCAGCCGGGCCACAGGCACTGCGTCCCCGCTGAGCTGCCCACGCTTTTCTCACCCCCTTCGCACCCGGGGTCCCGAAAGCGCGGTCGCGCTCGGTTCGGTTCGGTTCGGCTCAGCCATGCTCCGCTCAGCCACTTCCTGCAAAGTTTGCTGGCGGGCGGCCCCGCCGGGGCGGGACGAACCGGAGGAGGTGCCGGATGCAGCAGGACGAGGGGAGGGCAGCTGGGGGGAACTAGGCCCGGGCGTCCCGCTGTCACGAAAACGTCACCAAATGAGTTTTTCCTCACGCCGCCACCGCCTCGGCACCCCGGCCGCTCCCGCCGCGGCTCCTCTGGGCCCCAACATGAGCTTGGGCCCCGCAGGCGAGGGGGAGTCACGGGCGCTGCGCTCACTCGCTGCAAACGAGAATCATGGAATCACAGGGTGCTTAGAGCTGGAAGCGTGAGAGATCGGTCCATGGATTTCGCTTCAGCCATGTTGTACATTTCGGCCATTCTGTGTATAAAGATGAGGGGCGGGAGGGGGCACAGTCCAGTAACTCACAGAAACAGAGTCCTTCGAAGGTAATAAAGTGTGAAGTAGCCCTGTGATTGGCCGGGAAGAGCGTGCGCTCTAACTTCTCAACCAATGAGGAGAGAGACAGAAAACCTGGAGCCCGGGATAGGGTATAAATACCCCAAACCTGTGAGATTGGGGGTGCCTCTCCTTTCAGTTGCGTTCAGCTTGGTGCTGTTTCACATGGGTTTTTAATAAACTTTTTTTTTTAATAACTTTTTTTAATCTGCGCTTCGACGACTTTGTCCTCTCTTACATTCTACTTGTGAGCTGGTGTTTGTCACAGAAGGGACCTTAAAGATCATCGAGTTTCAAGCCCCCTGCCATGGGCAGGGACACCTCCCACTAGACCGGGTCACTCAAAGCCCCATCCAGCCTGGCCTTGAACACTTCCAGAGATGGGACATCCACAACTTCTCTGGACAACCTGTTCCAGTGCCTCAGCAACCTCACAGGAAAGAATTTCTTTGTAGTATCTAATCTAAATCTCCCCTCTTTCAATTTAAAACCATTACCCCTCCCCCTATTGCTACACTCCCTGAAAGTCCCTCTGCCAGATCTCCTGTAGGCTCCCTTCAGATACTGAAAGGCTGCTATAATGTCTCCTGGAGCCTTCTGTTCTCCAGGCTCTCTCATTCTATCTTCATAGGAGAGGTGCTCCAACCCTCTGATCATTTTAGTGGCCCTCCACTGGACCTGTTCCAACAGGTCCATATCCTTCCTGTGTTGAGAACTCCAAAGCTGGACACAGTAAAATTCAGGGAAAGACGATGCAGGAGCTGGGGCTGCAAGTCCCAGCAGGGCACAGGGCTAGGTGCTGCACAGCCCGTCCTTGATCCACCCAGAGCCATGGGGCTCTGCAGTGGCTGGGCCTTTGCTGCCCCGTGCGCTTTGAGAAGGTGCTGCCTCACAGCGAGGGACACCATTTAGTATAACACTGCATCCTGGTGACGCCACACTGCGTTTGTGCTGCTCTCCGTTTCTGTGAGTTTCTGGCTGGTGCCTCGATGCTGCAATAAGGCAGCGCTGCTGCATTAGTCACAGAATCACAGAATTGTCTAGGATGGGAGGGATCTTTAAGATCATCTAGTCCAACCATCAACCGCTGATAAAAAACATCACTAAACCATGTCGCTAAGCACTACGTCTACCTGTCTTTTGAATACCTCCAGGGGTGGTGCCTCAACCACTTCCCTGGGCAGCCCATTCCAAAGCTTGATAACCCTTTCCATGTAAAAATTTTTCCTAATATCCAATCTGAACCTCCCCTGGTGCAACTTGAGGACAAGAAGTGCCCCTTGCTCAAAGCTGAAGACGAGCTGCACAGCGCTCTGAAGGAAGTTTTGCTTCCCACAGGGAAGCTGCCTGCTTTGCCAAATAACTCCCTCAGTTATAAAACTGGGAGTTCTAGAGTTACCAGAGAAGTGGAGAATGCTTGCACCCACAAAGAGATGGCTTCCAGAGCAGCAACACAATGTCAGCCAAAGCCTGCTCACAGCCCTGCTGCCACAGCAGTTCAGGTTAATTCAGGTCCAGTGGATTCTGGCATAGTGTTAACTTTTCACTTTTATTCATTTCCCTAATCCAGGAAGAAATCAAGCGAACCAAGCACTGGCAGTAACTCCTGTAACCCCACGTCGAAATCTTCCCGCTGGGTTTCTCACTCCCCGTCTCCCCAGGACGGGACAGGCCAGGCAGGCCAGGCCGCCCACTTCCTACTGTAGGAAGCTTCTCCTCAGCGGAGGGGTCTGCCCTTTCCGGGAGGCCAGGTTTCCCCCGCCAGGGCCGGGCACGGCGGGTGAAATCGCACAGCCCACGCAGATGTCGCAGTTTGAGGGGGAAAAAAAAAGCCCTATACACGTAAAATCAAAAGCTGCGGCCTTGCCCTAACCCGGCGCCCGACAGCCCCGCTCTGCGCATGCGCCGCCGTCTGCGCAGCTGCTCTCAGTGCGGCTGCAGAGCCCGCGGCTCCCCACCGGCCTGCCCGCTCCACGCCGGCCTGGTCCAATGGCAGCGCGCGTTGTTGAGGGGTGACGGGAAGAAGGCGTGGCCGAGGCACCGCCCCTTCCCTTTCGCCGCCGGACTGCCATCACGAGCGCACGTCCCAGGCCTGTCTCTGGTGCCGCCACCTCCTCCCAAGTAAGTGCGCGGCGGTCGCTTCCCTCCCCTTCCCCTCGAGAATCGGTGCTCCCGCCCGCGGCCGCCAGTGGGGCTTGGGCGAGAGCACTGCGTGCGGGGCGGTCGGGGAAATGGCGGCCATGTGCTCTCCCGGCCTGGGCCTGGGCCTGGGCCTGGGCCTCTGCCTGAGCCAGTGGAGGGACGGGCCGCGCCGTGGAGAGTCTGGGTGGGGATGCCATCCGTGGGGCGAAGAGGTGCTGGGGAGGCCGCGATACCGCTTTCCGCCAGGAGAGGAGTGGGATGCCGGCAGTGTTAGGCCGGGCCGGCTGCTGGGGCCTTCGGGCGGCAGCGCCCCGGAACCGGCGCGGTGTCTAAACACTGTGGCTTTGTAGTGTTTGACGAGCTGCCACGTGCGGAGCCCGATGCTGGCGGGAAACTGGTATGTGGCCTCACGTGTCATGGGTTTTCATATAAAAGTAGAGCAAAACAACTGCAAACAGGAGGGTGGATTTTAAGCCTCCCCTCAGTGAGGAGATAAATTCTCTCGAAACGTATAATGATCGTTCGCACTGAAGGGCCCATTGTGTTGTTTTCCAGGATGCGTTACGTTGCAGCTTACCTTCTAGCGGTCCTCGGTGGCAACGAGTCTCCCACGTCAAAGGACTTGAAAAAGATCCTCGACAGTGTTGGCATCGAGACGGATGATGAACGGATGAACAAGGTGGCGTTGCCTCTTAATGCCAGCTGGTCATGTCCTCGTGAGCGTCACACATGGGAGCTGTTCCCTTGGCTTCAGTGTTTCTTTAGTTGCTGTGCTGTTGATCTAGTCTTATTTTGTTCAGATGTTTGCTAATCTTTAGCTGTGTGATTTCTGAAACACTGCTTAACCAATCAGAGCTATTTTTACAACACTTTTGGAAGTCTTGCTTGCTTATTTAACGCCAGTGCTCCACAAGTGCTCTGTCAGTTGTTGCTGACTTCTGACTGATCAGTCTAATAATGTTCAGTGGAACGGTGGCTACATATAAGTACATATTGAAAATAAGTTCTCTTCTGACACAATGTGTAGTTTGGACTTCATGTTCAATTTTGGCATTTGGTCAGTATTGATTCAAAGCTAACACTTCTGAAGGCCTGATGTTCAGAACAAGTTCTTATTGAGTGTACTGCAAAGAAGCATTTGTTCCTTCACCAAGAAACATAGGTAAATTACTCAATAATAAGATGTAGGAGGATTTTGGAAATTAATGCTGAAATGGCAGTGTTAAAAAAAGAGGCTATTTAAGAAGAGAGTATCTTAATTTGAATGTACCTTGTGATATAATGTGTGATAGACTTTCAGGCTCATGGACTTAAAGGCCATAGGAAAAAAGAAAAAAAAAAGTCCTATCACCTGGCCCATACTTACATGCAAAGTGTTTCCAGAGAGGTGGATGAAAAAACAAGTTGCTTTCCCAGCTGCAACAGTGTTTTACCATTGACCCAACCAAATGATGCGATAGCTGAGGTGACAGCATCCTTATTACAGTTGGATGTTGGTTTGAACTTGTGATGCTCCTGTTTAAACACCAAGTTTCTCAGCTTTGGCTTGTTTACTTTTGTTCATTACCTCCGTAAATTAGTTGTTTTCTCCAATATCTACAAAGCTTCTCTGCAACTTGTTTTGGTTGTGATTAATTAATTCTTTTCTATTGGCTGTATAAATAGACCAGTATAAATCTGGTGAAGTCTTAAAACCACCTTCCTTCCAAACGAAGCAAGCACACAGGCACAGTATTAGCAGAAGGTGCCTGTTGAAAAGCTCCTGGTTGAAGTCCTTGGGCTTGAGTGACTCTGCAGTGCTCAGCACTCACTCCTGGTAGAGGGACTCACCAGGAAGGTCTGTCACATTCTCTTTTAATTCTTTTTTTTCTAGGAAAAAAAAAAGTGTGCTTGCTTGCATTAGCAGTTTTTGGGTTTCTATTTTGCTTTCCTTATCCCTAGTTATACAACAATGGTAGTAAAATTGAAGTTGAGACTCTCTGTTCCCGTGCAAGGATGCAATAGGCAGCTTGGCTCTAACATTTGGTAACGCTGGGAGCAAGACCCTGTGGTTTTTGGTGTAGGGCCCAGTGCTTCAGAGCCTCCCTCTGGGTATTAAGCAAGATACGTTACCAGTCCCTCAGTGACTAGCAGACCGTTAGTGGGGTTTCCTAATTGGCTCCACAATATCTGTATATTATTCTTTCTGCAAGGTCCTTGGATTCATTATGAACTTACTGTAACATATTTCATGAAAAAGCTTTCACAGAAAAGTATGAAAGACTTAGCTGAAATTTTCATTTCAATGTCCTGTTCCTTCCACTGAGAAATAAGGAATGTTTGGGCTGTAAAACCAGCAATACTGGTTTAAATGTAGCTTACAGTCATGCCGTTTTGAAACTACTAACATTCTAAATTTAATTTACACAGGTTATTAGTGAGCTGAATGGCAAAAACATAGAAGATGTCATTGCTCAGGGTAAGTACCATCTCCAAGCGTCACAGATAATTGCCTCTACTACTTTGGTAACTTAGACCTGAGAGTGTAGAATTGCTGCCAACTCCCTGATTATTCATCAGTTTAGCTTTGCAGTTGAGGAATTCCATGCTGGATCCCAGATGAAATGACTGAAATCCAGGTCCATTCTAATTCCCTGCAGGTCAGTGCCAGTACCTGTTGGGTTTCGCTTGTGGACTACATTAAGCTGGAAAACGTAGGTGTGTATGAGCTTACTGGTAGTCTGCTCATGACATAGTTTTCTGGACATGTTGATTGGAGAAAGCATTAGTTGTCCTTCCAGATTCTCTAGGAGATCTTTGTGTTACCCACTTGTACGCACCAATTATGTAAACCAGGAAGAATAGACTGTTAAATAAGTGTCAGTTTGCATTAAGGGTACTGTTATACCCTCTGCTATTAATAAGCTTTTCCAGTGCATGTCTTTCAGAGCTCCCCAAGTCTGGCATTTCCTGGTTTTTTTTCTAAAATAGGACTCTTGAGTGCTGGCTGCTGCAGAAGCTTGTGCTTTTACCTGTTGGCTCTTACTGAAGCTGGAACTTTTAACATTAATTGACTAGGTCATAGGGCTGAAATAAAGCAAAGCTGAGGGTAGTGCAAAGGTTTCTGATTAATTAGTGTCTTTTTTTGCAAGTGCATAGACACAAGGGAACTTTGAGGCATATATTTGCTTAATGGTTGCCAGGGCTTTGTCTGGCCTTGCTGGTACAAGGAGTAACTGGACATTTCTGTCCATGTGGTCTGAAGACCTAAGAGAGCCGTTATGCATGTGCTTACAACACACCTATAATACTGTAATGCTTTTTCTTTAAATAAATTCTTTCCTAGAACATACTGACATGCATATGGAACATGTTTGTTTACTTAGCTAGTTTATTAGAGCTTGAAGTAACAGGGAATTATTTAGAAACTGATTCCCAGAAATTGGAATACAGGCAAACATACTGCGTACACAACCTCTGAATGCCAGGGGAGCCTTGGTATGTGAAAGGCAGATGCCAGAGAACTAGCCAGCTTTCCAAAGACAGGCATAAATCAAAAATCAGTTTACTAATCTCAAAGGAGATGCAATAGGGTTCATAAAGTGCTGGAGAATTTGTTTAAAATATTGCTCTTTGCCATAAATACGTACCCCCTGTTATATCCTGTAAGTGTGATCTGGTCTTGCCTTCACACTTCATGATGCTACTTAAAAAAATAAAAGAGGGTGGTGGTTAAACTGAGTTAGCAACTAGGACCACTCAGCCACTCATTTACTCTCTCTTTGCTCTCCCCCAACCAGTGTGATACGGAAAAGAGGAGAGGGGGGAAAAAAACCCACCTCATAAGTTGAGATACAGTTTAATAGAGCAATAACAAAAAAGAAAAAATACTAATGGTAAAAGAACATAGGAAATACAGTGATGCAACACCAGTTGCTCTCACTACCCGATGATCAGTTGCCCAGCCTGTCCCAAGCAGTGATCATGGATTCCTGGCCCCTTGGCCAGTCCCCACTTACATATGGAGTATGTTATCTACGGTATGGAATATTCCTTTGGCCAGTTTGTTCTCTCTATGCTCCCTCCCAGCTTCTATGTGAAGCTGAAAAATTCCTTGACTAACGTAAACATCACTTAACAGCAACTAAACCAGTATGTGTTATCAATGTTTTTCTCATACTAAATCCAAAAAACAGTAACTACTAGAAAGAAAATTAACTCTATCCCAGATGAAACCGGGACAGGGTGGGGGGAAGCTGGGAAGCTGATGCCTATGTTATTTTTGAGGCATATTGAAATTAAAGGTTTCTGGGCTATTATGCTGTATTCAGAAAACAGTTTTTTTCTATATGTGTAAAATTGGATGTGTTTGACAGTATTTTTATATGAAAATTATGAAAAAAAAAAAAGACTGTGTACAGAAGAGAACTTACTAATAATGTGCAGTCAGTGTTCTTGGGATAAGCCTTTGTGAGTCATGAACTCGAGGTTTTTATCACAAAATGTTTATACTTTCACCATGGGTGCAGCCTCTTGTTCCTTTCAGATAATAGTGACAGGTTCAGTCCATGAGACGTCATACCTGTTATTTCCGCCTTCTGATTTCTCTTCCTGTTCGCCTTACCTACCTCTGCTTACAATGAGTATTAAAGTACTCTTCTGTCCCACTCAGGTAACGGAAAACTTGCCAGCATGCCAGCTGGGGGAGCTGTGGCAGTCTCTGCTGGAGGGGGCTCTGCTGCTCCTGCTGCAGCTGCTGCCCCTGCTGCCGGTGAGTATGATACAGGGGGGCTCCGTTGTGCTCTGTTAAAATCTTAAGAATTGAGTCCAAATTTTAAAGCTTTTCCATTTTGGTAGTTCGCTATGTGATTGAAGTGTAAACCTGAACACTTACTTTTCCTGTGGGCAATGATATGCATTTATTCTTTGTCCGCCTTAGGATTGGCCTGGCTTAGGACCAAGAATCAAACTGACTTCACTCTGTTAAGCTGGTCCCTTCAATAATAGTGTCTGTGTCCCCTCGGTGTTTATATTTGGCGACTGAAAGGGAATGAGATGAACCACAGAGGCTGAAATACCAATAATATGGAAGCTGAGAGCACCAAAATGTGTATCTTGAAAATCTATGGTGCAAAAATGGGAATACTGACCATTGGCTTGGTCTTTTCTTTCCTTCAGCTGAGGAGAAGAAAGAAGAGAAGAAGGAGGAATCTGAAGAATCTGACGATGACATGGGATTCGGCCTATTTGATTAATTATTTGTTATAGAGAAATTATTAAAATTCTTTGTTTTAAATGGGTTTTTGAGTTTCTTACTATAACCAACAAGTGCCATGGGATTCAGACAGCTGTTCTTAAAATGGCTCTGAGAAAGCTTTGATTTTCACCTGAAACAGGTATGTGAATTTTATGACACTCCTGTTTCCTAAACAGCATGTGGAAGCTGAATCTACCCGGTATTAATTAAAGTTCACCTCCATACTATTTTACTTTCCTAGTTACTCAGGAAAGACTCATGTCTATTCAGCAGTTAAAGGGTTTTATTTTACTAAAATCTTTTTTAGTCAGTTCTAAAACATGTGAAACTGATTGGACAGCAGGTCTGAATTAGCCCAGAAACATCATTTCAGAGCTAGTTATAGGAATTAGCTTTTGTAAATATCTAAAGGCTCCTATTTAATTGCTGTGTCAGATTTCTGAGATCTTGGAACACCACCAATAAAATGCTTGACGAAGCTTGGGGTTTCATGTTATATCTACGTGCTTAACATGGAATCTAACAAAAAAGAGAGTAGAGTATCCTGCTCCTGGAAGGACACTGAGATCAACACAAAGGTGCTTTTCATGTCAATAGTTGTTCTAGAGTAGCTGAACTGTTGGGACATGAATCACCTTGATCTGAACAAAAACTATTTTAGGAGAAGAGTATTTTGGAGAACTGATAGTGATCTCTTGTATGCCCAAAAGAATGCATCAGCTTGGGAGGACAGTAAATTTTGCTTTTATAAAGCATCTTCTGCTAGAATATGGTTCTGACAGGTAACTTACCCTGATTTCTAGGTCTTTGGCTGTCCCTGTAAGTAGGTAGAGTACAAGTAGCACATGTGATGATCTTCTCATACCAAGTCTCCACAGGTAGTGTCAAAGAGGCGTTCTGGAGCAGTCTATGCTGTGAAGATTTTCTAACATAGTTGTTTTGGAAAAAAACCCACTAGTCCATACAGCTATGTTGGTTATGAGTCACTAGACAAAGCATGGAAAGTACTTCTGAGGAAAGATGGGTGAAATCCAAGTAGGAAAAACTATTTTATCTCCCTGTGGTGTACTGAGAGAAAGTGTCCATTACTTCACAGCAGCTAAGGCAGAGAGCAGTTGAAAGATCCTTAGACCTCAAAATGGCTACGATTCAACCAAGTAACCCTTGCTGCCCTTCTGTGCCTGCTGCAAGAAAGAGTTACAGGAGGTAACGGTGCCAGAACCTTTCTTCTAGTTTGTCTCTAGTCCTAGCATGTGGTCTGTGGTAGTACTGCTCATGTTTGCTCTCTATCAGACTTGTAATGGCTGTGGTTCTGCACTGGAAGGGTTGCAGATATGCCCGTGGTTCTCTCCTTGCTGATTTTTCCATGTTAGATCCCTGGAAAAGAGGGTTCTTGGATGTGGTTTTACTGAGAGGTAAACCCCCCACACACCCTGCAATGTTGCCTCGCTGGGCTGCTGCAAGAGCAAAGTCAATGTTTTCACAGGAAGGAGCTGCCCTGTCACGCTGCTCAGCCGCATGTTTCCATGCACAAAGGAATTTGTTTCACTGGCACTGAGCTATTTCCATGAGTTTTGCTCTGCCCAGGCCTGTGGGATGAGACCAAAACCTGTGGTGCCAGCTCCTGGCTATTGTCATGATGGGAGGACTACTGGTAAATCTAGATTAACTTCTTCCCCCTGTTTTTCTCTCTTTTCTCCCTATGACCTGCCAAACGTTGAGTTACGGACCTCACCCTGTGCTGAGTGTCCCCTTATCACCTTTAAATTCCTTCCTGAAAGTGCATAATTTTGATGAAAACTCTTGTCACTCAATCTGCTTTGACAAAGGGGAGGACAGATCATCTGGTAAACAGTTTAGAGAAGAAACCTTTGGGGCCAGCTCAGAGAAAGCACTGAAAACACAGCATTCACTGCACTGCCATGTGGGAGCCAATGCATTTTACACAACCACCCTCCTTGAGAAGGTCACGGGACAGGTCTGCTCCAAGATCTCAGGCACGTTTTACAAAATTTGTTAAAACTTCTGCAGGGTGAATGTTTCTTCTGAATATAAAATCTAAGCTTTTAAGCTTTCTTCTGATGTAACTATTTATGAAACAGTTGTCACCTGGTAGCTCTGTGTATGAGCAGTGATTTATGTGCCTGGAAGTCTGTCACAGACTGGTGCTCTGGATGGAGTTCACCTCTTTTTGCTGATCTCAATGAGCTTCAGCTGTGGAGCAGGACTCCCCACTCTTGCTCTGTGGACACTGTTCTGAATTTCCAAGTGTCACTGATGCCTTTTCAGGCTTAGTAGTAACTTCTGAAGGCAAGGGTAGTGGTGGCGTGGATGCACTCTATTCTGTGATGCACTCAGAAAACTATTGCCTGCAAACACTTGGAGTGGTGGCCTAGTCTGTCCCCTTGCAGAAGCACTTTTTAGCTAGAACAGATTTTTCCTGACTGCCTCACAAGAAAAGTCTCAAAGGCGTTGAAGGGAAAGGAAAGGATGTCTTTGCGCCTGGTGATTACACTGGTAACTGATCATTACTAAATTGACAGTAAGGGAGAGTGATTTAGTCATAGGCCTGACGTTGAAACACGCGAGCTCCCCTCACTGGGACACAAACACTGCGCCATCTCAAATCAGCTCTGACTGAAAATTGTTCCTTACAAACACCATGGGTCAGGGAGAGTGACATGACATCCTCACTACTTGGCAAGTGGGGAGAATGTACTGGACACTACTGGAAAGTAATAAGCAATGGCTCCCTGGGGCCACTGTCAAATTAACTGGTTTCACTCTTTACTACTAAGGCCCAGTTTTGCAAGCAGCTGCATGCAGGCAGCCCTGTGGAACCCGGTAGGTTGGACTTACGTAGGGCAGAGAGATCTGTAGTGGCTTTCTTAGAAGGAAAATTCAGTCCCAAGAGAGCAGGACAAGGTGACCGCTCCATTGCCTCAGAAGACGCTCCTCTGAAGCAAGGCCCAGGTGTTTGTCATGGAACTGTCCGATTTACGCAAACATCACAGGGGAGAAAAAGACATCAAAGTCAGGTTTTCCAGCAATGTTAGCAGTACTCAGGCTGGGCTTCATGACCAGTGCCCCAGTCTTGCTGACTACAGGCAACAATACTAACGTAACATGCTGAAGACAACGGTATAACAGGTTGCCTCTCAGCTTCCCTTCAAAACGAATTCCCAATGGCCACCAACAACCAAGGTCTTACTTGAAAAAACAAACAGATTGTTTACTTGTAAGTTATTATCTCATATGTACTAACTGCTCACCATTCATTAGACTAGAAAACAAATGCAACCAAGAGAGATTGCATGAGAAGCTGTCTCTGGCATCGCAGCATGTAAGGGCACGAGGTGAACTCGCAGTGTTCTGATAGGAGTCTGACACACGCAAAAAAGCTGCCATGTAAATCTTGCTGACCTAGTTTATTGCAGGATTATGAGCCATTCTGGGTCTTATGGCAGTACTTTCTTACTGAGGAGAAAAAGATTAGTTTTGGGGGATAATTCCTTTTTGAGAATTTTTTTTTTGTCTGCCTGTTAGTGCCAGTACCCAGGCAGCACTCTGCAGGAGATTATCATTCACATGGTTTATTTCATTAACTTGTTTCAACAGGGCAGCATTAACCTCCTCAAATAGGTAACCTTGAGGGCCAAGGCAGAGTGATGTAAACAACTCGGGATAAGATTGCTGTTGAGAAATCAAGTGAAACTAACCCCAGCATTGTCGCAGCACTGTTGTTTCTATTTTCCAGATACAGCAGGAACCTTAAGTTTTGTGAAATACTGAAAAAAAGAGGAAGCAGCATTGTTTTGAGAACAACTCTGCTCTTGTGGTTACAAGTGTTAGGGAGGTATCTGCAAACAAGGTTCAGTATTCAGCTTTGCCACAGATTTCCGCTAAAGCCACAGCCCATTAACTAGTTCTTCTGCAACACAATCCCTGTTCTGGAAATTTCAAGACATGATGTTTTCTTTGGGTTTGGCTACATGGAAATACCTTTACATGTCACCAGAAGCATGGGGTGAAAGCACTGTGATTGTGTTGGTGCTAAGGGCCTTTAAGAGGGTCAAGGCTCAGGTGTGCCAATGCTCGCCTCTTCAGATGGAGGCAATGAGGGCTGACAAGGGCTATGTAACCACATCAAACACTAAGAAGGAAGGAAATTACAAAAGCAATTAGAAGCATGAGAAGAAGAGAAAGAGGGCAGGTATGGGGCATAAACAGAAGACTTCAGATAAGTGGGGTTAATTCTTTAAGTGCTCCAGGATGGAACTTAAATGTATTAAGGGTGCTTCTTGGCAGCTAGGTGAGGTGGTGGGCTCAAGGGTAGGACCTCGAAGAAAGATAAGGCTGGACTCCTGCCTGTCTGATGGAAGGAAAGCACAAACATTAAATGAAAAAGCACTTTGTCTGTAGAAGGTGGAGTACGAGGCCTAACTTGAGCTCAAGTATTGGATTTATAGAAGGGTTACCCGCTGAGTTTGGTTGCTTCATTCAGCTGACTGTGAGGCAGTGGGCAGCTGTTCTTATAGCCTGGATGGCTCCTCTATGGGGAAGGCACCAGACTCCCTTGTACCCTTTGAAATGATATTTGGAGTGGAAGGAACAGGAGCGGGACTACTTGGATGACCTCCACTAACATAATTGGTGAAATTCCTGTGGGGAGGAAGGCCTAGCTTTGTTTAGTCTGGGAGTTGTTAAGGACAGGTAGAAATGTCCCAAATGAGAAACTTCAGACTGGTTATAAGAAAATTAATGCAAACAGATTTATACCAAGATTATTGAAGTTTGTTTTTTTTTTTTTAAACTTTGGAAGAAAGTGCTTTTGCCCTGTGTTGATTCAATTAAAAAAATTACCAATGCATTTTGTTTTGTACCCTCCAAACCTTTCTTCTGATGATCTTGCTTCTTTGCTTTAAGCAAGCTTCTCTTGCTATACTGATCATATTGATGTCCCTGTAAAGGTTCACGCTTACCTAATTGTTTGAATGGCTATAGTCTGTAATGTTTATGACAAGGGGATGTTTCCAGCTTCTGAACCCTATTTTGATCTCTGAATAGCACTAGCCTCTCACCCAGTGCTGCTGTGAGTAGCTGATATGCCACAGGCTTGCCTGTGCTAAGATGCACTACTGAAAACTGCAGTTGCCCTGACCAAAGGTAAGCAGTTAGGTGAGCTTAGGGGCACGTAGAGAAAAACGTCAAGATTAGCAAAGGTATGGAACTGTGTATGTTCTGGTGAGTTTGCAGGCAGATAAAGCTGTTCAGAGCGAGAGGGGTCACCTTTCTCTCAGCTCTTGCCCTGTAGCTGTTCTGAGCCTTGCCTCCCTCTGGCTCCTCAGCTTTTTACAGAACAGAAAAGCTTTTCCCTTTCTCTCATTTTCCCTGCCCATCTCCCGAAAAAAAACCCAAACAACTGTACTTGCAGGAAGCTCCAAAACCTTGGAGCAGAGACCTCCAAGAAACAGCATGTTTTGTGAGGGGAAGACGGGCTGCCCCGGTAGACGGGAAGGCTACTGCGAGAAGCCGTACCCCTCTCCTTTCCCCCTTCCCCTCGAAGCAGCTGGCTTAGCCTCTGCCGCTTCGGTGAGGCGCCGGTACCGCTATCCTGGTTCAACAGCCGGCGAACAACCGCAATGCCCGTGGGGGCCGGCCTCGCTGGGCTGAGAGAAGGGGTTCACCGGAGGAAGGGTTGGAAGGAGGGGCCGGTTGCTTCCCGCCCAAGGCCGGGGCCTGCGGAAGGGCCGAGCTGAGGCCGCCTCCCCTCAGCTCGGCCCCGCCACAGGCCGAGGGCGGGCCCGAGCGCCGGGCCGCCTAATATAAGTTCGGCGGCCACAACCGGCAACACAGCGGCAGGGTTTGCCGTGCTACAGAGTTTGTGGTTCAGCAGCTGTAACTGCCGGCTCTCCTCTTCCGTCCCGCCCGCCCAGGGGTGGTGTGATCTGAGAGGAGCTCCGCGGCTTCCCCTCCCCGTCGCTGCTGTTGCTTCCCCTTCAACCTCTTCCCCCCCCCACCCCGCCTNTCCACCTGGAATATCTCCTTCGCCGGCTGCGGCTTCCTGGGGGTCTACCACATCGGGGTAGCCAGCTGCCTGCAGGAGCATGCCCCCTTCCTCGTCGCCAACGCCAGGAAGGTCTACGGTGCCTCAGCTGGGGCGCTCACCGCCACCGCCCTGGTCAGCGGCGCCTGCCTGGGTAAGCGGGGGGCTCTCGGCACCGGCGGGCGGCCCTTGAGCGGTGCGAGGGCGGTATGAGGCGGTCACGGTGATGCCAGCTGGCTGCCAGAGCTCAGCGTCCCTTCGGCTCTTCCCTTCGTTGTTACTAATTACTTTAATTACAGCAGCATCGGAAGGGGGTGGAAATCGCGCTCCGCCTTCCTGCTTGTTCTTCCTAAATGCGTGCGGCTCTTTGTTTTTTAAGGCCTTCACCTCAGTATTCCATTGCCCTGATCCCTTGCGGGTGGCTGCGTACCTTAGGCTGGGCTCTGAGGGGGTGTCGGAGGCACCTCAGCCTTGTAGCACTGGTGCCCCTTTTGAAGCACTGTTCAAAAGGGGTACCTGCCCCCTAGGGAGGGAAGGCGAGTGGGTGTCGCTGCGTCCTGCAGAGCAGGTGTCCACAGAAGGGACTGGTGCTACGTGTCAAGAAGGCCCCTGATGGTAGGAAGTCGCCACAGGGTTTTGACCCCTACCATCGTAGTACTTGTGAGGGCTCGTTTTTTTTGGGTTTGGCTGTCAGTGAGGAGGGAAGCTGACCTCTCGCCATGTGGGCACCAGCTCTTAGTGGCTGTAAACAGGAGGCACAGCAACTGGAGATGGAGACATCAAGTAGCAGGTATGGATTAGAGTTGAACAGCATCTCCGGGTAACTAGGAAACATCTCTTTATTCTTTCTTGTCATCTTTATTTCTGGAAGAGGGTTTTTCCTGGGGGTGTAAGGCATTGGTGAATTTTCTTGCACTCTGCAAGAGCTAGATCTTCAGTTATGCTAGGTATTATCTCTATTTTCAAGTTACAGAAGAAACCGTAGACAGTTATCTCTGAAGCAGGCGTACAGTGCGTGTCCCTGCTTAGGGCATGTCTGGGGAACAGCTGAAGAGAACGGTGTGCCATGCCTACTGCTTTTTTGCTGTTTTGAAGTTCAGCTTTTTGGCTTGGGGGCGGGGGGAAGTGAACAAACACGTGCTAGAATCTGAGCTTGGAAGTTTTTATCTTGAGAATAACAAATGCAGAAAAGTATCTTAAACTTGACAGGGCAGTGGGGTGTGAGAGAATCAGGTATATCTATTTAGTCTCAGGGAATTACAAGCCTCTCCTAGAGCCAAGTGAAACCAGAGGTGTTTACTGCTTGAACTCCTCTCACCTTGATCCCAGGTATCTTTCCACGACACTCCCTGTTCTTTGGGGACAGGTAGAGTTTTGAGATGTAGCCTTCAAGAACTAGCTTCTTCTGTGTAGTTAGGTTTGAAGTTTCTACCTCCTTAGTATTTTGTTTACAGAAATGCCAATGAAGTGTAACCATTGCTTCGGGAGCTTAATGGGAAGATCTTAGCAGCTGTTCAAACCTCAGTCTGGGATGTCAAAAGGCTGTAGTTGTGCCATGGTGCCAGCCTTTATAGCAGACAAGGGAAAAGGCCTCCTCTAATCCCTTTTCCCGAAGTGATCTGATTGCTGATAGCTGTCAGGGATTTGGTTGCTTTACTTGCTATTGCTTCTGTTGAAGAGGTGTCTGCCCAATTAGTTCCCTGACTGGGCGGTCCCTGTGCTACTTGGAGATGTGACACGATCTTGAGGCAGGCCAGTATTAGTGCCCAAATCCTTTGCCTTGCTCAGGTGCCATTATAGTGCTGAGCAAGGCTGCTATCATGTCTACCTTGTTCTTGCTATTTTTATGTGCAGACATCCATGGCACACCAGGCGTTGCCCTTAGGGAGTTACCCAGCCAGGTAGAGAGCTTTCTGTGAATAGGTTCCCCCATTTCCTAGCAGGTACAAGGGGAGGCGTGATAAAGAGGCTTGAGTTAGGGGCCACCTTCTATGCAGCGTTCACTTCCCTCCTGAAAGAGGATATACCATGCTGTTTAAAGCCAGACAAGGCTTGAGTGTTCAAATTCTGTCTTAAGGTCGAGTTCTCTGGGATAGTTTTCTTTTCACTCTGCCTGCATGGCTGGCAGGTACCTTAGGTAGAGAGGCAACAGGGCTGACTTATGAAAGTAAAAACAGACAGGTTGCTTGGTTGGGGCACAGTATCACTGCACTTCGTCCCTGTCATAAACCTTCCTGACAGTACAGATTCTAGGCTGAGGTTCAGGGGTTAGAATGAAATCATAGGGAAGAAGGGGACAGGGCAGAAGGTACAGCCACAGCCGGTACTGGGAGAACAGTTCATCTTAGTGCAGGCTCTTGTAGGATCCCAAGTATCTGTATTTGCCGTGCAACTGGTTTCTGTCTGAGAGTAGGTGTAATAGCCTGTGGGCATTGAAGCTTCTGTCAGCTGCCACCCTGCAGTGTCTGTTGCCCTGTCCATCAAATTGTCATGCTATATGGTGTCTCTTGGTAGACACTGAGCAGAAGGGAATTTTGCAGAAGACTTGCTGCTTTGGGTTGTGTGTAGATAAGGTGAGTGCCTTCATGCGTCTGTACCCAGTTCTGAACTCAGTGAGACTCTATTGCACAGATAAATACTTCCTGGGGAGGAGTGGAAAAAGTTCTTCCTTTGGGATTTTTCTTGGTTGCGATCCTTTAGGACCATGATCAGAGAAAACAGAAATTTTCCTGGACTTTGGGTGTGATGTCCCACTTAGTAGTTTCTTTTCCAGCTTTTTCCTTTTAGCCTTTGTGTCTGTTCAGCTTCAGCTTGCCTCGACACTGTTCTGCCTTCTCCTTGAATTAAGACCATGCTGTCATCACTTGTATATGGCAGTGAGGCTTCACTGTAGGCTAACACTGACCTGAAAGCCTTGATGAAATGATCTGCAGGCTTGAGAGCTAGCTCACTGTGGACTTCAAAGATGCATTTGAAAATACCAAATAAAACAACATTGGGCATCCATATTAGCTAGGCAGAGGACCTTATTTCTAAATAAGTGGCCAGGAGGTATTTATGGTCTGATATGACCATAGCTCTTGTTAAGCACTTTACCATTAAGTTTTAGGGATCTTGGATTTATTTTCCAGGGCTACAACAGTGGTATTGTCCCACATCTGAAGTGCTCTGTACAGCTTTGAGGTTATTCTGGTCACTGGCCTGAAAAAGCATTGCTATTTTCCCACTGGAACAATCTGTGTGTCTATCAAGGTGCATCGGGCAAAGTCTTGCGTGTTTAGAAGTCACTTGGTTGTGTGTACTGCAGTGTTGTAGCATGAATCATGTAGTGTGGTTTTCTGGGAAATGGCCTTGTGTCATGCCTGTGTATTCTCTTTGGGCTGTTGGGAGGCTAGCACACCAGGAAATACACCTTTATATCCCAAGCACCTGAGAAGTCCTTTTGTGATGGCTCTGCAGTCTCCTCCTCACTTGTACCTCAAGTCCTGCAGCTTTTCACAACTGAGGATGCTTACCTGCCTGAATAAATCCTTAAGTCACTGGGCCTGGATGAGTAACGCTGGCTTATGAGACATGATGAGACTCTATCTTTTCTAGTCAGGAGTAATGCTAAAATTCAGCTGCTATTGGATTCTTAATATTTTAATACAGAGTAGGGGATATATTTTTGTTAAGGATCTTGAATCATCTGACTCTGAGTTGTATGGGATTTGGTGTGCCTGCTTTGGAAGTGTAGTGGTCTGAATGAACGATGGGATGTGAGCCTCTGTTCACTGAAAAGCTGGTTTTGAGCTGATGCTCAAGTCCTGGACTGTGCTTGTGACTCACAGTTAACCAACAGCATCTCAGTTGTCAGTGTAGCATGTGAATACAGCCCTCATCTGAGGGTGGGTTGGAACTACTGAATTGCTTCTTTTTCTGGGGGGAAGAGGTGGGCTCTGCTGTTGGAGACAAAGCTGGCTGTCAAACCGCCATCTGTGGGTGTTAGCTGTTCTCCTAAAGCATGACAATGTCAGCAGCAAGAGAGAAAGCAAGCTGTGAGGGTGCTTTTAGTACTAAGAATACAGAAAGGAGGCCATATATCTGCTAGATGGAGCAGCATTGTTTGAGGTGTTCTTTGGGAGAGCAAATCCTGGGTTGTTTACAGGTTTTTAAAAATTGTTGTTGTTGTGTTTGGGGTTTTGTTTGTTTGGTTTTTTTTGTTTGTTTGTTTTTTTAAATTAGTATCTTAGCCAGGACTCTGTCTCATGTTCCACTTGAGGTGAAGTAACAGTTATCTGACATTCAAGTTTGCTTGTCAGCTGTCACCATGTGATCACCAGGAAATACGCTGTTGAATTGGAGAGACTTTTTGCATTGGGTAGCAGGAGGAAAAACAAACCAACCAACCAACCCTCTTTTACCTTTTGAAATTGAGATAACGAGCGATAGCAGCATCCTAAATGTTGTGCTCCTGAAATTTGATTATGTGTGTGCAAAGGTTTAAAGACTGGTCACGGAGGTTATTTTCTCTGTGTGTGTGGAGTCCAACACCAAATCCCAGATTGAGAGAGGGAAATAAATCAGCTTAGTCTCTGTGGAGTCCTCAGAGCAGTGCCAGTTTAGGCTAGCCAAAGCATGAATTGTGAAGCTTATCCTAGGGGA
The DNA here is from genome assembly GCA_013400055.1 of Nycticryphes semicollaris. Taxonomy (NCBI): domain Eukaryota; kingdom Metazoa; phylum Chordata; class Aves; order Charadriiformes; family Rostratulidae; genus Nycticryphes; species Nycticryphes semicollaris. The sequence continues at coordinate 1,142,344 of VXBJ01006929.1, forward strand.
AGTATATGTGATGCTGACTTGTGTGGCTGTGTGAAGACATCGTAGCTAGCTTCGTAGCATCTGTGGCCTCTCGAAGTTGAGTCCCTCCCTGCACAGGAGATGGTATCTCATGCAAAAGCCCTAGCTGGGGAAAAAGTTGTTGAGCTCAACAGCCCCAGTCCAGTCAGTGGAAGGAGACGCACCTCTACGTACATCCATGGAGACATGGATGTAATTCATGGAGAATCTCCTGGTGCTCCCTGGCAATGCTAAAGCTGCTGCTTCTTTCTCTGGTGGACAACAGAGGGGTGTGTGTGGGGGTGTGTGTTCTGTGCTGACATAGTCAGAAACGCTCACTGGCTTGGTGGAGAAGCTGCTTTCTGTGGATCCATGCTATCAGCAATCACTGGGCTGCAGGCTCGGGTGTCCAAACGAGTAAGTAAGCTGGCAGCCAAGCAGCTGGAGCACCTTGCAGTGCTTTTTGCTGGGAGGGAAGGAACTCGTTTCTGCTGTCTGCCTGTCTGTAGTAAGAAAGCTCCTTTGAAGAAAGGTGCCCTTGCAGGCATCTCATTGAATGAGTGCAAGGGAAGCCAAGCAGCCACTTCTAGCAAAAACATAGTCATAGCAATGCGTGTGTTTACTCTTTTGTCACAAGACATAGAGAGTAGGTGTGCAGAGCAGCTTGGTGCCCAGCCTTCCCCTGTCAGCTGCAGCAGCAGCTGTGCAGTGACAGCAGCAACAGCACAAGCAGTATTTGCACGGTCGTTCTCCTGGCCTGTAATTTTAGCATCTCTTGAACTTGTAGCACATTCAACCTGTTCCACTTCTTTCTGCCTCTTGTCTCCCAAAACTCTTTCAAGGCAACTGCAAGTCCTCTCTAGAATACAGTAAATTGTCAACTGTTCTTCAGGGTCCTGTGTCCAGTTATTGATTGCGTTTGAAAGTTAAGTTTAGTGCTGACAAATCAAATACTTTCCTCGAATTCCTTGTCCTGTCTTCCAGTTCCAAAATCCTGTTGCTGTAGGGGTTACAGCAGCTCTGCCTGCATGTCCAGTAGGTGCTGGTGTTTGTTTCTTGTCTGCCTTCCAACCTGATGGGCTTGGGAGTGACTGTACTCTGATGGTAGCCCTCTGCTCACTTTGGGCTTTTCCTTGTTTCCCTGTGTGCCCTCCGTGAAGCAGAGATTAAATGTTCTCTGGTCTGGCTGGAGAGGGTTTTCAAATTTTCTGTGCTTGAAGAGGACCACGTGAGGGCTGGAGAAATAGTAATTTGGTCAGCATTCCTTCTTTTCAGAGCTGGAAATGGACAAGATTCCAAACTCCAGGGTCTTTGGAAAAGCTCAGAAATCTCCTACTTCAAGGAACAGTAAGAGTGGGTGACTCCCATCCATCTTGCTCTCTGTGAGGTAAACCCTGTTGCTGGTTGGATTCTGAACTGGCCACCCCTTTTCCATTGAATCCTCTGCACTCACTTAACTTCTGTTGCCCGGTTCTAATACTCAGCCTCCTTCTTTCTGGGACTTGAAGAGAAAGTCAGGATGTGCCTTCAAGAATCTAAATACATCTATGTCCTTGGGAAAGGGCAGAATGTATCCTGGAAGTAGAAGTGGCAGTAGAAGTCCCTTTCAGGGAGCACATAGAAAGGAGGGAACTGTTGAGCCTGGGAGTGTAGAAAAGCTGGAGATTGTAGCTCTGCCTGTTTTAGCTACAAAGCCCAGAGCAAGGGAGGAGAGAGTTTGACACTTGTGATACAATAGCTGCTTGTGACAGGCCTGATCCTGTTGCTGAGGTTGTGCTGATTTGCAGCACAGTTGGTTTTGGAGAGCTGCCCTCAGTGTTCCTGCGGAAAGGGTCTCCCCCCGGCTGAAAGTCTCTGAACAAGCCAAGCTGCATGTGATCCCACTAGTGATGAGTCTGGGCGGGTGGTGAACACTGTTTTTGGTGCTTGGGGCATGTCAGGTATGGAAGCTGGTAGTTTTAGTAGAACCCAGGGCTCTGTGCGGATGCTTGCCCAGAACTGAAATTGTGCTGCTTCCTGGTGCAGATAAAGGCCAGATCTACATTGATGGCTTCTGGCTGGCAAGTCCTCCAGAATCAAGTGTCTTCTGCAGCTGTTTCCTTCTGAGAATCTCTTCTGAGAATGAACATTTCTCTTCCTCTTCATACACTGCAGTTTGTTTGAATGGATACTGGTCGTGGAAGCCTTTTAGGTTAGGATTTAAAGGAGTGGATACCCTTTTAGCCTTGGAGGTTCTGGCAGTGTCTCTGAGCTGCCACTCCTGTGGACTATCTAGTTTAGCATCCTGAAGGAGAGGAGGTGGCTCTGAGGGTGTAAATGAATAGGGGAGGTCTTTACATATGTTAATTACAAGAGCTGCTCTTGCTGGTTTCATTGAATGCTGCTGATTCAGGGCTAGACCTGGCAAGAAAGTTACTTCAGTGTATCATGGAGGCGGGGTGTGGATTCAGGCTGCCATAGTTGATGTCACACATGGAGAAAGCTACAGCCCTTTTTGAGAGTGGGCTGTTAGCACAGGGGGTGTTACATTGGTTTGTTATGGTGAGATTGGTGAAGACTTGTTTATGGGAATGGGCTAACAGTTAAACTATTAGGTAAGCTACCGTGCACAGAAGAGTTCATTCTCTGTGTGTGAGCTGCAGGTGGATATTGCTGCTCTCTGTGCTTGTGCACTGCTCAGCTTTGCAGGAAGGGTTGAGTAGAGGCTCTTCCCTTGCAGAGGCCTATGCAAGCCTCTGTGAGCAGCTCCTGTCCTGCTCACATGGATGCTTTCAGAGCCCGAGTCACCTTGATGGCTGGGAGTTGTGGTTCAGGGACTGCTGCTGACGTCCACGAAGAAAGGTAATCCAGATATTCATGTGTCATGGCTCCCAAGGAATGCAGCGGGTCTTGTGTGGTCTGACTGAAGATCCTTCCCAAATAAGCTGCTTCATCAAAATGAGATTCCTTCTAGAACAAAACACCTGTGCCTATTCTGAGGACTGCTTTGGAACGAAGCTTCTTATTCTTGATTCCTTGCTGGTGGCAGGCTCTGCTCATGCCATGGCTCGTGGGGAGAAGTTCAGGGGTGTAAGGTGACACTTAACACACCCATGTGAGATGGAAGGGCAAAGCGGGCACAGCAAGCAGCGTGCTCAGAGGCGCTCAGGGAGGCGCTTGGCGTGCATTGAAGCGGTTGGCTAGCTGTGCAAGCATGAGGGAGCTGGGCACGATGCAGGCTGAGGGCCAGAGGAGGACAGCAGGGCTATTCCTTTCATTCTGTGCCAGGGTGAGACAGTGCTGTAGCAGCCACTTAAGTGTGCAGTGAGAAAGAACAGGGGAGAAGAGAGGTCGGCTGCCCTTTTCTCTGATAACGTCCCTGGTGGCATCTCTGGTGAACACAAAACAATCGTTGCCTGCAAGCATGCAGGAGAGTATGTAGCAGGTGTTAGACTGAAAGCCACCAAAAGCTGTGTGTGGGCCTTGCTTTGGTGTTGGTGAGGCCAGCTGGGAATGGCTGGTGTGTAATGAAGCTGAAGTGATGCTGGCATGACAGCCGTTTCTTCAGACTCTGGAGACAGAAATGATGACTGCTCACTCCACATTGTGTTCATTGATCTGTGGTGCCAGTGCCTGGCAAAGGTATCTACTGCCCCATAGCCCTGGTCTCTCTTCTCCAAAGCATCGCATCTCTAGTGGTACCTCCACTGTGAAGTGGAAATTGTGCTCTTCCTCAGGGTGTGTAGTGCCATCCTGCAAACTGGCCCTGAGAAATTAGTATGGAGGGTGTGTGTGTGGGGTGTGTGTTGGAGGGGGTGAGAGACTTGATCCTTTTGTACTAGTTCTTGTTCAGAATTACAGTCACTGGAACCTTTGTATTAGTGGTTTCCACATGGATGAAGAAAGCAAGAGTTTGAAGTGGTTCCATTTCTGCCTCTGTATAGGGCAGAGTTAAAAGGCAATTTTGCTTTGTTACAACACATTTTTTGGTCTGTTTCTCCTCCACTAGCTTTTTCTTGCTGAGTACTGCCTTTTAAAAAGTGACCCAAAACCCAGCGTTGCTTTGCCCCAGAGTGAGCAACAGGGATCTGAGCTGCACCTTCTCTTACTCTGTGAACCCCCTTTGCTTGTTGTCCCATGCAGTTTGATCTGCCCTGTGGCATTGGCAGGGATTGACAGATGGGGACAGGATGTGACTTTCAGTACAGCTTGCAACTTCTCACGTCCTGAGCCACATTTTCCTTCTCACGTGCTGTTATACCATTTAATTTCTGCTTAACACAGCATTAAACCCTGTATTAGGGAATTACAGTGGAGAAAGATTAAGCTAGTGGGGATTGCTGTTGTGGCTGTGACAGAGAAAAATCCTGTCTGCCTGCATGAACTGAGTGAGCTGCCTCTTGGCCTTCCTATTGATTGTTCAGCAGTGGCAGCTGCACTGTTTTCCGATTTGTGTTGCAAGAGTAAACGTTCCAGTCCTGGCTGAAGAAACAAAATGGGCCTCAGCTTGCAGAGCAGCAGTTGCCTGGTGAGGCTTTGGTGGGCCAACACTACATCAGGCCCGGCGCGAAGGTTTGGCTTAGAGATATAATCGAGTCTGGCAGTTCTTGTGCCCGTTCTCCCAAAGCCCTCTTTGCTTCTGTACAAAGCAAAGCAACCTGCCTTAAGGTGAGAGGGGATATGAGTTGTGTGTCTGCACTTGGTCTTGCACGAGGGTCTTACCCTATAGGTATCGGAGTGTTCAGCCAGGCAACAGTCACTGTGGGCTGCCTGGTGCAGATCTTTCCCATATGCTCCCCACATCCAGGACATGGCAATAGTTCTGGTTTGTGTATTAACTGGTATCCAGAGCACACAAAATAACCATCTCTTTTGGCTCAAAGGGGAAAAATGGCTCCTTTTGGTTTGGCTTTCTTTGAACAGATAGTGACCAACAACTATTTGCCTTTTTTCCCAAGTTTTACTTGAAATAGAGAAGTAAACATCTTGGGACAAACATATTAAGAGGGAGGCTTCTGGCTCTGAAGCAGTTGCAGGTGATCTGGATCTACCTGGTTCACCTGCCGCAGGCTGTATCTTGGCACGGTTTGTGTCTAGACTTTGCAATGTTGAGCACTGAGGATCTCAGCCAGAAAGCGTTGTGGGCTGAGCCCTTCCTTCAGCTTCTGCTTCTGGCTGCAAGAGCTGGCCCTACTTGAAAAGCTGTTTCTTCCTCTCACTGTTTCCACCTGCTCCACCTGTAGGGTCAGAATAGATGTTGTTTCCTGTAGCCTGATGAGGATCTTTAGAAGTGACTCCAATAGGGTATGTATCAGTGCCCCTCGCTCTTGAGGAAAGGGGGAGAATGACCCTTATGTACAACCAGTGGTCAGTCTTTCTAAGAAACTGCCTTTGCAAAATCACTTGCTTGTTGAGCTCAGGTTGAATCCTCGCACAGAGCCCCTCATGGGAAGAGTTACCTGCCACAGGAAACAGCTGATCAAGCAGGAGGGCTGCCTGCAGACTGAGTGGGGGTGTGTTGGAGGAGAGGGGAATTGTGTTCGCTATTTATTTATCACCAAAAAACCCCAAAAGTTCCTTCCTCTATGTCTTATTTGTAGCCAAGTCAGCTGAGGGTTTTTTTTTTATCTGATGGCAAAATAGGAGAGAAGAATTAAGTGAAAACCTCAAGAAAAATATATGAATAAAATAAATAAAACTCAGAACAACAAAAATAACAAAAGTCCCAGAAGAACAGCTTGTTTTGGTACATGCTGTTTCTCAATATTACTGACTTACAGGAAGATGCACACAGATGTGACAAGAATTGGTACCTTTAGGGGCTCCACTGCTAGCTGCTATTCCCTAGCCTCAACTATTTTAAAAATGTGCATTTTTTTCTTTGTATTTAAAGTGGGAGTTACACAACTTCTGCCAAGTGAGGGATAGATATCTTTTCCACACCAAATGCTTTTAAGCATCTGTCTAGGATTTCACCCCGAAACTAAAGAGCTGTCACCAGCTGTGGGGTACACCTGTCACCTGAAAATCCCTTGTAAGGGCAGATCATAAGACACTTTATTTCCTGCTGGCATGAATTTGTCTTTGGGCACCCCCCCTTTGACATCCATCCGGCCTCACCGATAGGCAGTCAGAGAACATCTTGGGTCATGTTCCCATTCAGCACAGGTCGGCCTTTGTTCAGCTTAGCTCAGCTGAAGGTCTGTCTGGTTCTTGCTCACTTAGGACACAGAGTGAAATCCAGGTTGCTTCAGCCTGGGTATGGGAAGAGGAACAGAAGTCCAGCCAAGCCATGGGATCTTTCACAAACCAAGGTTACTGCCCCAAGAATTGGGGTTGTCCTTGGGTCACTGGTGCATTGCTGTACACTGCTCCTTGGGGTGAATGAATGGGCACTTTCTGGTGGTCTGAGCTACCTATGAGGAAACATCCAATAAAGTTCTCTGTTAATTATTTTCTAGATGTCAGCTTGCAACCTTTTGTTTCGGTGCCTCTGGTTTACGGCTTTATCTCTTTGGACTGTATCATCTCCTAGGAGAGGACAGGTAGGAAGAGCATGCCCATTGCTTATTCTCAGTATTCAGAGAAGAGGCAGGTGCAGGACCTCTGTGTACTGAACTGAAGCAACTTGGAGATTTGTGCCCAAGAAGAAAAGCTCTCCTGAAACCCAGCACTAGAGACTGGCTTTTAGCTATTCCATGCATGAGGTACAGGAACAGCTGAAATAGCAAGGGACAGGTAACCAAGCTATATTAACCTTGAGGGAGATCATGCTAGTAAATTACTTCCAACCTATCCTGTTCCTACAGTCAAATCTGGACTGGGATTTACCAATGGGAAGCATGTGAGCTCTGGTGATGCTTAGCAGCTATGTGAGTTGAAAGCAAAGAGTGAAGATTGTAGCTGGGGACTCTTGCAGTGAGCATCATACAAGTGTTGTTTCAGTAGACAGCTAAGCAGAACGTGAGCAGCTCCAAATGAGGTCCCTGGTTATGGTATACAGGAGGTGGCTCCTGTCCTGAAAATCATGCAATCAAAACAGCTTGGTCGTGCCATCCCAAAGTAACAAGGCATCGGGCTCTCCAGGAATGTCAAAATGCACCTGTACTTCCTTCTGCTGGCTGGCTTTCTTTCAAAGCTTTTGGTATCAATGTGTTCGGCCAGTCTGGAGCCTTAGCTGTGCAGTGGGAGTGAGGAGAGAGAAGCAGTGCCCTGTGTATTGTGGATGTGTAGGAAGGAGTCCGTTTGAGTTCCTGTTGGTGCTGAATGAGAAGCAGGTTTAGCAGGGATCTGCGCTGTTCTCTACCTACTCCACTAGTTCAGGTGAGGTACAGCATCTGCCATCGGGGGGTGTGACCTCTCTGCTCATGCCTTCTGCCAGCAGGGACAGGAGACATCCACTGTCTGTGCCATCCTCTGTTCTCCATGGCTCTTGGAGAGCTTTTCCTTTAAGCTTCCATCCTGTTTACTGGTGCACAAGCCAGGGAGCAGGAATGTCCCTGGCGCGGAGGGTGTTCTTTGTGCCGATATGGAGCTTTTCCAGCAGGAGCTGCAGTGTCATGGGTGAGCCATAGTCACAGGAGCTGCTGGGTGGAATGTCCAGAATGCTCCTCTTCCTCTTCAGCCTGTTCTCCTCCTATTTTTATTTGTATCTTGGGCTTTTTTTTTTTTTTTTTCCACTTGGAATACTTTATGGGTCAACTGTCCTTCTGCCGTCTGGCAAATGGATATCAATGTGATCTGACAGGTGAGCGTCACAGTGCCCTTGGTGCAAAAGTCCTGCTGTTGAAGATGTGGGTCTGAAGAGGCCCTTCTTCCCCACACATCACCCCTCCTCCTGCGGGGTGTTTAGTTCTTGTGATGGTCCTTATCCTTGTGCGTGGCACAGACCTGAAGTAGCCTTTCTGTTTCATCTCGGAGCTCTTAGCTGCGGTTAAGGGTCTTCCCAGCAGCCCGGCTGACATCAGTTTTAGATGACTGATCTTCAGCTCGTCTCCTCTTCCAGAGTAGCAGCCGTGCTGTGGCTGGGCATGGTTGTGTGCTGTTATAAATAGCACAAGCTGCTTGAATGCTTTTCAGGTTAGAGAATGGCAGTTTAGGGGATGCAAGGCAGTAGAGACTTAGATACTGGGTTATTTTGGAGTTGAGTATGACTGGTGGGAGTGAAAGCCAGTTCCTTAAGGGAATGATTTTGCTGTGTCAATAAGCTAATGTGAAGCTGGCTTAACATAGCTTAAAAATGAAATGCAAACCAGCAGCTGCCTTCAGGTCTTTCCCCATTGGTAGCACTAACTTGCCCCTTGTAGCCGCTGCAGAGAAGTCATGGGATGAAGCAGCAGAGGTGGAGCAGCAGGTCTCCTTGTCTGGCAAGGGACACGTTGGAGTGTTTCAGGACACAACTCTCTGCCGCTTTGCGTCATCCCAACTGAAATTCAGATAAGGACAGTGGCCCTGCAGTACTCGGGTTCATGTATAACACCATCCACTGCGGCAGTGGTGGGGGCAGGGAAGGAGGGGGATGATGAAAATGGAATAATCCACATATTAATGGAATTTTTAGAAGAATATTGGCTTAGTAAATCTGTAGAGAGAGAACTGTTGAATTAATTGGTTGGTGGGAGAAGAATGAAATGTTTTCCCAGCAAGCAATACCAACTATTAGGGCTATGTCTGCCCCTCAGTACGTACCTCAATAAGGGAAGAGGAACTTAATTTAGCTTTTTGTATGACTCTGTGTCCTGATTCACCAGATCCATCAAAAACCAAGGGAAGCTTTTCTGTGGGCTGGAATTGGCACTGGACTAGTCCTAGTAATAATTGACAGCTTGTGACTGACCTCTGTAGAACTTGTTTCTCTTGACCACCCCTCATTCAGCTGCTCCCTCTGGCAGTCTGCAAGCAGAATTTGAGCTGATTTTCCTGGAATAGCACTTCTGGTAGTAACAGGATTAAAACACTCTCACTTCTCTCTCCTCCCAAATGTATTTCCAAGAGGGCTTTTCATCTGTCACGGATCTAACTATGTAAACTTGATTCCTTTGGCTGAACCCTCAGCTAGCCTTACTTCCAGGAAAGCTGGTGGTGCTGCAGATCACCCTGTCCTCATCTCTTCCCACAGAGCTTTTCTGCGCTCAGCTTTGATGCAAGTGAGCCAGCAAGTCTACAGAATCACAGGTGCCCTTAAATTGAAATGCCTCAGAAGCTCCTATGTGTGTGCATGTATGCACATATGTATTAAAAAAGACCCAAAACAAAAACCACCCAGAAAGTACTCAAAGAATGAAATCACTAATTAGCAGTCATTCTTCATCCTTTGTTCTTCTCTGTCCCCGCAACCCACTTGGCTGTGAAATGGTGATAGAGCAGTTACAACTAAAGTCTTCCTTCAAATGCTGACAGTCTTTCTCCTGGCATAGTTGGGACTTCACTGTTTTGTTTTTCTTAAGCAACTTCCAGCTCACACTTTAGTTCAACAGTCATAAGCTCAATTTAATCACAGTCATTTTCAGTATTGCTATCAAATCTTTCTGTACACTGAGATGCCAAGCCTGAAAGCGTTGCTCCCTAAGCACTGTCTCTTGGGTGACACAAACACCCTCCTCCAGCATGGCCGTTGCACACAGGTATCTCCCCATGGCTGCACACTCAACACCCACCCTCCCACTGGGTTTTTTAGCACTCAGTGCAGTGTAGTTTCCTGGGGTCATGTGGCTAAGGTGCTGGGGTCACCTTCGTTCAGTTTTTGGCTCTGTTGCCGTGTCTTTGTGTGTCTTTCCTTCCCTGGTCAAATGTGAAGGCGTCTTAGGGAGCATTATGAGTGCTAATGTCATGGTGTTGATAAAATGTAATTTCTGTGAGGCTGACTTCCTTCATGTTGGGAAAGATGCTGAACCATGTGGCTACTATCTGGAACAGGCTGGGCTCAATGGCTTACTGCTAATTGAGTAAGTAAGATCAGAATTAGACTGCTAAACATTGCTCTAGGACAGAGCAAAATACTGGGATTATAGTGCTAAAAATTGCTTCAGAAGGGGGTAACTTGGATTTTCTGCTAAGTTGCTACCTCATAGTGCCTAAAATCCTGACCCCAGAGTCTCTGGTCATGTTCAGGGGTCTAGTTCTATGTGTGCTCAAGCTGTTGGTGTTGATGGGTTTCCTAAGCACAGAATCACATTCCCAGGCCATGTTGGTGGAAAACATGTTGCCAGCACACGTGTATTGCAAAAGACGGGGATGTGTCAACATAGCTTTGAGGGTGGTGTTGCTCTTATCTCCATTATATTTATTAACCTGGGTCTAACTTGGATTCTTTCATTCTGCTGCCTCCCTTCTGCAATTGCAAGACTGGATGGGAGAGCAAAATGTGGGTATTTCAGTTGGCTTTAACTGATAGTCTCTCATCTTTCTCCAAGAACTGAACTTCTAGTTATTTGTAGGGTGGAGGTGTAGACTCGAGTGGTCTCTTAAGTACATGATCAGAACTAAAGCTCTGTTTAGCTTAATGTTGCTGATGTTGGTCTTCATTTACTGTCCTCACAGCTCCCTCATGCTTGGGAGCTCTGAATCATATTTTTTTTTTTCAATATTTAACACATCCTTTTCCTCAAGGAGAGGCTACATTTAAAAGTTAATTAGTTTCCTCACAAATGTGCTAGTCAATAAAACTTGAGTGGAGAGAAGTCTTAATTTGTGAAAACACTGCCTCTTTTTCTCACAGTTTCCTTAATCGTTCCCTTCATGTTCTTCTCACGTGTGTATTCACAATGCCCCTGGGAGTGCACCGATCGGGTGGTACTTACAGGAACTGTTGCCTCGTGTCTCCCCACGGCTGGGAGATGTGTGTGAAAGCTGCAGACAGTGTGTGCAAAGGGCAGCATGCTGAGTGCTGAGGGTTTGGCTTGGGTTGATGTTTTTGGTTTGTTTACTCCCATCCCTCCGTTCCCAATGGAGAACTCTAATGCTCTTGCCAGTTTGGGCTCCTGGTGACCGTGAGGTAATGGGTTTAGCAGATGCCTTCCCTCTTGTGCAGATAGGATGTCTCCTCTCCTCCAAACTCAGCTGTGTCACTGTGTGAAAGGGTGAAGCAGGCAAGGCATGCCCTTGTGAGTCCTGCTTGCCATCAGGGCCTAGTATACTGCTGTGGAATCTGACATGGAAGGGACAGGGCACCAAAGATTCTGCAGGTGTCACCAAGTCACTGATTCCTTAATGGAGCATAGTGTCTGTCTTGCTCACTTGAGATGTCGCTGACATTCACAGCAGAGCTGAGATCACTTAGCTGGAAAGCACCAGTGTTCCTGTTTACTGGCACTTTTATGGGCAGTTGACTTTTTTTTTCATGTCAGAAAAAAGGTGACGTTTACTAGAAAAGTTCTAGTGGAAAGTGTTTTGAAGTAGATTTAGCCATAAGCTCAAGGCTGTTAAAGTATCTCCCTCCTTTTCTTTGTTAGTCTGTGATTTTACCAGCCCTGCATTGACCTGCAAAACAGGATCTAAGAAAAACGTGTGAGGCCTTAGCCAAATGCATGTGATCTTCCTTGATTTTATAAAAAAATACGTAAGGTGAGGGTATCTCTTTGCAATGAAGGAGCACAAGGGCCAAGACAGCAAACTTTCATGATTTCTCTAACACTGCCCATAGTACTCTTTCATCTTGAGTTATATATCAGCCAGTGGGGATAAACCTCTGAGTAAAGCTGTGAATGAGGCTTTTCTGTGCCTTCTTTTGTGCAAGAGAAGGCTGGTTTTGCTAGGGTTTCATGGTGGGTTTTCCTTTTTCTTGTTGCAGGTGAGGCTGGTGCCAGCATTATTCGAGTGTCAAAAGAGGCCCGGAAGAGGTTCTTAGGCCCACTCCACCCATCTTTCAACTTGGTGAAGACCATTCGGGTCTGTCTGTCCAAGACTGTGCCGGAGAATGGGCATGAGGTTGCAGCAGGACGTTTGGGTATTTCCCTGACACGGGTTTCTGATGGAGAAAACGTGATACTGTCAGACTTCAATTCCAAGGAAGAGCTGATCCAGGTGAATGGAAACTTACTGCAGCGGGCTAGGCAGGAACTGGATGCCTTATTCTCATTGTCAGAGCATGCCAGCGTGGTGTTCTGAGAAGAGTAATAGGTTTGGTAAGCTTTGATCTGCCTCTCACACTCTGGATCTCTTTCTCTCTCAGGCCTGTGTCTGCAGCACCTTTATACCTGTCTACTGTGGGCTGATACCTCCAACCTTGCGTGGAGTGGTAAGTATGGCTCCTAAGATGCTGCTTCATTATATCACGTACTAATGAATAATAAGAGAGAAATGCTGGTACTCAATTTTGGCAGTCTTATTGCCTGTCTGATAGCAGCAATTAGCTTGAAGAGGCATGAGAAATTCCCAAATAAACAACATCCAACAGCGGATGTGCCTTCTTTCCACTGCTGCCTATAAATGCTGGCTATAAATGTCCTGAAGACTAGAGGATTTTACATGGTAGTAATAAATAGCAATCTGGACAAGTGCTGGCTGACTTAGCAGATAGTTCTTCTGGCTACTTAGTACAGCACTTTCCATCACTGAAGCTCCAATACTCTGCATGTGGAAAGAACTTGGGTCCAGGATAGAAACGATGAGTGTAGTCGATCTCCCGCATACCTAACACGTTCTGCAGGGTTTTAACTTGCTGCTGATACCAGACCTCTTTTCCATAGAATTCTTCCTGACCTTCCTCTGAGAATACAGCTCTGCTACCTGCAAGAGCTTTCTTTAATATCCTGTCCAAGGCTGTTCAGAGCAATTTCTCTCTTCTGTGTTTGCGTGTTAGAAATGAGAACATTTGAAAGCTGTGCAGAGCTGGAGCGCCTCTGAATATTGCAGTCATGCTTAAGGGCCTCAGTTGAGCTTGGACTCCCCTTGTGCTATGTAGATTAATGTACACATTAAAAGGCAGTTTGTTTTCAAACTAAATAGTTAAAAGGGAGAGGCAGGACTGCTATTAATGTATGTGTGCCCTGGTTTTCCATAAGTGACCTGACCAAGATGCCTCAGTCTGTCAGACCAGAGCATCAAATCTGCTCCCACTGCTACCTGTGTCCTAAAACTGAGGTCAATTTTGCTCCTGTGTAATATACAAATTGGCTGGTTTTGTCTTGTGCAAGCATGTTGGGTAGGGAAATGTCCTAGAAGAAATGTCCAATATCCAACTCTTCAGAGAAGTGACAGAACCAGTAATGGTTTGACATTTGCATATCAACTGCAGGCAGGGTTTTTGTCCCACAGCTGGTGGGAGCATAGCGGTGGCTCTTGCCCGACACCTCTTTGGGGCCAGTTGAGGTCAGTGTAAATCAGGCAAAATCTCAAAATTCCAAAGCTGTGAACAGCATGAGGGTTTCTGGAATGTGCAGCTGCCCTGGCACACTGAGGGATGACTTCTCATGTCAAGATTCCTCATGGGGAAAGGTGGGGAGGGAATATTTGAGATGAGGAAAGCAATTCCTACCTCTTCCCTAGAAAATCAGGGCGCTTTCTGTCTCTAAAGGGGGGAGCTGGCAAGGGGAGAGGTTAAATTAGATTGGATTTGATTCTGCCAAAAGATTTTGAAACAGGACTTCATGGTTTTCTAGTGTGCTTTTGATTATCATGTGTGTCACAGGACCAGTTTTCAAGGCAGTATGATTCTGTGCTAGGTGTAGAATCCATATTCTGTCTCCCTCCTAATCTTTTTTCATTCTTCACCTCTCTGAGCAAAAAAAGTATTGTCAAATACGAGGGTCAATAACTGGTCTGTCAACACACGCCTTCGCTGTGAACTATCTGTGGCACATGGGTGAGATGAATCCCTAACAAGGGTCACAAAGCAAATTGACAGTTCATGAGTGAGGGGCCCTGTGTGCACGAGGACACAATAAGGGAATGGAATTGGGCACCCCAGAAATTACTTCAGTCCATGAACCGTTACCAAAAGCTGCCTCTCACACCTGCAGGCAGCCTGTGGCTCTGCGCTGTCAGGAGCTTTGCGGGAGGTTGGAGAGTTGTTAGGTTTGGTTTCCTGGAGGTTCAGGCAAATCCAAAGATGTGGCAGTTGATACTGACTAAGGAATGGTAATTGGCATTGCTTGGGGAACCAGAGAGAGTGGGGTTTGCCTCATGTATTCCTAGATTTCCATGCTTGGCCCATCAGCCCTACTGTAGTTAAGCCTTCTTCTTAATGGCATCTGTGCCATTATGCTGCCACCATCAGGGAAACATACATTTCTGCATCCTTACTGCAAAACTATTGTCTTAGTTCAGTGACCTAAACACTTACCTTCATCTTCTCAAAGAAAGTGTGTGATGTCTGCTTTGCTCTGTCCTCTTCCCACTCAGCCTGTCATGATCTCCTCTTTGCAGAGGGAGTCAGCCAGATGTCTTCAACTCTAGCTGTGCCTGGTCTGGTTTTCAGTGGACCAGCTTTGGGGACATGATGACAGTGACAGTTTGCTATGGTTGCTCTTGGCTTAGGGAAGATTGATGCCTACTTTAGAAGGGGGTTGGAGTTCAATGGGTTTTTGGCACCTCTGTTGTCTTGAAAATGCTAGACACACTCAGCACCCCAGGAAGGTGTCCTTCTCCTCAAGTTTAATCTATCCCATCCTTCCACTTTCTTCACTACCCAAACCCAGGCGGTGCAATAGTCTCTATGTCTGTCTTGATACTGTTTGCTGAACAAGGCCTGACATGAGGATAAAATGCTCTATGCTGCACGTTAGTGCTGCTGTAGCCTACAATTGTAACCACAAACCATTTCCCTTGAACGTGTAGGCTACATGCAAAGGCAGTCTTGAGATTTAGTTTGCCCCAAAGATACCTGCTGTTCATCCACCCTGACCCTGTTTCCTCAATGGGAGCTGGTTTCTTGTAGCTGAACTGTATTGCTTTCAGCCCGAAAATCTATGAACTGTTCACAAGGCTCAGAGGAGCTGCTCAAAGAGGTCTCTGCCTGTCTGCCATCCAGAGCAAGAGAGAACAAAGTGCCCTCCAGGCAAAGCAGCTGGCATTTTGTTAGACATTGTGCAGCAAAAGTCTGATGTCAGTGGTCAACCTGCCTGTGAGACAAGGCAAAGCATGACACAGATCTTGTGATCAGTATTTCCATGTTCTGCCTGAGTTCAGTCTCTGCCAGTTCAGCTCCTAACCCAGCAGAGAGCTGAAAGATGTTACAGCTGCTGCTTATGGGGATGTGTAGCTCCTCTAACATGATTTGCTCTTGAACGCATCTAAAGGGAAGGGTTCCAGGCAGAAAATGGCAAGATTGACTCTGACACAAAATAAGCAGGACCCTTCTCTGAGGCTCACAAGAACTTAAGTTGTTGCTCTGCAAAGTCCCAAACTTGCTGCTCTTTTGGCTTGACCAACATCACCTTTCTTTTATCTTCTGCATGTTGCTTGCTCTGCCAAAGGCCTGTGATAGGGATTGTCTTGCTCAGTTCCTCGTGCAATCATGGTACTGTAACAAATACTTTGAGTATATGCTACTGGAGTTGCCCTTCCTGCAAGGGTAACACAACTGTGTTATGGTACCTAGGTACAGAACATTCTCTGATAAGAGGGTGCCTGTTAGGAGCAAACCCCAAGTCCCTCGTACTCTGTTATCACACCACAGCAAGTAGATTCCAAATGTCTATGTGTGTGTTGGCATTGCTGCTTGATAAGCCTGCTAGCAACAAATCATGTGGTTTTAGGTAACAACACTTCTGCCAGTGGGGACTTGTGTCTGAGCATATTAATTTTAAACACAAGTGAAAAATGTCACAATGTCACAGTGTGACAGCTTAGATCAGTGCTAATTTGCACTGCAGGTAGTTGTTGGTGTGTTACATTATTTAATTGGACAGCAGTCAAACCCCATAGGTGTAAGTCAGCAGTCACACAAGAGAATGTTCCTTTCTCATTGAACAATTGTGACCAACACACTTTACCATAAGGAAGAAAGACACACAGCAAAAGATTATAGACAACACAGCTGTGCTGTCCCTGGTTTTGACCCCTGCAGTGCTGGTGACTGTACTTCATTCTGTTCCCAAGTTGTTGGCAAAAATATGAACAGGGACACAGTAAAAAAGCCACTTGATTGGTTACGAGAATGAAGACTGCTTCATCTGTCTTCATTTCAGAGATACGTTGATGGAGGGATTTCTGACAACTTGCCACGATATGAGCTGAAGAACACAATCACGGTGTCTCCATTCTCAGGAGAGAGTGATATCTGCCCACGGGATGATTCCACAAACATGCACGAGCTGAGAGTCACCAATACAAGCATCCAGTTCAACCTTCGCAACCTCTACCGCCTCTCAAAGGCCCTGTTTCCTCCGGAGCCTCAGGTGAGATTCCCAGCAGCACCAGAAGTTGGGGACAGTAGATAGGCACTGGCTATACTCTGCATTTTGGCAGAAGATGATTCCAGGCACTGTTAGTTTTGTATCTCTTGTTTGTGTGGTTTTTAACCTTGACATTATGAACTTGGTGACTTGGAAAGCCTTGACCATCTGCACAAGGTTGCATAGGTGGCTTGGCTTTCTTTTGCCACTGGAAGATCTGGAGTTTAGGTGGTAGGAGCTGCTTGGAAAGCATGCCTGTGTTGCTCTCTCTAGAGTGGCATTTGCCAGGAAGCCAGGCTCACTGGTAAACAAGGATGTATTAGCCATCAGAACCAATGCACTGCTGAGTGTTCTGAGGTGTCAGGATGGAGCTGGCAGCCTGCAGCCAGTGTCTGTCTCCTAAAAAGTGCGAGTAGAGCAGGTGGCATTGCAAACAGCTTTGCACACTTCTGAGCAAATGCAGCCTCGGACAGACCTGGCATTTGGGCACGGTGACTGTGCATTCGTGTGCTGAATTACTTGGACAAGCTTTTTCCTGCCCCGTCTCGGGTGTTAGCTGCCTCTGTCTGCAAATGCAGTGGCCTTTCCTTGCATCTGCTGGGAAGTATTCTGGGCTGCTTGTCAGAGTGACTGGCTGAAGACTGCCCACCCCAGCATCAGCTGTAGATGGGGAAATAAGGTAGCTGCAACTCTAAGCTTGTACTTAAGTAGGATTCCAGGAGTCCCTTCCGATCTGATTTATCCTGTGATTCTTGTCTCCAGTGTATTCATGTTATACCTCCCATTCCTGCTCAAAGCTTGGGAAGAGCTGGCAAGGATGAGACTTGTCCTTGGGGTAGCTTAGGAGAATTCCTCTGAAGCCAGCATTGAGCTGGGTGTTTGTTCTGCTCAGCCAGACAACTTCCAAATCACATGTTCTTGCCTTCCTCTGCTGACAGGTGCTGCGGGATATGTGCAAACAGGGCTATCGCGATGCACTTCACTTCCTGAAGAAGAATGGTAAGGATCTGGGTGGTTTTAAGCTGTGCTGACTTGCCTCTTGTGCCAGGTTTGGTGGCTTTGAGGATAGACAGTGGTCCATTCGAAAGGTGGAAGGACAGAACTGAGCTGTGCTTCAGATATCAGAATATGGAATTTCCTTTAAGAAGTCTGTGCTAGCACTTCAGGAAGCAGAGGTGGAACGGACGCTTTTCCAGTGCAATGCAGGAGGATGCTAACCACTGATACCAGAGCACTGGTGTTGGCACAATGGAGTGTTGAAGCTACTTAGTACGCTCTCAGTGCTACACCAACACAGCTGTTTGGTGCCCTTTGGTCATCCTGTAGATACCCTGCTCCTTTTTATGTGCAGCTAGGGTATGTCTGTGTGGCGCAGCAGTGCAGAGTGCAGGCATGCCCCCTTGCAGCTAGTAGCACCTGGCAGTTTGACACTACTATTTTACTGTCTTCTATGTGCAAGCACTAGCCTTTCTGGCCTCCAACTGTTATATCAGGTTCAGTGTGTGTTTGATGCCACCTAGTGTCAATTTTTTGTTTGCTCTTGTGATGCATACCTTACTGGGATAAGCTGTGTTTGTGGATTTAAGCTGTGGGAGAGAAATTTTGCCTGCAAGATTGGTGACTGGCAGATCATAGCAACAAAACATTGCCAAACAGCACCTAAAGGGGAAAAGTTAAAATTTCTGGTGGGAAAAGAAAGGATGATGTTAAAGAAGCAAGATTTCTAACTCACTATGGTAAGCATTACAGTAGATGTAAGCTGAAGAGGCTAGTTGTGATGTCTGTCTGTCTGAGGCCAGGCAAGGCAGGGGAGCTAGTTTGTATTATCCTTATGGTATGATTTCTTCTTAGGTCTCCTCCATCGTCCAAGTCCTGCCCGTCCTCTCCTTGCCATAGAAGCTCCCCCTGGTGAGAAGAAAGAGGAAGAAACAGAAGCTGAGGACCAACTAGAGGACAATACTGCCCTTGCTGTTGTTGAAGAGCACATCTTTGAACACTTGCCTCCCAGACTGAACCAAGGTATTATCCAAAGTGAGAGTGTCCAGGCAATCTTCCTGTGCTGCCTGGTCCACTTCAGAGGATTACTGGGATCTGTGGGTATTGCTTGTGGCTGAGCTTGGCCATACCCAGACTAGAAGTGGCACCTGCTGATCGTTAAATGGAGCTGGGGCCTCGTAGATGCAGTTGTGGCTTGCCCTGAGGAGGCTGAACTTTGGAGAGGTTGACTCATTTGACAGTATTCTGCATGGTAAGGAGTGGAGGGGATCTTGTTGCTCGCTCCTTTGGGAGTGTGGTAAAGCTAAAACCTGCTGTTCTCAGCTGTGCTCAGAGAATTACTACCCTGAGCAAGACTTCCTTAAGAAGTGGAAGGTGGAGGCTGGATAACTTCTGGGGTGTGGCAAGGAAAAGGATATTCCCATTGTGGGGATTCAGCCATGTTCTCCTCTGTCTTCAGCTCTTCTGGAGGCTTGTGCTGAAAGAAGAAGTTTCTTGACTGGCATCACCAACATGCTGCCTATACGTGTGGCCACGGCAATGATGGTCCCCTATATGCTGCCTCTGGAATCTGCAGTTTCCTTCACTGTCAGGTAGGTCTTTGGTTGGTTCCCTCAGTGGTGGTGTTCTTCCCAGTGCAGCAGTGTAGCTGGTGGAGTATGATTGGACAGAAAGTAGGATTGTCTCTAACCATGCAGTGCCAGAGTTCCTGGGAAAAGAGTTCTTGATGCTTACCAGACATGAAAAAAAAACCCAAAACCCAAAAAAAACCCACAACCCACCAAAAAAACCACCCCCAAACCCCTAAACCTTTTCCTACCTTTATGTATTACTTTGCTACAGCCAATACTGCCAGCTGGAAGGAAGACAGCTGTGTGCTGGAACTTGCTCTGGAAAATGATGATAAATTTTGGAGCCTGGAGAGGGACTTCTGAACCAGGAGTGCTGGGATGAAAGCAGAAACCAAACAAGAGCTGGAACCACTAGAGCAAGGGGTAGCATAGTTAGTTCCAGCTGTTTCCAGCTCTACACTTACATGGCTGGAAAGGCAAGTCTGTCAGACTTGTCCTTAGGATGAAGTACCCTTCTGGAAGGAGATAGTTTGTGATAGAAAGGCTTAGGGGAAAACACTTTCCAGATCTGAAAATGGATGAAAAATATGGAAAGTGCTGACACAAAATATGTAGAATATGTTCCTGGGCTGTTCTCATGTTTCACAGCTTCTCCCCCTTAATTCTGTGGATGGTGGTATAAATGGTTCTTAATGCATTTGTCACTAAAAATGAGTAATCATTGATAGGAGGCAAAACTGTTGTTCTTTCCATCATATTCTTTGTGGGCCCAGCTAATGGTTGTCTCCCGTTTCTTCACAGGTTGTTGGAATGGCTCCCAGATATCCCTGAGGATATTAGATGGATGAGGGAGCAGATGACTGAAATCTGCAACTATCTCGTGAAGAAAGCCAAGAAGAAACTGGGCAGCCATCTTTCAGCCAGGTATGGCTGGTTTCCTCCACAGCACTGTCCTCTCCATTTCCCCTTTCACCTTTGACTTCCATAGACTCTACTTCATTGAAGCAGAGCAGGTCAAGCACAAATTGGGCAGTAAATCCTTCTGGTCAATCTAAAATGCAAATCTGGTCCATGGTCTCTTGGCTTCCTTGACTGTTGTATAGACTCAGCACATGGTCTCCTTCCTTCTTCCTATTACAGGGCAGATCCTGTAATTAAGCTGTTAATGTAGCAATAGGGCAGAAGATGTAGGTCTAAATAAAACCCAGTATGCTAGCTTGTTCTGTGCTCCCTGTAGAAGACACAGGTGTTCGTCTGTGTGGCATTTGCTGGCCCAGGGTCCTCTAAAAGTTCCTTCCAAGAGGTACTTGTCTTCAAAAGACATTTTCTGTCTCAAGATCTAGGCCTGTTTTAGGGTGGGGAGGTGTTCAGGTGGTCAGGAAAAACTAGAGGGTTTTCAAACGAGACATGGTGTGCGCCTCTGCTTCTGAACGGAACTCCCTGCACTGGGCTGTGGCTTGAGGCTGAGGCAAGATTTTTCTTGCTTGGATGAGGATAGGAAACTGCATTTTACAGGAGTAGGCAGAGGTTCCCAGCTGTGATTTGGATCCTAGTATGAGGGAGTAATTCTTAAGCACGAGAGCTTGTGGTCTTGAATAATCAAGAGATGTGAGGGGGGGGAGACAGGCACGCACACACGCACGCTTCTGACCAAGCTTGTGCAGTCAGTGGTACAACAAATGAGCTGTGTGGTTCTGGAGCTCTGGTCTGGTGACCTGCTCAAGTCTTCCCAATGTAACTGATTCTTTGCATGTGTTTGCCTTTCAGGCTTTACTATCATCTCGAGCTTGGAGGGCCGCAGAGCCTGCCGATTTCTTCCACCTCAGCTTGTGGTGAAGCAATGCCTATGTGGATTAGAAGCAACCGTTCTGTGTCTGATGTGATGATGAAGTGGGAGGAGTACCAGCGCCAGCTCATGCTGGGCTTACTCTGCATCAACGTGGACATGCAGGCCTCCCTCTTCCCTCGGGAAGGGTTTCAGATAAAGCTTCCACCTCTAGACTGTGCGAAAGAGTGCCTGCCACTCTTCTGAGCCTGCTGCCGTGCGGGGATGGGGGTGGGTGGGAAGGGGACCAGTCTCATCTCTCAGCAGCAGCTGCCCTGTGCTCCTGAATATGCTGCAAGGGGGATTTTCCCGGGATGGAGACTGGTGGAATTGACTGTAGCCATTTGTTGCCCGCTGGACCAAGCAAGGGGTCTCTGTGTTCAAAGACGCACCTTGCTCTAGACTGGTGTTGAGGCCTGGCCATTGCCCATGGCCAGGCTGATGCTGATCCAGCTGGGCTCTCCCAAATAATGCACTTTGAATTGTCATTGGCTTTTTACCGCCAAATAATTGGGACGTAGATGACGGTCTCAAGTTCATACAGCTTTTAACTTCCTCTGTGTTCTAGAGCATGAGTCTTGGGTTTTTCTTGAATCATCTGACATCCCTTAGCTCTTTGTGCTCCTGAAAGATGAAGTAGCCTCTTGCCAAACCAATTTTTCTCATGGCTTTTAAATCTCCTCTTGACTTTCTTCTTTGCTGAAGTCACGTCCTTTCCTCTGTCCCTTAACTGCATCCTCTGGAATGGAAGCCAGAGCTGGCCCTGCTGCAGACTATGTAGAAAAGTAGAAAAGTAGTGTATTTATGGTTCATGTTGCTGTGGTCTCTCCTGTTTTGATTTTTTTGTCTTCATGGAACTGCTGCAGCTTAAACTCTGAATGTTAAGTAAGTCATTGAGCTTATTTTAAAGAAGTAATGTAGACAGAATTTTTTTTCCAGGGAAATGTTGAATTTGTCACTGTGAATGGAATAAGTGTGGGGTTGCCCTGGAAAAGCTCAGCCTGACTATCTCAGGATCAGCTTAGCAGCTGAAGCAATGTGAAGTGCTTGTAGGAAGGTGAGATTGTGCAGGGCATGTTATTTTTGAGTGGCTTGTGGTTGAGAGTCACAGCAATTGCTGGGGAAGTGGCTGCCTCTGGCAGAGGTCAGGCTTTGCTCCTTTAGGAAATGTGCAACTGAAGGAAATGCCAAGTGGGTGATATAGAAGAGGTCTCCTGCAAAACTGGGGCTTGGCTCTGTCTTCTGCCTAAGGACTTTGGACGTTGAGGCTTTGGAGTGAAAGGATTTACACTTGTAGTTGTACTAGACTCACAGCTTGCCTGTCTTGTGTTATGGCTCACAGGTAGAGCTCTGCAGCTGGCAACAGCTGGAGTGTGAGAAGTGGAAGTGAAGTTAGGAGTGTTGGTGCACGTGCAGTGTGCTTGGAACCAGACTGGCTACTTCTGTATTGCCCTTCAAAGACCAGAGCTAGTGGGTCTGTACCAGGGCAGGACTCTGCCTTGTGAAGCACTGCCTTCTCAGTGATGGTCTGGTTGCGACTTGCGGTGCAGGAACATGAACTCTGTTCTTCACAGGGCGAGACATGGCTTCCTGTGGGGATCCCACGTACTTAAGCTTAAGTCCTCACACTATAGCACAAAATCAGCTCCCGCTATCTTTTTCTGCAGCATGTCTAGCTGCACGAAGCTTCTTCTACCTCTCCTAGCACAAACAGTATGCAACTGGCCAAAGCAAACATGCTGTCTTTGTCGGGGAGTAGAACAGGGTATCTGAAGCTGATTACATAGCCTATAAGTTGGATAGTGATTTATAATAGATTCTCTTGCACACTTTTGATTTAGAAAGGGAAATTAACCTCAGAAGTTCTACTAATAGCTGGAGAAAGTAGCAAATCTGCTCTGTTGCATCTGCACGAGCAGTGTGGGTGAGGTGGTGGGTGCTGTTTTCCTACCAGCACAATTGTGCACTGGACGTGGGTTTGAGTCTTTGTGGTGGAGACTGTGAATAAAGCATCACGACTTTTCTGCAGTGGCCATTGCAAGCTGGGAGGCAATAGACTGGGCAGTCGTGGTGCTGAGCGACTGTCTGGGAGACACCAGTGCAAATATGAGCTTGTGACTTAAGAGTTATCACCCCACTGCCCTTCCTGGATGCAATCTAACAAGGGCCTGCATGGTTTATGAAGTGGGCCTGCACTTATGTAGTCAGATTTAGTCTTAAGCTTCACTTAGTTAAGGCAATTAGGGAACAGGGAAGTTGCTACAGGAAGAGGAAAAAAACCAATAAAAAATTGAAGATTCAGAAGCCAGAATAGGAGTACTGGGTTATGAAACAATATTGTGATTGTCTAAAGCCTGCAGAAGAAGCTTACTGCTAGGTGGATACAACTCTTAATTGAAGTGAACCAGCAACAAGCAACTGTTGGTTAGTGGAAACAGGATGAATTTGATGAAAATTTGAGTTGAGAAAAGGTGTTTATCTTGTGTTTCGGTGTGGGATTTCTTTTCTTGCACTGCTCTGGGCTACATTCTTTGGGGGCCTGGCACATGCACAGCTGCTTAGTTCACCAAATGCATATCTCTGTCCCTAGTGCACACAGCAATTGGCTGTTTAGTGGCAAGAACGAAGGCGTTTCATCCAGAAGCAAAACATCAGTGAGGGGGCAAATCTGGATAAGGAAAATCCCATGCTTAGAAGCTGCTGCCCTTTTGACTCTGCCTTGTTTGTGTTAATATATGGGTGGAGAAAATGATGCAACTATTCTTTTTATCCCTTCTTCCTGGACTGGTAAAACCACTGAGTGATTATGTAAACCACTAAACTACGACATAAAACTCTTGGCAACAGTACGCTAAGAAATTGCAGCTTGGCACCCTTATCCCCTGGATCTCCTCTGTTCTTTTGCATTGGAACTGAGTGGGCTGGTGCCACTGTCTTCCAGTGCTCTGATCCAGAAGGCTTGCTGGTTCTGCTCTGTGCATTTCAAGACACTAACTGCTGTGCCTGGTAAAAGGCCCGAGTTTTGTTCTGCCTTTTACTTCAGCTGTCATTTGGCTTATTATATTAACCACTCAAAGAGAAGCTTTTGTACACTCTAAACTCTAACCACAAACCAAAGCTTGGCTTTAAATATAAAGGTCTAACTCTTCAGGGAGGAAACTCCTGTTTTCCCTATGTTAATTTGCAGGGTGTGAACGGATACCGGGAAGGCACCACTCTGTATTAACCCTTTCTTTGCCTTTGTTTATTCCCCCAGTGATGCGATGGCCATTGTGTGATAGCTTGTTGGCTTTATAGATTTAAGCTCTGATAAAGGAACTGCAGACCTGTCAAAAATATTCCAAACTACCCTCCCTCTCCTTAAGAGAATTTTCATACATTTGCTTGAAATTCTTGCTGCTCATTCATGATTATAAAGGATGAAGAAAGTAGGGATGATCTTCTTGTCCACTGATGCAGGAAAAAGACCTGTGGCTGCTTTTTGCCTTGTCTAGCTCAGACCTCACTTCTTTGAAATCCCTGGAAACCTTGTGATAGGCTCTGGATTGGATATGGAGGGGTTTATTGTGATAGTGTTAACTGGAATTCTTCCAGCCTTTGTTCTATGTGTACCTCATGGCATGCATTATCTTCTGGGCAGCAGTTGCTAATTAACCTACACTGTCAAGTTCATAGGAACAAGGTTATTCTCTGTAGCAGTCGGTCCCTTCTTCAGCAAAATGTGTGGCTGGATGGCCCAGTGGGCAGTTGCCAGGGACTGTCTGCTCTGCAATATATGGTGGTTGAGAGGTCAGGTTCCTGGACCAAAAGTTCATCTTGCAGTCCATGTCCGATCGTCCTTGCAGCATTCACTTGAATTCTGCAAGAGTCCCAACCCCAGCAGTTTCTACTGTTTCACACTAAGGGTCTGTGCATTCAGGAATCTACTTTTTTTGGTTTTTTTTTTTTTTTCTTCCTTCCTGTGATACAGATACTACTGGCTGCTTTTAACAAGGCTAATGGTGAACTATTTCTGCATCTAACCAACCCCTAACCTGTACAACACCGTAGAGTTGTTTTATGTTGTGCACAACAGTCCGTATCCATGGCATGCTCTGTAAGCCACGATGCGTGTGTGGTATGTTGGGTTTGGTTTGCTGCCTGCCCTACTCTTAATACTGTTGCAAGCTGATTTTTCAAGGGGTAGGAGAAAATACTTCCCTTCTGACCATTATCTACCAGAACTTGGAATTGTTTGCTTGTAATTTGGAGGGCTGTGTAGCTGCAATGCTCAGACCAGAGAATAAAAGAGAATCTGCTGTCGCCCAGCACTGGGGTGTCCCTAGAACTTCCGGTGTATTTCCCAGTGCTTCTGGCCATTTTTAAAAATGAATCTGGTAATTCACTCCTTCCTCTGAGAGAAGAGCTCTCACTTTCAGCAAAGTGGTTGTGGGAGAAATACCTGAAACTGTGTGGTTTTCACTTAGGGGTCCATTTCTGCTAAAGACATGCTGGATGTGGTGGGTGGCAGGGTTGAGCATTACCAAAGTCAGCGGACCTTGCCAAGAGTTTTCTCAAGCTTTGTTTCTGTCTTCCACTTAAATCAATGCGCGAATGGACCACCTCACCTGGCTGCCACGTCTGCCAGTTTGTGCCAAACACACCTTGTGCCTTCACAGTGGGCTCTGGCCTGCCTGTCCCTGTGGTGTCTGCCTTTGGAGTGCAGCAGCACATGCTCCCCTCTCCTCTCCCTCCTCCCCCTTTGCCTGACGGTGGCACGTTGCTGTTGCCAATCTGCAGGCAGCTCCCCTAGGAGAGTCTCACTGTGTGTGGATCCACACCAGCCCTCCTTGCGCAGGGAGGGGGAACCTCTAGTTCCAAACGGAAGACTTAGAAATGTAACTTTTGAAAGAAATACCTCCTCCTTCCCGGGTTTTCTCTTGCTCTTGAAAACAGCATCTAAAGCAGCTCTCTGACTTAAGTGTGTCCCTGGGACTCGGCCGCTGTCGCCGAGTTTGAGAAAACCCTTGAGAAAACACAACGCACGTGGAGATCCTCTGGAAATGACTGATGTCAGTCAGAGCAGCAACTAGACCAGCAATAGCGTACACGAGTCATGTATTTACACAGCAATGTCACTAAGTAGTGTTCACAGTCACTTTAAAAGTTCAGTATTAAATTGATGCTTTTTTTTTCTCCTGTTTTTTTTCTAATGTTTTGCTGAAGAAAATGTAACTATTTATTTTGGCAGAAATATACCTTCTAATAAAAACTTTCTCAATATATTTACCTGACTGTGGTAGTTGCTTGCCTTGCCATTTAAAGGTTTATTAAATATTTTTTGCATGTACTGTACGGTGTGGGTTTGTTTTGCTGGGCCCTGTCCTCTTCAAAATCCTCTTGGGGTATAAGTGCATCAACGTGTGATGAATGGGGCATTGACCTTGAGGAAAAAATGGTCTGTTTTGGCTCACTTCTGACTTCCTCAAGCCAAACCACCCCAAATGATGCAAGTCTCTGTTTCATTGGAGCTTCTGGGTAGACCCTGGTTTCCAAGAGGAACATCTTGTGGGAATTGCAGGTGCTTGGCACCTGTGAAAGGGGTAGTGAAAAATTACTCACAAATTTGAGACTTCTATTGAGAGGCATCTCCCGGGGAAATTGAACCTTCTCTCTTATGCCTCTGCTGACCGAGTACTGGGAGGGATGACACTGGCTGTTGTGTGTCTTATCTTATTTTGGGTAGATAACCAAGGGCTGCCCTGGTGGCTCTCCAGCTGGGGCACATGGGAACCGGCAGCCCTTGGGCTTCGGGAAAGCTCCGGGAGCCGTCTATCATTCTCCGGGACTGCGGAGCAGGGACACCCGCATCCCCGGGGACAGGGAAAAATACCACCAGGCGGGTTGGGGTTTGTTGCTGCGGGGCTCGGGCTCTTCTGTTTCCAGTCTTTCGGCAGCAGTAAACCGTAGAAAGATGTTTTCTTATGTGCTGTCGCAGGGCGGGCACAAGTGCTGTAACCAACATCTCAGCATGCACCTGATAAACGGCTTTTTCACCCCTAAATGACAGCGAGAAACAAACATCCCAACTCGGTGCCGTTAATCGCCGAAGTTGATCTTTCTCCCATAAACCAGCCGAGGCGCCGGGCGATGCCTGCGGCTGTGCCGGGGGAGCGGCTGCCCGCAGGAACGGGTGCGCAAGCCCCGGGTTTCCTCTCTTTTGGGGGACGTTTGGGGTCAGGTCGGGGGGGTGGCTGCGGCCGCTGCTTACCCCGGGGGGCGGGAGGAGGCGGCCGGCGGGGCGAGCCAGCCCCGACCGCCCCGCTCCCGCAGCCCGGCCGTGCGGCGGGGTTTCCCTCGCTCATTTCCGGGTCGGGGCTGCCTCCAGCGCTAACGGCGGCTCCGCTCCCCCCGGGCAGGGCGGCCGCAGGTGCCCGTTCCCCCTTTGCCGGATGAGGTAAGCGGGGCGAGGCGCTCCCCAGGTCGGGCGGCGCCGGCGATAGCGGGGCGGGCTTGAGGGCGCGTTGCCCCTGGGGACGGGTCCTCTCGGCGGGGAGGTTGCCCCTCGCCATTTTGCACGGCCGTGGGCACCCGGGTCGGCGGGCAGGACCCCCCTCAGGGGCTCGGGCCCACCCAGGACCCGACAGGCGAGGTGTCGGGGAGCGGCCGCCCCAGCGAAGGACCCCGGCGGCGCCTTCGCCCTCGCCTTGTCGGGCTGCCCCGTCCCTCCCCTGCGGCTGTGGGGAGAGGGGAGTGGAGGTCTGGGGGGCTCTGTGTGCTGCGGGGGTCCTTGTCTCTCCAGAGCGACACACTTGCCTCGTCCCCAGCTGTCGGTGGTCCCTTGCCGGCGAAGGACGGGTATGGAGGATTCACGGTCCTGTGCAAAGCCGCCCTCTCTGCCACACGCTGCACCTCAGCCATAGCTGCGGTCGTGGGATGGGGAGAGCTGCCCTGGTGGGGTCTGGGCTGGGGAGCTGCCATCCCTTCCACCTTCTCCCCTTTTCTGTTGTTCTGAAGTCTGCAGGCTCCTTTGAGATCAGAGTTACAGGGGCTTTGGTCTTCTGTGCTGCATCTGAATGGAGGTATTTTCTTTTCTGGCATTTTTTCAGCATTCTCTGCTCAGAGAACATTCTTTCTCACCACGACCCAGGTGCAGGTGACACTGCACAGTAATGCCATGGGTCCCAATGGCAGCTGTATTAATGCTGCCTCTCCTAATCTTTGAGAGGGGGAAAAAAAATACTAGAGCTTTCCCTCTCCTAAGACTGCAGCATCTTTCTCTTTAACATCCTGTGCACATGGGATGCACTTTGGTGAACTTGGGTGTTGAACCTCAGGTCCTTCCTGTAGGGTTTCCTGAAAACAGCCAAGGGGAAAAGAGGCCAGTAAGCAGCAGCCTCAGATACAGGGACGTGGCTGTGCTCAGGAATATCCTGAGGAGACAGAATAATCCAAACACAGTTTACTTGTTTAGATGTGGCCGATTGAGTCCTTGCTTATTCCAATGGAGATGATGGCTGTTGTGCATCAAGGGGCTCTTGGAAAACCAGTAACTTCTATCCTTGTCTTACCCAGGTTCAGAGGCAACTGCATCTCATTTTTCATGTTCTAGATCTATATTTATTTCTGAGGATCAAAAAAGCGGGCATATACAGATGTAAATATATATGTATATGTACATCTCTTGAGGATATTGCTGTTCTAGATCAAATGGACAATCAGTCTGTCCATTCACTGGCTAATTCAGCTGGTCCAGAGGAGGTTCTGAGAAGCTGCAATGGGCTGGAGTGGAAGAATCCTCTCTTTGCCTTGGCATCTTGCTGCACAGAGACTGATATGAGGGTTCAGGCATAAAATTTTAGGACCCTTCATAAGAAGGTATAAAATGTCTCTGAAGCTACCTTGCTGGACAAACAATGTTGTTCTCATCCTCCAGAGCAACGCTGTGCTCTTGGTCTCTCTGCTGTGGCAAGCTAAGCTGGGTAGTCTGATTGGAAGAGCCTGCTTGGCTGTTTTGTCAGCATGAAATAGGAAAATTTCTTCCCCCACCTCAGTTTGATGCACCCAATGAATCAACTGCCATCCGCTGATCTGAAGAGTGTATTGTGAAGGAGGACTCCATGTGGGACTGTCTTTAGCAGCACGCAGACAGTACTGGGGATCTGCTGTCACTCATGACTTTGACCCGCTGTTACTCATGAGTTCAACAGGCAGCGGCAGGGAATAAACGCATGAGGACAATTGGCAGTAACACAAATTGTATGGGCACAGCTCCATGCACAATGTTCTTCGTGGTCAGAGCGCTTCACAAATATTGATCCTTATGTACAATAAACTGGGTTTGGTTTCCATAATACAGCTCACATGTTATTCGCTGTCTGAATCTTTTTGATTTTATACGGCTGCTCTGAGGACTGAATCCTTCCACCTCTTCTCACCTGCTTGCAGGAGCTTATCTTGGATTTAAAGACAGTGGCAAGAAACTTCAGCTGTACCAAATGTATTGTCTTCTACTGCAGTGTCTTCCCTGTGCACCTTTGCTTGCTGTCCATATAAAGTCTGAGGTGGAAATACTTGGTTTGCTTTGAACGTCTGAATCTTCAACGGTCCGTTTTGTGGTTGCATCAAGATGGTAGAACTAGAACGATTAGTAAAGCTGTCTGTATTTTATCACTGGGTATCCTTTGAGGTATGGATAGCCCAGCAGCTTGAAAGGGAGATGCTGTTGTTGTTCTGATTACCCCTATTAGTGTTTTTCTTGAGGAGTGTTCTCTTTTTCCCATCCTGCATCCTAAAGCTTTAATTCCTTGGCTGATGCTGAGAAGGATTTCCCTACATATTATTGCCCAGAGAAGTAGTGGATGCCCCCTCCCACAAAGTGTTGAAGACCAGGCTGGACGGGGCTTTGAGCAACCTGGTCTAGTGGGAGGTGTCCCTGCCCACAGCAGGGGGTTAGAATTTGATGATCTTTAAGGTCCCTTCCAACTCTAACCATTCTATGATTCTGTGGACCTAAGTGCACACTTTGCTAAGCAAACCTGACCTCTGCAGCTGTTCACCAAGTATTCCCTGCATGCTTCTGCTGTGGCAATAAGCACAATGTGCTCCTCTCAGGCCATATGTTCAAAAGGTTTGCCAGCCCTAAGCTTTTAAAAATCATCAGCCAGACATTAAAAAAGAAAAAAGTGCCATGGGATGACATAAATAGCTTTATTTAAAAAAATAATTATGTTCAAAATTTAATTTTTATGCTGATTTCTAATTGTTCTGGAGATTTCTGCATGTCAGTATAAGCTGCCAGAAATGCTTGAATCTCAGTATTTCACTTGACTGCAGACCCAGGGGCCTTAAGTGGAATAACAAATATTCTGAGCTTTTGGAGAAAACGATGCCAAACCTCAGGTTAAGAGCTGCTGTGGGTTGTGCGTAGGTTGTGGTACTGTGAACTTTAAAAAGAAGTCTGGAGCCATGGTGGGCTTTCCCGTGCTTTGTTCAGGTTGGGGTAACACGATTGGGAAACCCTGTGGACTTTTTAACCAAGTGTTTTTCTATTAACCAGTGTCACAGAGCATTAAAGCAGGAACAGATACTGTCTTGTGCTCTTAGAGACTGTGACTTTAATTGTAGATTTGTTTTGGAGGAAATGGGGCATGGTACAATGCTCTGGAAGGGTACAGTGCTCCCCTCTGGTTGGCATACCTGGAGGAAGGAAACTCTGTCAAGTGGTAAGGTTGAGACCAAAAAGGCTTGTAACATCCCTGCTTTCTATCTAGTGATGTGTGTGATTGCAGTTAGTTTAGCAGAGGCATCATCTGAAGGAGGAGCTGTTGTTCCTGCTTCTCTAGTTTTAATCTCAAGACTTCGTATCACTTTCCTGCATCTCTCACCCACCTATGTGAGAGGGATTGCCTGATTCAGAAAGATGTTTGAGGATCACATACACCTGAAAGCCTCGCAGGGAAGGTTTGTGGTGTTGTGAGGATGGCAGGAGACCTCTTAAAATGTGACTGGGAGTCCTGAACCTCCTGACATCTGCTGTGTTGGTCCCGTGCTGTCTGGGCATGGGGCTGGCCCAAGCTTGTGATGCTGGTACGATCCTGGGAGAATGCAAAGATGTCACTGTTCACAGCAGATGGTGTTTCATGGGCTGAGGCAACCTGCATTTCTGAAGAGGACATGAGAGTATGAGTAAGGGGAGAGCTCTTAAGACCTTTTCTACAGCTTTTTAAAAGAATTAGCACATACACTGGATGAAGGCTAAGGCAATGCAGTTGCAGCTTGAAAAATGTCAAGTCCAGTTATTGTAGCTGTGCAATCAAGGTAACAGTAGCTGTTTATTTCTTCATCTCTCAAGCTCTTAAAAAGAATAACAGGCAGGATATCTGCAGGCTCTTGGAGGAGTAGGACTGGTAGCTGTGTGATGTTAAAAATAATTTTGTGGAATGTCTAAATATGTTATTTAGGCTATGGAAAGCAAGCCTTTTGGAGAAAAAATCCAGCTATGTCTGGGCATAGCTGCATGACTCCAGCCTCTGGAAGAGGAGGGTTAGAAGCAGATTGCAGACTCGCAGATGAGCTGTAAGCACTCAGCTAGGTGCAGGGGGGAGCTTGGGAGATGTGCAGGTGTGTGGAGGCACATCTAATGCCTAATGCAGGAAAGCGTGGTGGCCTTTGCTCTTGTAGAGGCTGAATACCTCTCTGTCTCATTCAGCAAAACATCTCTCAGTAAGAGTAGTGCCTTTATCTGCCTCAGTTTACCCTCCATAAAAGGAAGAGGAGGAAACCAAGCTCATCTGCAGCTGGGAATTTAAGCTGTAGGTTGACAGCGTGACAGATGTTGAAGTCATCTCTCTGGGCAAATGGTCTGACTCCCTGTAAAATAAAATCAACTGGTTTATTTATTGGCAAGGACTAGCATGGGTGTCCTGTGTACTGGGCAGGTGAGCTGTACACCTGTGCTAGCAGCTGAGGCAGAGATGAGATGTCTAGATATTGCTGAGCCTTATTTTCCCCATAACTCTTGCTTGTGGACTAAATATCCAGTCATTTGTGGGGTGGGACAGGAAGGCCAGCAGAGCTGTCCTGCTCTGGTGCAAATCACTGCAGCCTGAAGCTCCTGACTTCTGCCCAGCGACTCTCCTCAGCATGTCCAGAGCTGCTGAGCTTTGCCCAAGAAATAAGACAAGAAACATCATCGCTTAGGTAAGATAAGGTGTGATGAAATCCTTGTTACCCTTGGCAGGTGTGGCTAGATGTGAGCTGGGATTTGTGCGGCTCTGAAAAACATCCAGGCATTGCAGCTGTGGGGAGGGTTGCAAACCCTCTTTAAAGTCTGGAGGCTCGATGCTGGAGCCCAAAAGGGAAGGTAGGTGCACCTGAGGGGTGACAGTGAAGGAACAGCCACTCAGTAAACCCATGAGTGGCAGGATTTCTGCTCTGTGTACTGTGTTCTGCTGACTCTGGGGTGAGCAGCTCCATCAGCTTGGTGTCCTCTGAGCAGGGTGATCCTGTGTGGGTGCCCTGGTGTCTGTCAGCACCAAGGACCACTTCAGCAGCAGCACTGTCAGAACCTCCCTCTTCACCTATCAGGTTTTTGAAGTTCAAAGATGTCTGTTGTCCTGGACTGTGCTCTTCTGTCTGAGATCATGGCAATTAGGAAAAGAATTCAGATGTATTGGTGGGAAAAAAGACATATGTGGATGCCCCACAAATGCACACGTTTCTTCCATTGCATGCTTTGCCTCTGTGCTTGAGAGCTGCCTTCCCTCTTCCTCATCCTCTTTGCCTCTTAAAGGAGTTGGCAAGGTCTCTGTTCTACCTTTCTTTTCTCCCAGACACGTAGCCAGAGGAGTAATCTTCTGCTGTGCTACAGATGCACAAATCCCTTTGATTTAATGCGTTTCCTATGGCACGAAAAGGGTCTCGCTTCCCATGCAAATCTGATTGCTCAGTCAAAGCTGCTAAATGCAAATGGACCACTTGTAGCTGTTCCCTCTGGGAAGAGTGGTGTGGGCTTTATGTAAAGCACGAGGATAAGACCTCAAGAGCTCAGAGAGCAGAGCAATACGCAGATTTGCGTTGAAGAGAGGTCAGCACGGCTGTAGTTCATTCACAACCTGTTTCCGGACTCATGAGGTGGGATACTGGGCAGGGGGATATCTCAAGCTGTCGCTATCAAAGAAATAAGCATTTATAGAAGTGGATTAACATTTACCAGTGGGAGTATGCGGAGGTTGGTTGGTTATTCTCTCCCCTCTCTCCTCGCCACCTCCCCGCTGCGTCCAAGTGCAGAATTGGCGCTGACTGCGATTTGGTGACTCAACCTGGTCTGACGCCTGGATCCCTTTCCTCTGTTCAGGTTGGGCAAATAACGTTCAGACTGTAATCATGCTTGAGAGCTCTTGCTGTTGCCCTAGATATGGGGAGCTCTGGTGATGCTTAGGTTGGCTTAATCCAATTCTGTCTGAAAACCCACTTCTCTGAACAATAAATTTTGCATGTGGGGAATGGTATTCAAGTGTATTTACTAAATCAATCCCATTTTTTGGCATCAGTGGATGAAGCCTTTTTCTTTTCAACGTGTATCACTCAATACACAGGATGTGCAGTATGGCTGAATTAGCATTGCTATGGGAACCGTAGTTTTTTGTATTTCCTGACCTTTAGCCATGTAATGCTAAGAATTCATTAATGTAGCTTCAAAAAACTATTTATTTGTTGTTGTTTGATAAGCTTTTCTGTTCGAGTCAGTACTAAAAGAAGCTTTATAAAGGCCACCAGGAGGATATTAGAGACAGGATGGGCGGTGAGGTGCAGAAGAGCAGTTGCTCCCCTTTTTCATGCTGTTGTAGCAGCATCCCAGCTGAGACATGGTTCAGTGTTAAGCATCACCTCTGCAGCAATGGTATACAAAATGGTGAGTAAACTCTCCTGCTCAGAGGCAGGTACCTCACTTTGTCTGTGTTTGGTTGGGGTTTTTTTTGCTTCAGATACATTACTAGAGCCTGCCCCTGTCCTTGGGGTTTGGCAAAGCTGAGCCTGTGAGGAGTGGAGAAATTATGGTCCTGGTTGGAGAGGAGCAGCACAGAACCCTGGCCCTGTTAAATCTGTATTGACAAATATGAGGACTACTACAAACAATATTTGTCATGTCCATCTTTTAGTCTGGGTTTTGAAATAGCCATCTTAAAACACATGGGGAAGGACACAGCTTTACCTTTGCTTTCTGCAGGTCCCATCATCACTTGCTGCTGGGAGGATGGGGCTATTTAGAGCTCCTCTGTTTGCAGGTTGATGAGGTCTCTGCTGTTCAGATACCAGCTGGAGTCTTCTCCATGGGAATCTGCGGAAGAGTGGTTTTTGCTCTCTGTAGAGGCTGGGCTTGCTTGCTTGTGACTTGTATGGCAAAGCTTGTTTGCTGGGCAAATATTATCCTTGAGGGCTGACACAAAGAGACTTTTGGGGCAGGGTTGAGCAAAAGGGACAAAACCGTACCAGCCTGCCAGGGTCTCTGCCAGGGTCTCAACACACTCTTTTTTTCTTTCTTTTTTTTTCTTTCTTTTTGGTCACCTTCCATGACGTCCTCAGGCTTAAGTAGTGGGAGCTGACACAGCTTAGGGCAACTACATGCTGCCTGGAGACTTTGGAACTGCCATTGAGCAGCAAATCCCCATCAGCATCTCCCAACTGTCAGCAGGCAGAAGTGGCTTTGCTTTCTTTCAGGGGTGCTGTGGTATGTAGCAGCACTTTGGGCAGTGGCAGGATAGAGCACGGGATCTCTGGCTGCTCTAGTTGAGAAAGTCCTGGAATGTGCCTCCCACCCCTGGGGTGTATTTTACAGTGCTTTAGTAAGATGATCCTTGCACTGTCATCTTATGCTTTACCTTTCTCATTTTCTAAGCTCTCTGGGCTTCTTTTTGTGAAATGGTTGCCAGCTATGTAAAACTGGAATTAAATTTGAGGCAGGATTCACAGGGGTAGTTTCCAGCCTTGCCCGTGTTGAAATCGGATGGGAGGTAGGCAGTGAGCTACCTACAAGCACAGTAAGAATTTCTTGGGGAAGGGAAGGTCAGCGTGGTTTCCTACCACTTCTTCCCTAAGGCAGCTCAGAAACAAGCCCTTCTGCTTCACGGCTGTGCGTGAGGCAGGATTACATGGAATTTAACTTGGGAGCTTAATGGCAGGTTTTCTTGTTCTGCTTTCTGAACTGATGGCTTCTAGCCTACGTTGGAAAGGGGATGAGACATGTAGGGAGCATTGCAAACCACACCTCCTAGCTTGGACCTGCTATGATACTCTATTTACAGTGGCAGTATTTGTTCTCTGCTAGCTTATTGCTGTGGAGTATACTGCCAGTTCCAGGGAAGGGGAGTGTTAATGTCCTGCCGCTCAAGGTATTTGGGGATACCTGCAGAGAGAGAAAATGAGGTTGTTCAATGGGGTGGAGGGTGGGGGGAAGAAAGTCTGTCTCTTTTGGGTAAGGAATTATTTGAGTAGAAGGAAATCCGAACAAGTTTGCAAGTTGCTGTGTCTCAGCAGAGTTTCTCCCTGGGAACTTTCTGGTCTGACTTCCTGCTTTTGCTTTAAAGCAGCAGAGTGCAGTGGCGTTGCATATCACTGCAGAAAATAGTCGTTATTCCCATGGTGAAGGAAGGAAAACTTATTGATTGGTTTTCAAGAGCTTAATTAACGAGGTGCTTAATTAACTGGTGGTTAATACTTCAGTTTGGGTCACCCAAGGTCTTTGCAAATGTTGAACTGATGAAACTTCTTTTCAGTTCTGATGTGTAGTTCTGCAGGTGTCTAAACAGAATCTAGCGACTCATTGATTTGGGAAACTGCTGGTTTAGAGTAATAGCTGCAACAGTTACACTTTAAAAAGAGGAAAAAAGTAAATGCTTAGAATATGTGGGATTGTGATGTTTTCATAGGAAATTGATGCCTTAAGCTGTTTGATTAAGGATTTTCTGCTGCATACTTTCTGAAGATTTAGAAATACTTCTTTTAAAACATTTTTCAGGAAATTTTTCACTAATATCTCATAAGCATACCCATTCCCACCCCCCAGTTTTCTGTAATCCTATATCAGTGTTGCTGCTGTGGGCTTCTGACTTGGTGACAGCTTTTGTCATAGGGGAATACTTCCTCCCCCCCTTTAGTAATTTCACCTTTCCCAGAAACAAGTTGAACAAAAGCACCTCTCAGACAGCATCTGCTTCTGAATTTGCTTCAAATGCTGTTCCTTGCTTTGGTTGCTCCTTGCATTAAGCTGCGCAGGGAACATGTGCCCGTCAGTTGCACATGTTACCCTGCTGTGTGGACGTGCAGTTCAGGGCTTGTAGCTGCTCAAATCATTCTTTAGTTTTCTGTCTTGTAGAAACCTGAGGATTTTAGTATTTTATTGTGCTTGTCCCTCCCTGAATGAGAAAGGGAGAGGATATTTCTGGTATCTTGTATGAGATTTTGGAACTCTTGGACATTCAGACAAATCCTCTCTTCTTTAGGGAGAGGGAGTGTTGACTCCCTGGATTTGAGACTTCAGTTCTGACCCCCTCAATGGTCTGACAACCAAGAGGTGTCAGGGCATGGCTTTCATCCTTTTCCAGTGCCCAGATTACACTGGCATTTCAGGAGAGGTGTTTTGGACAGCACAGCCAGGACGTCCTTAGCTCTCAACAGAGGGTGAATCTTTACCTTTATAACCACTACTGTCAAGGTGGATCCATGCTATCAGAGTGGATCCTTGCTTTTAGGGTGGAACCAAGTGTCACACACCTGTGCCTATGGTCACTTTAATCTCTGTGAGTCATAGAATAGGTTTAACCATCTTCATGGAAATTGGCTTCACCTGCCTGTCTCAGCTCTGTTTGTTGTTTTAATAGCATTTGCAGAAAGGTCAGACTGTCCATGGATCCCATATGTCACCCCTGGGCAAAACCAATACAGCACCAGCCATAGAGAGGCTTCCCCAGGAAGTTGTGGTGCCTAGAAATTCTCCCTATACTCATTCCTACTTGTTAATCTTCGCAAATGATTTTTGTCCTTGAAGTGCACCTTGCAGATTCAGAGTATGGAGGTAAAGCTGCTCCCCTGGTCCCGTTGCTAACGTGCAGCCCAGAAAATGTTATGGGGATGAGAACGCTGTGTCCATTTCTCAAGAGACTGGAGGTGAATTTCCTGGGATGAGGAAAAGATGGTTGAAGTTGATGCACCCCCCCACAGCTGCGTCCCTCTGGATAAGGAGGTTTCAAGGCTGCAGAGAGCTTGTGGGCTTAGCTGGAGAAGAAAACCCTGTCTATCACATGTATTCAGTAAACAGTGTGACTGGTGTTTTACCAAAAAAACAGTTTTCTCCCTTGAAACAGGGTTGGGTGGTCTGATGTTCTCCTCTGTGCGTGTGTGTGGTGGGGGAGCTATTTGGGGACAACATAAAGCTTATGAATTTTTGTTTGTATAAGGCTGATTTCAAGATCAAGGTTTTTGATCAACAAAGATAAGGCACTTGCCCACTGCTGTGAGATTACACTGTGGTACTCCAGGTGAGATCCAGTTGTCACAGGATTTTTAGCTTTTGCACAAAGAGGGCACTGAAGTGTCTGAGGAGAACTTGCAGTGGGTGGCTGTTGGGAAATCTAATAAAGAAGTGACAGAACAAGATTGGGCGCCAGCTATAAGCAGCAGTCAACATCTTTCTTGTTCAGCATCCCCAGGTTGGGTGGCAGAAAGATGAAGCAAATGCCAGTTGTTTTTTTCTCTACCAACAGAGGTGAGAACTAGTGAAAGGATGCCTAGAGAAGGTGACTGACTTAAACAGCGGCTCTGCTGGATGAGTGTGCATAGGTAACCAGAAGGGTTCCCGCTGAGGTTAGGCAAGGTATGTGGCTGTCATAGAGAGATTCAGCTGCTTGTTGGAAAGAAAAATCTTTTTTCTGGTATTACATAGCTAGAATCTGAGGACTCAAAGGGAGGTCTGGTTTGAGTTTGACGCGCGCATTATGGGTCTGATGGCAGTGACAGTTGTGGGGAGAAACCTGACCTCTGGCTGTTGGAGTACCAACTCCAGTTCGTAGGACTGTCCTTGGTAAAAATGCAGCAAATGCTGTGGCTCTTTTGGCAGAAGGCTCTCTGTACTTTGAGAGTGGTTCTGGCTGATGAGAAAGCACCTGGTATTCATGCTGAGGAACAGCCAAGCTGAACCAGCACTGTGCCTCCAGCAGCAGCTTAATGGTAGATACCCTTGTCTTCCCAGCGTAAATGTGTAATGATATTTCCCTAGTACACTCTTTTGGCTGTTTGTGGCTCAGAAAATTTTCACCAAAAGAGATGTTTGGTGTAATAGTCCTTCATGGGACTCAGGGAAGAAACAATCAGCCACTTCTGCAGTCGATGAATGCCTCTGACATCCTCAGCATCCTGTGTCAGTGAGTCCCATTCTTTAATGGTTTGCAGAGGAGTGCTTCCTCCTGTCTGATGTGGATCTGCCACCAGCCAGTTTTGTTTGAGGATCCTGGATTCTTTCCTTAAAGAAGACAGTGACTGGGGACAATTCTTCACTGTCTCTGCTATTTGGGAATTGGTTAGGCAACTCCACAAAAAGCAGATTTTTGCATTTGAAGCTTTGCATATCCATAAGAACTTTTGTCCACTTATTCAACACAAGGCTGTTTCTGCATAATATAATTTTACCCTTGAAGTACTTTGAGGACACTGACGGAGTATGCCTAGCTCTCTGCCAGCACAGGTGTGCCTCCTTTCAGCTTGAGTTTTCTCTACAGGACACCTAGCGTGGTCGTATTCCTGAGGGCAGAGGGAGAGCCTTGTGTGCTGGTGCCTCTGCTGCTCTCAGGTCGCAAGAGAAGTCTCCACAGCAGCATTTCTGCTGACGGGTCCTTGCTGAGCTGCAGCAGCCAGAGTAGTGCTCATCATGTGTCGAGTTTTCCTGGATGACACTTTAGCTGTTCAGTAACTAATGGCACGAACCCAGCAGAAGCGCGGTGACTTGTGGTTGTCATCTCTGGTTACAAGCTGCTCTGCAACCAAGTGCTCCCTTTGCTGAAGGGGCGGGTAAGGCAGGAGGAAGCTGCCAGCAACATTCATTTAAACAAGCTGAGGAGCTGCCTTGGGTTTATGTAATTTCCTGTAAAGACTATTTGAAGAGCTTTGAATGCCAGCTTAGGCCTGATGCTTGTCTTCCTTGTGGGGCGTTCCTGTCTGCCACACCAGCCCTTGGAAAAGAGGAGCAGAAGAGAGCAGGGATCTCCTTTGCTTGGGCTCCTAGCAATCAGTTTTCACTTTGGATCAAAAATGATTGCATGTCTGATATGTCAAGTGTCAAGTCCTCTGTCTTCCTGCCCGCTTTTCCCACCTCTAGGCTGGCAAAGCAAGTTTGTTTGCCTCCTGCCTACCTGCCTTGCTGGTCGGTATCAGCAGCAGAGCAGAGCGCTGACTCTACAGTCAGTGTGCGGGTATAACTGACACGCTGATTGCTGAACCCAAAGCAGCATCTACCTCCATGTTCACAACGCTGTTAGCAGCGTTCAGCTAACGTGAATAGAGGCTGTGTTATCACTTCACAGCTAAAATGTCCTGTCTTCCTCAACTATGTTCTTGAGCTGCTTGACTCTGTCCTCTAACAACTGCGTATTTGTGGTAGAACATTAACAGCAGCAGCATCAGTGTGAAACTTGAGCAGTAGGTCAGAGTCTTTTCTACTTGACTAAGTGAATGATATTTACTTACTGCTTGCTAACTGTGTCCTTTCTGTATGTGCAGCATGATCTTCAGCCTACGAAATACAATGAACTCGTCTCGAAGTGAAAGGGTACAGTACTTCTGCTTTTCCCATTCCTCTGCCGCTGTGGTATATAATCCTTATGTTGCATTGTATGAGATATTGTATGAGATATACTGTTCTGTATCCTTAAAAAAATAAAAAGTTTCAGGAAACCTGTAAGCCTTTATAAAAAGTGAAAGAATTAGAAAAAATTAGCTGTTTTTAAACTAGCTGTAGGTATTTGTCATGTCTTATTGCAGGCACACTCTTTATTTTCTGAAAAATCAGCCGTGTGCTGGTTGTGTTGCAAGATCCAAGACCATTAGCTGTTCATGGAAAAAACGTGGTCTGGATTTTGGTTTTAATTGCTGAGAATTAACTCTTGGCCCAAATATCGTTAGAGGAAAAACTGATTCTTTCTCTTTCCACTCCCCAAGCAAAACAGCTTAACAAAGCCAAGATCCCCTTTAGCAGGAGCAGTTCCAGTGCAAACACGCGCCCTCAGTGTTTGCAGTGCCAACACGGTGACACTGTGCCAGTGTGCGAGACCTGTGAAATGTCACTGGCTTGCAATGGGTATAGCTGGGGAGCAGCACCTGGGCATGATGACTTGTCACAATTTCTGGCGGAAAGAACATGGTTTCAGTATGTTGTGGATACATCCCTGTGTTTCTACATGGCAAATCTTTTTATCAAAGATCAAGAAGTTGGTAAGATAAGTCATAAAAAAAGCGTTCCTCTGATGAACTTTGGTGAGGGAAATGGTGAATTGCAGCAGAGCTTTTTTTCAGATGCTGGTCAGAATGATGGAGTCTCTTGCAGCTGTCCGTGTGTCTGGGATATACCTCTCTGATGTGCTGGCATATCCCATGATGAAGTCATCCATCGCTATTGCAGCATGAGTTAGCTCAGGGCTATCAAGCTGGATTAATCTCATGCTGAGTAAACAACACAAAGGTTCCTGGATTTGTTCCTGTTTCTTTAAAGGGATATAATCAAGTGCAGGTAATTAAGAAGAGAGAGTGAGTGAGTGAAGTGTAGCTCTACATCTGATTTCAGGCTCTCTGCCCAGGGTGTGTATGGGTTTTCCTAGGCTTTTTTTAAGAAAAAAAACCCTTGCAAAACAATTGATGTTTTTCTAATTTTTCAGTGTATTTCTTTTCCTGTCGTTCCCGTTGGGAAGGGAGAGCCCAACAACCACCCAAACAAATTCCAAACAATGGAAACAAATTTCCTAGGGAAGGGAAAGAAGCAAAATTAATTTTGGAAAAAAGTGCACTGAGAAATCACTCTTTTTCTTTCTGCTCTCTTCCCAGCTTTTTCAGACATGGTGACAGAGCCTTTTTAAAACAATTTTCACCAAATGGGTGCCCAAGTTCTTTGAGCAGTTTTGGGAAATTCAGCCTGTGTGGAAGCCGATTTGACACGGAGGTCAGCGTTGTCCCTTGGCAAGACTTCTGCTCTGCCTTCACCTGGTCAGATTTGTACTGCTGTAATTTTGTCAATGCATTTAAAATATGTGCTTTTTGCATGCAACTAGGCTAGTAATTGTAAATATGTGCATTTTGTCGCAGAACCCTACCGTACTGTAAAATCTGGGATGTGTAGATGTGACTGTGATCCACAAGGAGCACTTTTTGTAGTAATTATTGGCTTTCAAAACATTGCGAGAGAAACGAAGGTAAAACAAACCAACCAAGTGGCACAGGATTGATATAAAATGGTATAAGGACCTGAGAAGCTTTTTTCCCCCCCTTATCTTTTAAAACATACCCGTTACTCACCTGCTCCTGAGTGATGCTCCCATTCTATGAGCAAGCAACAAATACTTTGTATTACTACATCTTGGCATGTTTCTGCTGTGTGTTAGTAATTTTCTGAAGCAACAGGCTTCTGCTGCAGGGATTCCGTATCCCAGCCCTTCATCTTCTCTTTGTGTAATGTCTTCTCATGCTTGGGATCAAACCTTTCTCATCCAGAGTATGCATCAAGAGCATGATCAATGCATACCTAAACAGCTTGTGAATTCTTTCCTTTAAAGTTGTAAGACTGTTTTTCTGCACCAGGAGTAGAAAGGAAAGGGTGTGTGTTCTTCTGATCTGTGTAAATAAATGGTTTAAATATTTAGCTTTAGTATGGGGGTGTTTTTGTTATCTCTAATAAAATTGTCTTAGAGATACAGGAGGATGTCTTCTGGGAAATTTCTCAGCAAGTATCTAAACACTTTAGTTTATGGAACACCTTGAACACCTTCTATGTACGTAATGGTTCTTCTTTAATATTCCCTTCTACCACCACGTCACAAAAATTTCAGTGGTACAGGAAAGCAAAAACCTGCTTTCACTTAATAGCTCTACAGGATGCAACTTCTGGATTTGCTCTGTAATCCTGGGTAAGCCACTTAAGCTAGTTGTGCTTTGTTTTTCCTCCTTCATTAACTGTTGATTCATTGTCTTGCATTGGGGCAGGACTGCTAGGAATGCTGTGTATTCAGTGTGTGTACAATGCCTTGCGGTGAGACTGGGGTCATCTGAGGACCAGCTGTGAAAATTTGGCTGTGCCTCCCCACTTTCCTCTTTGTCATCAGGCTGTGGAAAAAAAACCTAAAAATCCCAAAGTTGTCACATGCACACAGTGGTCACGGTCACATAGATAAAGGCTTGGCTCTTGATTTCATTTTAGCCATGACTTTTCTTTACCTCTTTATCAAAGCTTACTGCTCCAACAAGGTTTCCGAGGGAATAAATTGAAAGCATGACCCTGTAATGCTACCTAGGAAGTAGTATCTGCCCTTTCCAGGAAAAGCACCTTGGGTCTGTTTTTCTGTTTGTTCAAATTTGCACAGAACTTCTTCAAGTTCTGTGTTCAAGTTTTTCATTCTTCAGCTTCAAGGCTTTGAAACTATTTTGATGCTTGAGTTTCACATGTAATTATCTGTCTCCAAGAACTGAGCCTTAAAATAAAGTGCCAGCTGTCACAAGCATCAGAATCAAATTGGAGGAGCTGACAATCCATAAGCATAGGCAGGTGATGCGACTTATCCGGGGCCATATGGCAAGCTGAGTCAGGATTAAAATTCAGGTCTTGTGATTTTCCCCAAAGAATGCCATGCCCATGGGATCCAGATGACTTTCTGGCACAGCTTTGCACAGGACAAACTACGTATGCCTCAGGTAGTTAAAATATGCACTTAAGACTGGTCTGAGT
Source organism: Nycticryphes semicollaris (assembly GCA_013400055.1). Classification (NCBI taxonomy): domain Eukaryota; kingdom Metazoa; phylum Chordata; class Aves; order Charadriiformes; family Rostratulidae; genus Nycticryphes; species Nycticryphes semicollaris. The sequence goes on from VXBJ01006929.1 coordinate 1,185,004, forward strand.
TACTGCTGTGTAGAAATGCAAGACCTTGCGTTAGCTGTCTTTACTGGCAGTCGAATTTCCTGTTCCGTGCTGTATGTGAGAAGATCTGTGTTTGCTTTCTGAGCTCTGGGAAAGTTGTCTTGCAGGAGCAGGTGAATTGCTGGGCCCCAGCACACACCGTGGCAGGAGATGCCTGGTGATGTCACATTTCTAGAAGACTGGCTTTCTCTCAAGCTCTGTATCAGGTTGTTCAGATCTTGGACGCCACCCAAATGTGGACTGTCCAGTATCAGAGCTGTCCCTGAGCGCAAGCAGCCAAATGCCTGGAGCAGAGGAAGAGGGAGACATAGAAGAAAGTTACACTTTGAGGCTGGCCAGGAATTCCCCTGTCCCTGGTGGAGCTTCCATCTTCCTGGTAGATCTCTCAGGCCCTGGGTTTTTGATCTCTGCTATTAGTTCCCAGGTGTGAAGATGGCAGGATGTACTTATTTGAGCTGAAGCTAGGACTCTGTCTCTTGTGGCGTGTGTGCTGGTCAAACCATGTACCCAGAAAACTGGACTAGTCCCATGAAGCTTTGTTGGCAAAGACAGGCACTCCGTTTCTATCAGCATGTTAATTTGGATAGTGAAAGTTTTTCTATGGATTCAAAGGGAGGCTGGACGAGTGTCTTGGAAGGTGGGAGAGGAACCATGTGGCTTGGGAATTACTCCAGCATGACAGCAGTTAGACATTAGCAGATCTCTTCATGAAAGCCTTCTCTGTGTTTGCCTCTTCCCTCACCAGCCATTCATGGCCATCATTGAAGGCAAGATGTTGGGCTAGATGAACTCTGCTGTGATGTTCTTATGATGGAAACCAACAGCCCAAGATACAGAGATTGTTCTGGCTTCAGTGACATTCTGCATCTTGCTGATGAAGTTGCTTCCCCAGTAGTTTGCCATGATGATCCGTAACTGAGGAAGGTATGATGGCATTTGTTAGATTAAGATCTGCTTGATGCCTCATCCACATTTATACCATACAATGCTTTTGCAAACGGGGATGGAGGCAAAGAGCTTCTCAAAAGCCTCTGGGAGAGAAGTCACAGAATCTTCATGGTTAGAAGGGACCTTTGATATCATCAAGTCCAACCATAAACAAAAAACTAACCAAACAAAAAAAATCAAATCCCAAAACCCCAAAACCACCACCACCATACACTGACAACACCACACCCAAAAAATCCCCACCATAACAACAACCATCGCACCCAACAATCTCAGGCACCAGAGCATGCCCTGAAGTGCCACATCTTAAATACCTCCAGGGATGGTGACTCCACCACCTCCCTGGGCAGGCTGTTCCAGTGCCTGACCATGCTCTCATTAAAGTAATTCTTTGTAATATCTAATCTAAACCTTCCCTGCTGCAACTTCAGACCATTTCCTCTGGTCCTGTCATTATTCACGTTGGAGAAGAGGCCAACACCCTCCTCTCTACAACTTCTTTTCAGGTAGCTGTAGAGGGCAATGAGGCAGCCTCAGTCCCTCAGAACTGCAGTGTATTTTGTTTACTGGGGCTCTCTCTTACTTGCTGCTTTGTTTCTCTGCATGTGCTGTCTCCTAATTGACAGAGCCACATCTGGCTTGAAGCCACTTGACGCAACTTGAGACTTTGAGCTTGAAACATTGAATTAATGGGCTTGGCCTTTTACATGTGAGCAAAATCTTTCAGGCTCTTGTCCCTGTTGGGCTCCCAGCTCCTCTAATTGAGAGGCTTTTAGCTCAGCCAGCATTTGAGAGCTATGGTACAGCTGGGCTTTTGATAAAATGAGGAGATGCTAGAGGTAGGGATGTAATGGGTCCGATTTCAGCTTATGTCTGTGAGAGAACAGAACATCCTCTTCATACAACCTTTTGTTTGCTGAAGCCGAGCTGGGGAGACATCGTCTGCATGGGCTGCTCTGGCTTTTGAAATAGAAACGATGAAGCTGCTAACAAGTAAGAAAGGTCTTCTGGGGACCTCAGTGTCTCTTTGGCAGCTAGAGGTATGTTCTAGAAAACAGCTTTCTTATTTGCACTTTTTCTTATTGTGGCTGTTTTCTGAAATCCTGTTGTGGCTCTTGTTTGAAACTCCCATTTTGTTTCCTCCCTAGCTGCCACCTGCACTTTCTGCCTGGTACAGGGTGCTGCTTGTGCTAAGACTGTGTCTTCAGAGAAGAAAAGGATCTGGCAAAAAGCTTCAGTAAGGTGGCCTGTAACAGGCAATAATTCATCAATTGGGCTTTGTGATTCCTCACTGTAATCACCTGTAAAAATCTATGTAACATAAGATATTTGGGTCTTTTTCTTTCTTTTTTTTTTTCCTTTTGAGGCCATATTTGCAACTTTTACTTGAATGTGAAAAATAAGATGGTTTTTTTCCAACTTCTTAACTACTAACAAGTACAGATTTGCCATCAGGAGCAAGCTGACTGTCCAGCTAAAGGTCAGAATCAAGTTTTAGTCTCTAAATTTTGCTGTGTTGGCTCTATAACACACAAAAAAAAACTTGATAGGAAGGTCTGTTTGAAAAAGACCAAGACAGAAAGACACTCCCTTGCCTTCTCACTTTTTATGCGTTCTTCCCTCCTGTCCTCTGTGGTATTCTCCAAAGAGTCCATCTCTGTGTCTATTGCTTGCCAGGAATGTCTGCTTGACTAGAAACATATACAATAGGTGGTTTTATTTATAGGTAGTTTTCTGCAGAGTTTCAAATAAATATCTTCTCAAGTGCTGTTAAACAGAGGTGCCCTGATAAAACACTGATTTGAAAGGGGCAGTGAAGTGTTCTGCTTGTTCTCTGAAGCAGAACCACCCTCTGGCTCACAAACCAGTAGTAATAAACGGAGTCAAATAGCATGGTGCGTAATTGCCTTCTCCTTTTGTGTCAGCTTCATATACTTCTTGCATGTGACATTCTTCCTGGCCATCATGCTCTTTATCCTCCCATTGTACTAAGAGTGCAAACAGAATTAACTTGTTTGTTATCATGGCATCTGTACGTGGCTTTTTATTTCTTGGAGGTTAAAAAAAAGAAACAAACCAAACAAAAAAACCCAACCCCCAAGCCCGCTTTGTCTAGGACTGTTTAAATCTGCTCTCAGCCTGCTTGCACAGCTCACTTCTGCCCTGCAATGCAGAACACAGATCTACAGAAGGAGAAGTCTAAAGCAATCAGTGCAACAAGGCTTAAAAAGCGTGGCAGTACCGCTGAAGGAAAGCTGTCTGGAAGGTGTTACGTGGCATCAGTAAGTCGGATTGGGATGGGTCAGGATAGGGATGTGTTGTATCTATCTTTACAGTGCTGTTCTTGAAGGGATGCTCTCATTCCCAGCCTTTTTGTTTTAGGTACTTGCAAGTAATGGGAATTATTTTCTTTGGCCTCTGAAATGTCTCCATAGTCGTGTGGTTTCCTTCCTATAAAGGTGAACGTTTCAGATTAAAATTCTGTTTGGCAGCTTATGAGCTCTCAAAACAGAGGCTGGGAGGCAAGGGGGGCAGGAGTGCCCAGTTTATTAAATTTTTCCCAGTGTAGGAATTGTCTGACCTTTGTTTGTGCTGTAATAACATGAAAGGAGATGGAGTTACTATTTGGGAAGTGTTAACAAGAAAATGTCAGAGGCGAAAGGCCAGTCAGGGGATGTGGGCAGGAGAGAGCAGGGAGAAGAAGGGGAGACATTCCTTCTTCTCTTTGCTGCCTCACTTACGCAGATCTTTTTCCTCTCTGCCTTTGTCCAGCTCTGGATGGTCCTGCAGTTGTGATGCGGGTTTAGTGTTCCATGGCACAGAGAAGCAACAGGAGGCAGAAAAACACATGTTATTACCAAAGAAACCAAGACCAGAGCAAAACATCCTGGTCAGGGCATCCAGGGAGCGGTGTGAGAGCTTGGAGCTGCTCCAACTCATGGTGTTCGAATCCCCTGTCTTGGTTGCAGGACCATCACCGTGTTCCTATGCGGACTTACCTGCACGCTTTAATAATCCCTTTTGATCCTCTGATCTCCCCTGAAACCTCCCCTTGGCACCTGGCTTTCACCAGCACAGAACTCTGACTGCCCTGTAGGTCTGAGCCAGAGGAGGAGAGGTGGCAAAAGAGCATCCTTGCTCAATGTAGGGTCTGGAGCCCGTCACAGTGTGCAGGGTTATGGCTGTGGGGTAGGCTTGGTTACACCCACGTTGGGTACAGTGCATACCTATGTATGGTGTGTACCTCTCACAGAAATTCTCTGCTTGCTGTCTTCCTCCCTCCCCACAGTAACAGATGTGGATGATGAATATCGCTCTTTCAAATCAACAAGGCACAGAACTAGATGATGTGTGGGGTGGAAGTAGAGGTCATGTTTGACTGGGATTTCTTCTGTTTCCTGCCCCGTAGTTCTCTTTGCTTCTGCCCTGGGGGAAGAGACTTTGAGAAGATGGACAACCAGAGGGGAGCACTCTTGGGATACGTCCGCTGGGAAGGAGAAGAGGAAGGGGATGAGGAGGATGGGGTGGCTACTGGTGCTTCTTCCAGCCAAATGAGTGAATTGGAAGATGTGCAGGTGGAGATGCTTGAGAAGGCAAGGGAGCTCTTCCAGCTGTGTGACAAGGATGAGAAGGGTTTTATCACCAAGGTGGACATGCAGGTGAGAGAAAAAATCCCTCCCCTTTCCTGGGAAAAGCTGTGAAGTCATGGGTGGCAGAAGAGGGGAGAATGTGGCACATCTTTGCTTTTGGTAAGTGTGGGTATGCATGTGAGCTCCGTCTCATTCAGGTTTCTGGGAGCCAAATTCTGCCGCGGCCAGCTGCTAGGAATCAAAAATCCCAGAAGGGCCTTGGATCTCCAGGGAATTTCTGGGACAAGTGGGACTGCAATTCCACATTTTAGGAATGCATCAAATAAAATAAAAAAAAAAAAGTACTCAGTGGATGGAAAATTTCAGGGGAAAAAATATTTGTTTTAATTTAAAAAAAAAACAACCACAACCTCCTTCCCTCCTCCCCCTACCCAATGGTAAAGAACAAAAAAAAAAATCCACCAACCTCATACCTCTTAACAAAAAAAGCTGTATATATATATTTTTTTTGTCTCAGTCATAGCTAAAGCCTGCTCTCAAAAACTCACTTTAGGCTTGAACTTTAACTTTGCTCTAGAATAATGCATTTTATTGCTTTCTGTTAAAAACAGTATTTGTTAACAGAATCTCTGTAGTTCTCTGTGAGTTATATTTTAATGATTTATCAGGAAGGTTACATGCAGATTTTCTTCTGTATCATCTCTCCTTCCATCTACCCTTAACACTTTGCAGGTCCACGGTGGTTTAATTATTGACTCACTTTGTTTTGGGTTGTGTGATGCCTAATTTTGTATAGTTACATTAGTAAATGTTTATTAAGCTTTTATCTAGACCTCCACATTTAATGTACAGTAATGAGGTTTTAGTCTGCAATTCCTGTTATTTGGAAGCTTCTCTGAGTGCCCTTTCATGCTACGTGCTCTACACTTATATTATGAAGGAAAATCTCTCTTCTCCTTGTCTGTGCTGTGGAAATAGTGATACTGTCCCAACAGGCAGAAGATGACAGACAGAAGCTAACTCTCTGTTATGGACTGAATGTTTTGTTTATGAAATGAATTATTTCCTACAAGAGCTGGAAACTGAATCCAGACACCGACAATCTGTCCTCCCTCCTCTCTGGCCAAAGAGATGGAGCTGGTACCTGATGGGCCCATAGAGAGCTCTCTTGGGAACAGCAGTGGTCAAAGGAAGCTCACAGTGCCCTGAGGGGCAGCCACCTTTGGACAGGGGTGGAGGGAGACAGGCAGTGGACTAGAGGCAATGGTATTTGGGGGAGGGAGAGGGTTGAGCTCCCTCCAAAAAAACCCCAAAACCTGAAGGTCCTACTCTGCAGTCCTGGTTGAATCATCCAGTAGTGGAAAGCATTGTCGTATCAGTGAGTCCAAACGGACGGTTGTGTCATCACTCAGCTGCACTGGCAGAGTGTTGCATGCTGGCCAGGGTGCAGTGCTGGAAGGGCACATCGCTGGGGGACAAAGCTGAGGACAGCAGGGACAGGAGCTAGTCACAGGGAAGACTTGAGTAATTTCTAAATTTTCTTTATTCTTTTGTCTCTGCAGCGGCTTCAGAGTGAGCTCCCCTTAACCCTGGAACAGCTGGAGGCTGTTTTTGACAGCCTGGAACAGAACAATAATGGATACCTTACGCCTGTGGAGTTCAGCATGGGACTAGGTAAGGTCTGCACAGAGGCAGAGGAAGGAAAAAGCCCACCTGTGATATGATGTTTTATGTTGGTAAGACAGAAGGTGCAGCAATGCCCCATGCTTATGTGAACAACATTGGAGAAGATGTATATGCTACAGTGCTATCCCCCTTCCTGAGGCTTTGTGTTTGCCGCCGTCTACAACTGTTACTTGCCCACCTGGTAGAGCCAGCGTCTGAACATCTGCTGGAGATGGTACATACTGCAGTCTGTATCTGCACAATTGTTCATCTGGATAAGGATCCTCCTTGAGTGAGGGGTTAGAAATATGCCTCTTGTCAACTGTCTCCAGCTGGTTTATTCAGTGCTGTGCTAGGATATTAGCAGGAATCCTGTTAGCAGTCTAGCACACTGGCAAATGAGCTTCTATTTTCCTCTTACTGTTGCCTTTTCCAAACATTAGGAGAATGCTAATTCTATACCAGAGTCATCATCCAGCAGCACAAGCAGTGAAAGAAGTGTTAAGGAGGAGAACCACCATAGCACTAATAACCTTTGCTATTGGTACAAATTAGTTCCCTTAGTTGGTTGTAGGCTTTCAGAAAATCTGAACCCTGTTACCACCTTCCTTGGACATGTATGTGTGTTAATGGGATCAGGCCAAAGCAAGTGAACACTGGTGCTCTAGAGTTTTCAGAATTTATTGAGGAAGCTCTTGAATTGCAGTGTCTTGACTACTCAGACTGTAGTTGCTCATGGCTTTGTCAGAACGTGGAGAGAGGTGATCTTTTTGGTGTTTCAGTTTTAGTGGCCAGAAACAGCCAGCCTTGGAAGGAGAAGCTGTAAAGATTCTCTTAGAATAAATATGGAAAGCTGTGTTCTGGGAATGTGTTAACCCGTTGAGTCCCTGCTGACTGTGCCTGTTTCTGCCTTGTGTTCCTGCTTGCAGGGTGTTTATGCCTGCAGGCATAAACAAGTCATCTTGGGAGTGTGGGCTTTCCTGCCCAGTGCTGTGTAGAATCATAGAATGGTTTGGGTTGGAAAGGACCTTAAAAGACCATTTAGCTCCAACCTCACTGCCATGGTCAGGGACACCTTCCACTAGACCATGTTGATCAAAGCCCCATCCTGCCTGGCCTTGAACACCTCCAGGGATGGGGCATCCACAGCTTCTCTGGGCAACCTGTTCCAGGGTCTCACAATCCTCACAGTAAAGAGTTTTTTCCTAACATCTAATCAAAGTCTACCCTCTTTCAGTTTAAATCTGTTACCCTTGTGCTATTACTACAATCCCTGATAAAGTGTCCTTCCCTATCTTTTCTGTAGGCCCTCTTTAAGTACTGGAAGGCTGCTATAAGGTTTCCCTGGAGCCTTGTCTTCTCCAGGCTGAACAACCCCAACTCTCTCAGTCTGTCTTCACAAGAAAGATGTTCCAGTCCTCTGATTACCTTCATGGCCCTCCTATGGACCTGCTCCAACATGTCCGTGTTCTTCTTATGTTGGGAGCCCCAGGGCTGAATGCAGTACTCCAGGTGGGGTCTTATGGGAGTGGAGAAGAGGGAGGATGGAGAGTAGAGAGCAGGGTAGAAGGTGAATGGGTGCCATTTGGGCTCCATGGCACAGTGCCCTCTGTGTTATGACTTCATAATTCCCAAATTTCATTGTTTGAGGCATTACCAGCTGTAGCCATAGATGGACATCATGAGGGTATGTGCTTCAGTGCCATTACGGGAATGGGTAGGCAAGATTTCTCTTTGTCTCAGCCACCAGTTGTCAGGGTCCACTTTGTGTTGGTAGCCTGGCTCTGTGGTACTCGCTCCAGTCTAGGCAAAACACTTCATTTCTGAGTTTCTTTTCTTTATGGTTGTTCTTTGTGTCTGGCTGTATTGTAAACCTTTTCTGTCTTTGCCCCTAAATCAAGAGTTTGGCCTGGCATATTGCCATCTTTCTTCTGGAATGTGCAGGGGGGAAATCAAGGGAAGCAGTTCAAGTTGCAACAGACTCTGCTTCTTGAGAGAGCTCCTTACATGGCCTCTGAGAGGTTACAGGGTGCATCTGCACAACTGACAAAAGAGTTCAATTTAAAGCAATCTGAGATCCTTCTAGAATGTCAAAATAATGTTCGGCTAATTCTCTAGCTCAGTTTTCCCAGCTGTAGAATAGAGATAATGAGAGATAATGACTCTTTAAAGCAGACATCCAAAGTGCTTAATCTGAACCCATCTCCTTAATGAACTCTCTGGGCGTCAGGTTTTGAGCTGCATAGGATCTGTATCTCCACACTGCAAGTTCTTTAACAGCACATCCTCAGAGCAGCAGAGAAATGTTTAGGTTCTAGATATACAGAGCTCAGAATTGATCAAGTCAAGTGACTCTAGGCACACAAATAGTGGATATTTTTCCCCTTAAAGCAGCTTGATGTTCTCATCCATTCTCTGAACATCCTTGGCTCCTGGCCCTGTAGTTGGGATGTCATTTCTGCCTTTTGAACCAAGCAGATATGTTTTAGAAACGATGAGTAGCTGCTAATGAAGGTCTGACCTTTGTACAAAGGATGGGGGACTGCGTTTTGGATAGGGTTGCTTAATGTGTTTCTTTGAGAATAGTTTGTTCCCAGCACCAATATTTGTCACATGCCTTGCATAGCATGAAGTTCTCACGGCATTAGTTTCTCAGCATGAAACAGGATCCAGATAACTGGAAGCCATCTGTATGTGGGATGGGGCAGGAGGGGTTGTTTGGAAGGTGAGCTTATTTTATTCAGACACTACACAATCCTAGCAAGAGGTGATCCTTGTCCTGTAGCACTTGAATCAGAACAGATGTAGCGTATGAGAAGGAAAGGGTAACGATCTCCTCCTCACATTTTTTAAGCTGGGGAATTGAGATATGGTGCTGCTCAGTGCTGGGCTTGCAGTCCCGGAGGGAGCTTGTGGAGCTCCATGGGAGTGAAGTGACCTAATGCCATGTGTTTCACATGCTGAGAATCCAAGGCCGTGGGTGGTAGGTCGTCTTCACTCAGATGCAAGCAGAGTCCTAACAGCCAGGGCTGGGAGCCAGTTTCAGTCCCAGCATTGCAGATGGATGCTGACATCACTTGGAACATCAGAACGGAGGCTCTTTACTGACCAGGGGCTGTGTTCTACACCAGCAGCGTGCAGACAGCTTCTCGTGGAGCTCTGGATGCCATTTAAATAGCAGCTTATTAAATTATATCCAATTTGATTTTCTTTATTCTCCTCCTTCCTTTCCACCAGGAAAGTTATTAGGGATTGAATTGTGTCAAGGGGCTGGGCGAATGGATCGCTCCAGACATGAGGAAACCTTTGAGTCAGGCTGGTCAGATGATTTGGACCCTGCAGAGGATGATGAAGAGAAACGATTCTGTTCCATGATGGAGCAGCTCGGAGCAGCCCACATGTTTGACGAGTAAGTAGGGGAGTCGCATGGCATTACGTCTACCCTGTTTTGACCTTGCAATACCAAAACTTCAAAGTACCAGCGAAGACCAAAGAGGTGAACTGTGCTGCTTGCTCTCTGAAGCACTGCTTGGACTTTCTGTACTGCTGTTGTAGGTTTTCACATGCTTGGTAGCAAATGCAGTGAAGTCTGGGTTTTCTCATCAGTTTGCAAATATTTTAGTGCGGTGCTTTTCACAAAGAGTTTCCCAAACTAAAGTTCATACCACAGCTGTAAAATGTAGCAGTTGGTGTTGGTGGTGTGGAAGCCCATCTGCCTGCAGCAAATGAAAAGAAGCATGTGGGGGTTAGATGAGGTGAGGAGGATGAGTGTGCTGCCTGTTGCAAAATGGTGTTTGACTGTTCACATATGTTCAGGCAATCTTGGTTCTCAGAGTCTGTGTGAAAGATCTGTGCTCAAGGGGCTGTTTGGGACTGGGCTGATCTTGAAGGGTGTGAAAGGCTAAAATGGGCAAGGGATGGTCATCTGAGCCTTGAAATTTGGTATTAATGCCCTTGCATATGACCCCAGTCAAGTCTGCTGTCCCCAGTGTCATCCAGCCTTTTTTTAGAGCCTTCCCAAGTGAAGCATTTATGCACAGAAAACGTGCTTCTTATTGATGCATATCTCCTGAGGCTGGGGTGCCCCACAACATCTGCAAGCAGCCCCTTTTTTCAGGCATCATAGCCCAACGATACTGCCAGTTTGCAGGGAACAGCCCAGGTAGGGGCAGGAGACAAACAGGGTTGGAGACACAAGCCGAGAGTGAAGGAGTCTGTTGCTTTCAGAGCTGCATCTGTCATGAAACAGGTTTTATTTTTTTTCTCATTTGCATTGTGATGCGAAGCACCTGCATGTTTCTTTTAATGCTAAACAACTTCTCTCCTGAAAAGTTCTGGAAAGCTGTTATGCTTCAAATAATGGAATGACATTGTGAAAGGTTATATTACTGTTCTAGAAAAATAGCCTCTGGTTCTTAGAGTTCTGCTTTGAGAAGCATCAAGCCTTAAAGTGGAATAATTCTGTTTTATTCTGGCCATTACTTGCAGTTTTATGCAATGAGTTCAGTAGCTACTTCATGTCATGCCTTTGTGCCAAGCCAGCTGTTGTGAAGTAGTAATGTAAACCAGGAGCTAATTGGTGTTGGAGTGAGAATCTTAACTATCTTCACCGTTTTCTGCCTTTGAACCAATTCTTTGAAAGAAATGGCTTTGTTTATTAACATGCCTTAATATTTTCTGTTACCCAAAACAAGTTTTGATGAAATGCTAGTAACTTTTTCAACTTGGGACAGAAAAAGGAGGCTATCGTGCAGTGGTGGCAGAGGGAATCAAGAGCTTTTTGGGATTTTTCTTTTTTTGTTTTCTCACAAAAAATATTAAGGGAGACAAATGCATAAAGAAAAATACCTATTTTGATAACGTCTGTAGGTATAAGGTATAAGGTCTGCACGTTTCAAGGCAGTTCCTTCAAAGTCCTTAATGGATTTTATTTTTTTAAATCAAACATAGTAATAAAGAGCTTTTACCCCAAAAGAAACGTGAAGTGATATCTGCAAGCTTATAAGACTCTTTGGGAAAGAGTAAGTTTGTAAGACCTCAAGTGTTCAAATTACAGTGAATTAAATGCCAAAACAGTATAATCATTATTTCAGGCTCAGAAAAAGAAGACTTCAGGTTTGCAGGGCTTCTTCCATTCAGGATAATTCCTCATGTGGCAGCTGAGCAAACTTGTTTCTTTTGTTTGGGCCTCAGTTTCCAAACCTGTAAAATAAATAAATGACAAGGATAGTAGCATCCACCAGCAAAATGCTGATGTGAGAACACCACCTGTGTGATGTATGCTAAAATTCCTGGGCTGTAACAGTCTCCTGCTTGACCATAGCTCACAGCAAACTTGCTGAATCTTCATCTTTTCAAGTCTTGGTTTAGACATCAAATATGTTATTGATGAATAGTTGAAAAATAATCATTCTAGATTTGCTTCCTAGACTTTTCTTTTCCTCTTTCAGATGATTTTCTTTATTTTAACCTTGCAGTAGAGCTCACTCAATGTGCATGCTCCGTCACTGTCCACCTCCCCTCTTTGCTATGATCGTCTAATAGATGTCATCACAGAAGGGCAGTTTGTCCTAAGTGTATGTTGGAGTTGAAGTAACAGTCCATAAGATACACAAACTCATTTGCTTTCCTTCTTTCTTGTGTGCTTGCTCCAGTCCACGTGAGATTCGGGAACTCTGGTCTCGGCTACGAAAGGAGCGTCCGGAGCTCTTATCCAATTTTGAAGAGTTTCTGTTGCGTGTTTCATCATACGTAAGGGAGGTGAATCACGAGAAGGAGTCTATGGAACAGGCATTGAAACGGTAAGGAGAACGTCATGGCCGTTTGCTGTCAGGCAGCATCCAAGCATCAGCTCGTTCCTCAAATACAAGGAGAAGTCTGGGTTGCAGGATGCAGAGGTTTTTCTTGCTGTAATAAAATTATCCTTTATCTTGATCTGAGCCCCGTGGGTTTGTTTTGCATCAGTGCCCATGCATAACATTTGGTCTGGTTAAAATCCCACCCAGTGCCACACAGCTGTTAGTGGGAATCTGTTTGCACCCTCCTCTTCTGTTTTCTTTCTGTATTCTCTTTCTCTCTCCTGACCTGTGTGCACCTTGCCTTTTGTAGGAAGGAGACAGACCATGACCGAGAAGTCAGGTGCCTTTATGAAGAAATGGAGCAACAGATCAAAGCAGAAAGGGAGAGGCTGATCTGCCAGGTACCTCATCTCTCTTGGCTTGAAGTCAGACCTTCTCTGGTCTGAAGTAGAGGTGGTAGCTCATCTGGTCAAGGACCAGCTCTTACTGTGCTGGGTGCTGTGTGCACAGGTGTGTATCTTTACCTCTGCAGGAAGCACTGAGACATGACAGGAGTAACCTGCTCCAGAAGGAACTGCACAGCAAAGAGCAGGAGCTGGAGAAAATCCTCTACCGCCAGAAGAAGGTAGCAGCACCCAAATCCTTCCTAAAGAAGCACATTCCCTACTACTGTCTTTCTGCTAAGAGCTTTTCTGATTGAGAATAGTTTTCGTCTGCTCAGGGTTGGTACTAGTTAGTCCTCTCCTGTCTCTGAAGATGTTGAAGTGGTTTTTCAAGTGATTGGTTTGTCTTCCACTGTAACGTCTTCCTGTGAACGTTTTGTCCACGTTTTCTTTTCTGCTTCTGTCTTCTCTTGGCATAATTTTCCTATTGGTTGTACAATAACTACTTGGCAAGGAAGATAAAGTTAAAATTTGGAAGTTATAAGTCTAGAGCCTTTTGTCACGTGAAAGTAAGCTCTGTACAGACATATAAGAGCCAAATTTCTCTATTATGTGTTTTCTGGTTGCTCCAAAATAACCCAGAGTGAACAGTCCTGCGACGCTTACAGCTGTACATACTGTATATGCACATTTCAGCATCTAATGACTTACTGATTAATCAGTCACAGAAAAGATCAAAGGAGAAACTTTCCTTTAGAGTGCCGGCCCTGGCATGGACATTTGTATGGAATGGTCCATTCCAGGTATTGTTTTTCTTTTTTGTCTGAAGAACTGGAATGTGACCCCCACAGAAACAATCATGGGAGATACCTGTAAGATGCTGACAACTAGGGGTATGCAAGTTGGATACCTAGCTGCTATGTGGATGAAAAAGCACTTCTCTGAAATCATCAGCTCATTGTGCAACAGCTAGAAAATACAGCAAAACTTAGGTGCCATCAGGAAGGATATTGAGAATAAGATAAGGGATGTCATGTTCCTGCTGCCCACACTTTTGATAAGCCTTAACTGGTGTGTGCAGTTCTAGTCTCCTCTAACTCCACTGCGTCCTTAAGAGTGAAAGTAATGGAGCATCTGCCTTATGAAGAGAAACTAGGACAGCCTAGAATTCATTTTGGAGAGGAGGAGACTGAGGGAGGAAGATAAAAGAGAACTTTATGAACTCGGGAAGGTGGGGGATAAGGTCTACATAGAACTGTTACTCTCTGAATCCTGCAACAGTGGAGGCGAGGGACGCTCAGTGGGACCAGTATGAATTTGATTTAGAAGAATCTTTACTTCTTTACACAGAGATTAGTGAACTTCTGGATTTTTTTGCCACAGGAGGCAGCAGTATCAGCAGTTCAAAAATGGATTGGACAAACAAATGGACAACAGGCTTATAAATGTTTATTAATAAAGTAGGTATAGTCAAGTATGTGGCCTCTAACATCCCTAGTTCAGGGACCGTAGATGCTCTAGGTATAGATGAACATACACCAGGGGATGTTTGAGGGGAATGCACCACAGTTAGGTGCCTATACATCTTCTTTCTAGGTTGCATCCCCTCTTGCTATGGGTGAAGGCAGAGTACTGGGCTCCATGGACACTTCCTCTAAGTTGAATGGTCATTTCTGATGCTGGTTGCTTAGTACAAGCCTCAGAGTTATGTGGATAACCAGGTCCCTCGTGTGGTGTAAGACCAGTACTGTAGTTGTGCTGTTCTATGGTATCGCTTCCAAGTACAGAAAACATAAACGGGAGAGCTGTGTGTGATCGAGGTTTCTTAGGGAGGTGCAGGTGCTTTACTTAAAGCCTGTCTCCTGGCTTATTGAAAGATCCAAAGGCTGCAGGCTGCAGTCGCTGTTTCTTAGTCTCAACTCCACTGCTCAATATATATGGTCATGCTCAAATTTTTCCTGATGTCCAAAGGACTGGAAGTCTCCAAACAGAGCTGGGTACGACTTGTGCTGGTAGCCCCAATGGGGAGAGATGCGGGGCTTGTGTTTCAAGAAACCTATGACTGTTGTACATGTGTGCTGGCAGAGAGCAGGGTAGCAAGAAAAAAGGACTTTATCTTGTGCCATAGTATGTTGGTTTACATTCCCTTTGAGAGGAGGTGAAGGTAGGCAGAGAGAAAAGGCAAGCTGAAGGTATAAATGTGGAGGCTCACTCTGCCATCTACTGCATTGGTCAGAACTGGTTCCTGGTGCTCCTCTCTGGTTGCAAGAATGGACTGAATAATTTTATTTGGGGGTAAGTTCTCAGATGGTTACCAAAATTTCTGCATAGCACCAGCTTCGGCAGAGGGCACTGGTTAGCTGGGTATGGCTGACTAGATACTGAAGTGTCAGTATGATCCTTCTTGCGATGCTCTACTTGTCATCTGAGATGGGCGGGTTTGACAACTGCATCTGTCTTTCACTCTTTCCCAGACTCTGCCAGCTGCTTGTGAGGAATCACATCACTGGTTGAGTGCATGACAGCAGGCTTTAAAGTCCCCAAATCGGGTTTGCTAGTTGTGCTGGGGTCTTGCGCTGCCTAGATTGCAACTGTGCCTCCCTGGCATGTAAACAACATATCTAGCCCGAGGCCCTGTCTCCAACAGTAGTTAAGGCCACCCAATCACTTGACTTTCCAGGTGTGGTGTGAAATACCCCTAGCACCTCAATACATCCCCCTTTCAGCTGCTGTGGGCTCAGGAAGCCCCCAGACTAGCAGATGCATTTCAACAACCGTGCTTAATAAGTCCCGACAGACAGACTCCTGCTTCTGCCCAAATTTTTCCAGTCCTCCTTTGACCCTATTTTGCACTCAGATTTCTACAACTCCAGATAGCAGCAAACTTCTCACGCTGCCTGAAGCACTTCCTCAGCTGCGTCTGACTAATTGCATTGCTTGCCTCCCCAGTGCTGGCATGATGAGAAATAATTGCTTCCAATTCACCTTCTCTATGCCACCAGTGGTCCTGTAGACCCAAGTAGTGTTTACCTCCCTTCCACCTCGTTGTTTACATCTGCTTTTTCGGACTGTTTTTACAGGCATAATTGCAGCACAAACCCCTTCCTCTTTGTATTTAACCCCCTCCTCCTCTCTCATTGCAGCTGGAACATCAGCTACAGTCTCTGAACTCGGAGCAGCTGGAGACTCGTGTGCAGAACGAAAGGCTACGGCACCTGAACGAAAACCTGCTGGAAGAGCTGGAGAAAAGCAAATGGGAGCTGGAAGCGGTGAAGGGGCAATTACAGAAGCTCCAAAAAGAAGCTCAGGTTGAGCAAGAGCAGAAGGACAGGTGGGAATGAGCAGGGAAGGGGGTGTCAGGGCATGGACCCAGGTAGAGAAGGAAGGGTGGGCAAATAGCTAAAGAAAAAGGATCTCTAATTAGAAGCCTGGGTCTCATTAGAGGATTGCCTGTCACTTCTTGAGGAAAAGTAATAACATCCTAGTGGTCTTAGGGGCCTAAACAGGGAGTGATACTGCTAGCTCCCATCTGTCTGTAGTGGGAAATGAATATGCTCATTGACGTTTGGCTAGAAAAGCAGTGTCAAAAACACAGATATTCCTTAGCCTAAAAGAGGCTTCTCCTCTGTGTATTTTCCAGATCACCATCGCCTCTATAAAGTTCCTACAGATCTTTTTCTATTCAGTGTGTTCCTGTTTCTACGCTTAATCTAATAGTTCATAGGTAAAACATTGGAGTGTTTCAGATCCAGACGGCAGTGAACATCCTTCCCATCTCTAGCAGCTGAGGAAACTGAAGTATGAAAGGAAAAAAGGGGATGACTGCCCTCAGGTTGAAGGAGAGTGGGAGAACTGGGGTACAACCCATCCATCCCAGCTCCTGTGGCAGTGCTGCTTCCTTTGGATCATAGAATCATCAAATGGTTTGGTCGGAAGGGACCTTAAAGACTACCTAGTTTCAACCCCCCTTCTAAAAAGCTATTTAACATTTATTTTTATACATCAATCTTACCTGCTGTATGGGGACACAGTAAAAAAACCACCCAAACAACAAACTACCATTAAATGTAAAGTTTGCTGGAACGATGAACTGTGCTTACATTTAAACATAAATCTGAAAAATAGAAAGCTGTTCAAAGCTTGGATTAGTGCTCAGATTGACACCTAATTGTTCTTTAATCCTCCATCATTGCAGAAAACAGGAAAATTACAGTGTTGCTAAACCCTAGGTGTGTGGAAGCTTCTCAAAAGTATACTGAAGGGATGTGTATTATGCAAGTTTTGTCATTAATTTGCCTATTCTAATTTGAGAATACCATGGGTGTCCCTGAGAAAGGGATCTTTGTATCCCATTAACTTATTTCCCCTTTTAAAATCCCCTTTGTCCAGGGATGTGTTTAGAGTCTCCAAGAACATGCAGAAGGAGAAACAAAGCCTCCTTCGGCAGCTGGAGCTCCTCAGGTAAGGACGGGGTGTGTGGGGAAAAATCCTGAACTCTTGTTAAGGGGCTGAGGTTTCTGCACTGTGCTCCTTTCTCTCACAGAATGCAATGAGAGCACATTCAAGCAGTGTCCAGACGTTGCTTGTTTTTCTAGGTCCAGACAGAGTTGTGTGATCTGTCGAGCTCTGGCAGAGCACAGGCTGTGTTATATCACCAAGTAATCCCTGCACTGCAGGAATTTAGCCATTCCTGCTGGCTAAGGGGACCACGTGGAGCCCATTATCTGAGCTGGGATGCATGGAAATCCTAATGTGTCTGGCAGTAAATAACATCTTTATCTGTGTCCCAAGCTCCCTTTCTGTTCTAGCTTTCAAATGTTGGGTTTTACTCCATTTTTGATGAGTGCTTCATTGTGTCTCTCCTGTGTCTTCCTTTGGAGCAGAGAGATGAACAAGAAACTTCGAGATGAGCGAGACGCTTTCGAAGCCAAGAAGCTGGTTAGTCTAAGAAAGAAAATCCTAATTCCCAACCACCCTCCTTTCACCTGCTGCTGTTGCTGTCGCCACTTGGGGGCCTGTCATTTCCACGGGGGACAGTGACCTGAGCTCACGAGGCCTGGTGTGGTGCTTAATAGACTTCCCAGCACCTCTCTGCCTGTGTCAGAGTCAAGCTCTGCTGGCTGCTGTTGCCAACTGCCCAGGTTTAACCCAAGGCGCATGAGCCTGTGACTGTCACACAGCCCCGTGCAGGGCTGCAGCGGGTGCTGCCTGCTGCATACGAGGGGTATGTGTTGTGACAGGTGCTGGGCACATGCAAGGAGGGGAGTGAAGGATTGATGCATCCCTGGTGGTGAGGAAGAAGATGGATTCCCAGATGTGCTGCCAGCTGACAGGGGGTGGAGGTGGAGGGGCATGGGAAGGTTTTGGAGTTTTTCTCTGACCCCTTGAGTTTGTAGCAGATGTTTTCAGATGTTCCTCTGGGGCAGCTCCCCATTGCTGTGAACTCTGCTGGGGTGGAGGTGTAGTAGTGAGCCTCGTGTCAGAGGGCTAGGAGAAAGAAGGGGGCCTCTGACATCTGCGACAGTCCATTCCCCCTCTGGCCTTTCCCAGTCTCCAAGATAAGTACGATATGCAACCTATTCTTAATTCTTATTGGGTTTTTTTTGTGAAAAAGTCTTTGTGTTTTCAAATGTGACTGGCAAGGCTGCTCTGTGCTCTTCTTGGACCCATCACTGCCACCATGTGTCTTTGCCTGCTCTGCCACTGTGCCCCACCTGAAGATCTGGAAGTGCCTGCTTTGCCGTGAGGACAGGCAGTGGTAGGCCGTGAGAGACGTTCTGGCTGGTGTGTAAATGGAAGCACAGGAATCATGCCCAGATAAGGGGATGAAATGCTCTGCTTGGGGAGAGGCTGGAGTTTTTCTCCGAGTGGAGCAGCAGCTGCATAAAATAACTTCAGTAACTGTTGTGGATGGAGGTGAGGTGTGTGCCTTTGTGTACACGTTTCTGAAATCTGAAAGACTTTTTTTTTTCTTTCTCCATTTTTAAAGCTGCTAAGTATATGTGTGTGCACCAGAGTTTTCTGCTCCCTTTTGGAGAAGTAATAAACGCAGAGTCCAGTGCAAGTAGGCAAAGAAAATGGTTTGTTCTCCTCTTTCCATGCATAGTGCTTCATCAGCTTCTGGGTTCCTGTGGGTGGGGCAGGTGGCCCATGGAAACCACGGTTCAGGTATGTACCTCTGTGTGTGTGCAAAGCTTCTCCGCTTCTCCTCTCCTTTTTCCCAACTAGGATCTGCTCAGGGCTGATCTGAAACATGATGGTTGCAGGTGAACCTAAGGGAGAGCCTAGCAGAGTCATAGTACAGGGGAGCTGCTTTCTCCCATCTCCCTGTGCTGGCAGTAGGGATGGGGCAGCAGGGTGAACTCCTCCTACCACTGCTCATCTGGCAAAGCTGTGTCGTGCTGGGCCAATGAAGCCTGTACTGGAGTAACGTTTTTTCCTTTGTCAGCCAGGACATCTTGTTGGCCACTCTTGTTTTAGGCTGCAGGAAAGACTAAAGTCTCCAGGGGATTACAGAGATGCTACTGTTGTCATAGACCTGCCAAAGATTTGCTCTTCAGCCTGTCCCACTGTAAAGGGGAGAGAAAGTAGCAATACTTCCTTGCAGTAGCAAAAAGGAGAGTCCAGTCTTCTGATGGGGATCCCTAATGCGTGTGAGACACTCTCTGCCAGAGGCTATCAATGCTTTTACAGGCTAAAAAGAAACCCAAGGCTTTAATGCTCTCTGTTAGTGCTGGGAAGGGTTGTGTTATCTCTGTGAAATGAAGGTGTGATGAACAGTGGTTCTTTCATAGCAAAGATTTTGAAGTGGTTGGAAGGAGGAGTTGGTCTGTACATGGCTGATAGCAACCCAGCCACTGTTCCTTTGCACTTCTCAGTGCCCAGCTTAATACTGTGCTCTTCATAAGAGTCTCTGGCCTTGTCAGGGTAGGCAGACCCTGGCCCCATGGTGCTGTGGGGCACTGTTTTGCCCCAGGGGCTAGGTCACAGGTAGCAATGTCTGGCTCTTTCTGCCTGTGTGTAAGCCACTGCTGGGTGCTTTTATTACCCAGGAGCTGCATGTTCAGTTTCACACCCATGACCCATCTGGCTATGGAGTACGCTTGCATGCTGTATGTCAACAGAGAAAATTTCATGTCTTCTCACCACGAAGAGGGTTTTGGGACTTTTACTACATTAGACACATCTGCATTTCACTAATAAACCAGAATTTTTCCTATCCCACTGATAAACCAAAATCTTTCCCATCTGAAATGCTTGTATTTGTGTTGCTGTTGTGGAATTCTTGCCATCGTGTGTGGTACAGTTGTGATGTCCCGTCTGTCCCTCTAACATCCTTGTGAAAAGCCAAATGTTACATAAAACCTTACAGGCCAATAAAGCGTGGCAGAGCCAATGGCAAAACATGCCCCATTGTTTCTCCTTTCTTACCCAGGTACGTACTCTGCAGGCTGTTTCCTCTCCAGGTCGGGTGGTGCCATAGCAGATTGCCTGGGAGCCCCTTTGCTCCCCAGGTGACTTGGAGGCTGCGACTCGGCTCCAGTGGGCTGTACAATGATTTCCTTGTTTCTGTGTGTCGAGAGGGTGCCCGTGAGTGAGTCTGCTCAAACCCTAAAAACTTCCTCCTCCATCCCCACTGGAGAACTACTGGTTGGCTGAACCACAGCCCATTATCAGTGTTGAACGAAGGGTTGCTGTGCACTTGGGGATCCTTGGCCTTGGAAGACACGTTCTCCACAGTTGTGAACCTTTCAGTGCTGGATTGTTTCTGTGTCTGGAGCCTCTCCTGAACACCATTTTTAAATTTAAAAAAAAAAGGTTTGGTGTTGGTTCCTGCCCCCCCTCAATGTTTCTAGTTGGGTGAGGTCCTTTGTGGAGTCCAGAGTGTCTCCTTTTGTTGGACTTTTTGCATTGTGGTAAAGGTGCCCTGGGAGTTCTGGGCAACAGAGCAGCTTCTTAATTTTTTGCCTTTTTAAAATAAACCAGGGATTATTGCAGAAATAATCTCCATAGTTCTCCCCTGGGCTGTGGGCTGCATGAAAGAAGGCCTGTCCAGAGCTTCCTGCAGGTAGTTTGGTCAGTTCACAACTACTGCCAGAGGCAGATCTGGCAGGTTGCAAACTTCTTTCCACACCTTTACTCCTAGAAATAACTTGTGAGGACCTGTCAGAAATCTCTGGACTTAGAGAGTGAGTGCATCTCCCTTTCCTCCAGCGCGGAGGCGGAAGGCACATTGCCACACTGTCTCTCACTTTGCGTTTTCTGTGTAGACAGAGCAGTTAGTCCGTTTTGGGGGAGCAGGCTTTGGCACAGCATTTGGGGGAGCTGGCAGGTCAATCCTCCCTCTGCCACAGGTTTTTTCTGTGTGATCTCAGTTGCCTTTGACTCTACTTGATGACAAAGCTGCTGTGTCGGGGGTAGAGGGTTGCAAGAGGAGTTGGCCTGCTTTCTTCTCTGGGGAGGTGGTAAACACTGGTTGTAGGAAGTGTGTAGTCTGAGGTAAGTAGGAGGAAAGCATGGAGAGGGATGTTTGTAAGGCAGAGCGTGTGCAGTGCCCTTTGCAGAGCGATCTCCTTCCTTTCCTTTGGTGTATGTGCAGCACAGGGTGAGTACTGGGGCAGGAGGGGTACTAGTGCCTTCTGATTCTGAGGAAGGGGCAATCGGTCTGTCCCACAAAACATCAGCCTAAGAAAAAGGCAGGTTGGCAAAGGGAGATTCAGCTGGGAGAACAAGCCACAGAAATGAAAGCTCTGGGTGGCTATAGGAAGAGTCCTGTTTGTGGCACCACCATTTTTGATGGATTTTCTTGCAAAGGGGAAAGCAGCAGCAGTGATGTCTTCTTGCATGAGTTAAATGAGCTGTACTGAGAAAAGCAAGCCCTGTGCTCACCTCTGTTCAAGCCTGCCAGTGGGGCACCACCGCCACGTGGTGTGGGGCTGCAAGGGCTCCAGCCTTGCTTCCCCAAAGTTGTCTGTGGAGGTGGCGAGTGGTTGAATCGGGGCTGGTCAGGTTCCTGTCTCCTAATCATCTTCTTCGTGCCTTCTCTTTTCAACTTTTAGGCGCCTCAGAGCAAAAAGCCCCTGTTGAAGAAAGGGTCAGTGCTAGGCAGTTACCTGCTGGACGACAAGCCAGTCAAACGGTTAGATGGACATCTGTGTTGTGTTTGTGGTGTCAGTCTGTGCCCACTGGAGTACCCTGTCAGTCAAGCTATGTCCTGTGTGTAGTTCTCCCACCTTGGTGCTGGCTGTTGTTGGGATCATGTTGGGGTTGCATCTTGGCTGTGGCTCTAGTTGCCTCTTGGCATCAGGTGGTGAACCTGAGGATGCTGTTAGCCAATTTGCATGGGAGGGTGGGGGGTGGCGTGGCAATGAGGGAGCAAACCTAAATGCCATCAGAAGCCATGGGAGTGTTCATGGGATGGGAGTCACGAAGGCTGCCTCTGACCGAGTTGGGCAACTCCATTAAAATGAGTGGATCATCTCCCAGGTGTGCCAGTTCTTCCTTGGGCAGAAATCCTGTCCACTGGCCAATCCCTCATGCCAGAGCCCATGGGGCATGGGAGAGGGCAGGAGTTGCAAAAGGATTTTGTTCTCTGGCAGCTGAAAGCCCCAAGGAGAGAGCCCAGCTCCAGGTGGGTTCATCCTGCTCATCTCCCTCCACACCTATGCAGATGCTCACCTGCCACACCAGGCCTCCTCCTGCACCAGAGCAGGTGACCATGTCTGTGTGGCCAAGGCCATTTTTGTTGTTGGTGGTGGTTTTTTCCACTCTACATGCAGACTATACAGTGGCTTCAATACCCACATATGCCTGCTTGCCTGAACTGTGCTGGCATTAAGCATCAGCCCTTGCGAACTAGCTGTGTGACCAGCACACCAGTATTGGCCAAAAGCCTACTTCTTCTGAGAGGCTGGGGAGGCCAGCCCAACCCAGCCCTGACCTGGTTTGGAGCTGGATGCCCCGTGCAACTGCTCGCCCCAAACAGGTTTTAAAGGTGGCATGTTTCCCTGTTTCCTACCAGGTCTGTGCAGGTTCCATGGCTTCCCAGTTTCTCCTGATGCCAACCAGACATAGGTCTAGGCTCAGAGTTTCTTCCAGCTTCAACTCAACCTTGATGCTTGCAATTCTGGTAGTGGTATTTAAGAATTGAGCTTCAGGCTCGTGGGCTGGTGGAAAAATCACACAAATTGTGAAACAGGGCTGATTCTTGAACCCTAGCTGGGAAGTTGCTCGGATAGGTCTGAGGCTCCTTCGTGGCTGTATGACTGACAGACATGCTATTCATGGGATCATGGGAACCCAAGTTCTTCATCCTCCTCCTCAGCTGTTCTTGCAAAGATCCTGCTAGCTGCTGCTGGCATAAACCCACTGGAAAGGCTTAACAGGTGGAGAAGTCTGGCAGTGAGGGTGATGTGAGAATGAGAGAAGTATTTGTTGGTCCTGTCTCTGTCCCAGTGCTGTGTCACACCATGTTGCTTGAAAAACATGAATAAAATCCATTAGAACTGGACTCACTGGTCAGAAAGCTTTGTTCTTGTCCATTTTTTTTTTCCCTGAAAAGGCTTTTGAGTCTCAGTCCCTCATTGCTGCAACTCCTGCTAGTCCTGGGAGATGTGGGTTGTTCCCCTGAGCCTGGGAGGATGTGTCTATTTTCCATGGGGCAAGTTCCAGCTGGCCTGGCTCTGGGCTGGCATTTGGGGCAGGTACAGGGAAGAAAACAAAGAATGTGAGCTCCCTTTCACAGAACAAGTGTAGGCATCGCAGCAGGTGGATGCTGGATTTCTCTAAGTTCTTTGACATGGTCCCCTACAATATCCTTTTCTCAAAACTGGAGAGGGATGAACTTGATGAATGGGCTATTTGGTGGATGAGGAATTGGTTGGATGGTTGCATCCAGAGGGTAGTGGTCAATAGCTGAACGTCCAGATGGAGATCGGTGTTAAGTGGTGTCCCTCAGGGATCCATATTGGGCCCGGTACTGTTTAATATCTTCACCAGTGACATAGAGAGTGGGATCAAGTGCACCCTTAGCAAGTTTGCAGATGACACTAAGCCAAATGGTGCAGTTGATGTACCTGAGGGACAAGATGCTATCCAGAGGAAGCTGGACAAGCTCAAGAAGTGGGTTCATGTGAACCTCAGAAGATTAAACAAGGCCAAGTACAGGGTCCTGCATCTGAGTCAGGGCAAACCCTGGTATCAATACAGGCTGGGGCATGAAGGGATTGAGAGCAGCCCTGACGGTACTGGTGGGTGAAAAGCTGGCCATGAGCTGACAAAGCACGCTCACAGCCCCAAAGGCCAACCGCATCCTGGCTTGTGTCAAAAGAAGCGTGGCCAGCAGGTTGAGGGAGGTGATTCTGCCCCTCTGCTCTGGTGGGACCCCAGCTGGAGTACAGTCTCCACCTCTGGAGCCCTCAGCACAGTAATGACACGGGCCTGTTGGAGCGGGTCCAGAGGAAGGCCACAAAAACAATCAGGGGTCTGGAGCACCTCTGCTATGAAGACAGTCTGAGAGAGTTGGGGTTGTTCAGCCTGGAGAAGAGAGGGCTCTGAGGAGACATTATTGCTGCCTTTCAGTACTTACAGTTGATTTATAGGAAAGATGAAGACTATTCCCCAATACAAGACCTTGGGCAGGGGTCCTGGGGACTTTTTGCCATAGAGCGCATTGTGGGTGGTTGGAAGCTTTGTAAAAGAAGTATCTTATGGGTCCTGGCTCCCTTACTTCGGGCCAGGCATGGGATGCAGGCCAGAGCAGAGCCAACACCAGGCAAAGTGACCCTGGTGTGAGCATCTTCACTGCAATTTGCACGGCTGTGGCAAGTTTCTGCTGCCTGAACTCAGTAAGACTCTGGTACAGCAGAAGTGATGGGCTTGTTTCCTGGATCAGGGCTGTGTGCCTTCAGCAGAGGGCAGTAACATGCATGTACACTGCATGCAGACTCCAAGGATGATCAGCCAGCCCTCGCCCTACTGCCTGCAGTCAGAACCCTTTTCACGTAACCTTGAAACCTTTNTCCTGTTGCCATCTTTGTATGCTTTGCCTCATTTTTCAGTACTAGGGGAAGTGGGAGGCAAAGAATCTTTGAAAAATCTGCAAGGTGGGAATTTTTATGAAAATTACTGAAATATATGTCAGCACGTATATTTCTGTCTCTCTTCCCTGGGGTGCCTCTGATGCCTTAGTCATAGGGAGTACAGGCAACATATGTATGAAGTAAAGTTCCTGCAAGCGTTACGTACACACTAACTGGATCTCATTGGTTGTTTTGGGTATTTGCAATCTCCTTCTCTCTCTCACCCTTCCCTCCCCTCTTAACCTTCCTTCCCCCTCCCATTTGTGGTGCCTGTGGGCTTTAATACAGACAACTGGCCTCTGCGGACCTTCCCTTCGCCTTCCCTGTGGACATGGCAGTGGAAGAACCCAACAAAAAGAGCTGTAAATACTTCCCAGGCAACGGGACATGGCTGAAGACAGGAGAAGGAGGCAGCACAAACTTTGGAGAGAAGAGCAGAGACAAGGATAGATGGTCATTGGCAGCAGATGCTGGGTGGTTGAGCACAACGTTGAAGGGTGATGCTGACTGTAGAAAAAATGCAGATGGATTAAATAATGGTCCATTGCCTCCTAGAGGACAGCCTGTTGGCACTGAAACCAGGGTGAGTTTTTACTTGGAGTAAAATTACTTGGAGTTCTTCCTCAAACACGTGCTACCAGGGACTTAAGGGTTTCTGACTCTCTTCCCCTCTAACTCCAGCTCCATACAGTGCAGGAGTCCAATGCCTAAATCAAAGCAAAGTCTGCAGCTAGGCTTTTCAAAACAGCATCCCTTTCTTCCATTGTAGCTCCAGGCAATGGAACCAGCCAGCTGTTCCCCAGACCGCATCTTTAAAGTGGTGTTTGTAGGGAACTCCGGCGTTGGGAAGAGTTCCTTCATCCACCGCTTCTGCTATGACAGGTTTTTGGCTGAACTCAATGCAACCATCGGTAAGTAATAGAGTTTCTGGCTAAAAAGAGTGGGAAAGTCAGCCTGAACATATGCTTTTTGCCCGTATTTTAACCCAACTAATGGTAAAGGTTGTCCCTTGCCCAATTTTGAATCAATCTTGCAATTTCCCTGAACTAAATAATGTTGATCTTAGCCGTTGGCCTTACAACGGCAAGTTGCTCTCTCTTCATCCTATCTTATGATCACTGTTACATTCCTGACAGGTATTGATTACCAGGTGAAAAGTCTGATGGTGGATAACACCCAGGTTGCCTTACAGCTGTGGGATACAGCTGGACAAGAAAGGTAAGCAATTTCTGTGAGGATGCCCTGCTGCCAGGCTCAGTATAGAAAACATGAGGAAAAGGAAAGAGTGTGTGCATCTAGTTTCTGTCTCTGGGAAAGCTGTTAGCTTCAGAAGGACCAGAGAGGTCACATCAACTATTCCAGTGTTGAATCTGCAGCAAAGGTCTGTTTTGGAAATTTCTAGAAGCTGTGGCTGTGAAGTGGAGCCCAGGGAGATCACTCTGAGGACTGACAGAAAAGCAGTTTTCCATATGTCTGACCTGCATGGTCATGGCCTCTGGTAGTCTATCCATAAATCACTGCATGATGTGGGGTTTGAAGCTTCTCTAGCCCTCAAAGCTCTCCTGCATTAGCCTGCTTCTGGGAAAAGCTGAAGGACAGGGCTGCAGATTAGGATAGAAACAAAGGCTCTGGGTAGACATCCTGTTCTCAGATTCAGTTGTGCCACTGCTGCCCTCAGCTGCTCACCACCACTTGCTATTCAGAGGGCAGAAAGGAGTGAACGTTTCCAGATCTGATTCAGACAGAGCCAGCTGAATTAGCTTGATCTATGGGGAAGGTGATTTGAACTACCCAGCCAGACTCTTGTCAGTGAGGTTATTGGCCCCTTCCACTCTCCCTTCTGCTGATAGCCTTTTGGACGTGATAATCCTTGGTAGAGAATTAGCTTTTTGGGACAGTGACTACCGGTTCTCCATTTGAAGGCCTTTAGTTTCCAAAGCATGGGACATCACTGGATGTTACCAGCACTGCTAGTGAGGATCATTGTGATCATTGTAGTAGAGGACACACTCAGTCCTCATGTGCTACTACAGATACAGGCCGACGACTACCGTTATGTAAATTAGACTGTATTTAAGATGCACTTTGAAGCTGAAGATGATAAGCGATTCAAGGGGACTGTTAACCTCAAGAGTCTGGCAAGCATAAGTACTGGGTATTTTGGGCTAAATATGCTGTGGGGGCAGGCCTTCAAGAGGCAGCTGAGGTCATGGGAATATTATAATTCTGAGCTGTGCCAACAGAGTAATGATGCTGTCTAGTCTACCTCCATCAGATAGACCACGCAGACCTGGTGGGAATGTACTAAGTAGGAGGACCTCTTGAGAAGCAAACTACTTCTTCCAAAACCAAGCTTCATGTTGAAGAAATAATGATTTTTGAGAGGACTCCTATGCTTATTTCAGTGCTGTAGCTGAGCAGTAAGGGGAGATGTTATGACATAAAGTGTGTTATTTTACTGTGACAACGTTGCATCAGAGGCCAAATTCAAGATATTGTCTGCAGAAGGACCTTTAGGATAGGGCCCTTCAGCCATAGCAGGTCTTGGACGTGTACTTGCAAGAGAAAGCTTGGCTCAATGCTGATACGGAATAGGAGACCTGGGAAGAAGCAAAAGCTTTTCTTACTTTTAGAGAAATAATTACTTCTAACTGGAGGTGTCCAACTGTGAATATTTTATGGAAGAGACAGAATATTCCCTTGGAGCATGCAAGGAGAACATCTTGGTGACTTCCCTGACACCAACACACGCTATATTTGATGTTTCTTCTAGAGCATCTAGCCTGTCCTGTTGTTTCAGAGGTGCACCTTGACTGCTCTCTCAGTTGAGTGGTTGCTAGAATGTCATGCCCTTATTTTAGTGAGAAAGAACTGGCTTCAGGCAATTATCTGAAGAGTTCAGGAGGGTTACTACTTGCTGTAGATTTTCTTGACTCTTAATAGGAGAGCTTGTTAGCCTGTGCTGGGATGAAATACACAGCTCTCCAGTGAGATCTCAGTACTTGTGTTGCATTTAATTTTATTAGTTTGCAATCAATGTTGTTATATCATAGGCCTGTCACAAACTCATTATAGATTTTAAGGTTTGAGTTTCTTTTTTGTCAGAATTTATTCCCAAAATACAAGTCTGTGGTTCTAACTGGTACCCACAGGCCAAAGTAGATGTCTGGTGGGAGTTTCTCCTGGTAATTGTGTCTAACTGCTGATTTTTATGTATGATGGCATTGTTTTACAGATTCAAAACTGGAATTGGATTGTACTGATGCTGAGATCTTTATTGCTGTTTTGGCAGCACTGGGGCAGACATTATGCATGCCTAGTTTATACTGTGCTACAGCTTAGTCTGCAGATTCTTCCAGACTCTAGAGAAAGGTCACATTTTTTTCCACCTATTTCTCTTTTTATAGGCAATTATCTTTTCCTGCCCCACCTAAACAGATTCTTCTGTTTCTTTCCTCCTGACCAGCAATTTTAATTTTTCCTGCTTTCTCAGCACCGTGTGCTGCTTACCCATGGCTGCTGGCCTGCCTCAAAGTTGCAAAGATCTGACCTACCTGTCACCAGTCCATACACACCAGTCCCAGGGGACACCTCTCACGTGCAGGGGCTGCGAGGCCTTGCAGAGAGCCTGCGCTAAAAGACAGCTAATCCCATTCTGTTTCTTGTCATTACACAGCTGTGGTTCTGAGAGTGCCTTTGGTTTCATTTGGGCTCAGGTTTCGGAGCATCACCAAGCAGTATTTCCGGAAGGCGGATGGGATTCTGGTGATGTACGACATTACAGCTGAGTGCTCCTTCACGGCGGTGCGGAACTGGATGAGCAGCGTCCAGGTGAGAGCAGGGCTTCAGCTCTCTACTGCTAGTGGTGTTGCCACTGCCTTGCTCCAGACCAGCTCCAACAGTCTGTCTGGGAGTGATGTTCTCCAATGCCCCAGGAGGTCCTGTTGACCGTGAGAAGATGAGTTATCAAAGCAGATGCTATGGGTACTGTCTGTGGTAGTCAGTTTGGGACCAGAGGCTTCTTGTTGAAGATACCAAAGCCAGTGGTAGGCCATTAAACGATGGAGGGCTCTTTCTATGCAAAAGATGGTGGGACCTGCCAAAACAGGAGCGTGTGTTTGTAAATACCCCACATGCATTGCCAATATCTCCTGTGCTCAGGCAAGGAGATCTGCTGTTCAGCCTATGCATGTGAGAGGGAGACGGCCCTGGTGCATTTAGGCTAAGACCTGCAGCATGCACCCACAGCGTTTCACACCATCACATCCTGACTCTACTTTGAGATGTCTAGGTGAGACTAATATTAGTAATAGCTCATATTTTTTCCTCATTTGCTTCAGCCTTAACAGTTGATTTTTTTTTAATTTTAATTTTATTTGGTGACTGTATGGTAATATACTGTAGTCTGCCCCACTGCTTTTTATTTCCAAACTCTCAATGAAAGCATTTATCTGTGGCTTGTATCCACTAACAGAGCCAAAAATACCTGTCTCTATAATTTAAATAAATTGTGTGTAGATGACTCAGAGTTGAAGGGAAGTTGACAAGGGTGGTTTTGGTTGTTCCAAGTCTCAGACTCCAAGATCTAAGTGACATGAACAAGTATAGCTTGGAGGTTTCTAATGTTAAATTCTACAGGCCTGTTGAGGGGGGAAAGAACCCCAAACCACTTAGCTACTTCTTTGGATTCTAAAAACTGAAAGGTTAAGATTTTCAAAACTAACCAGCCTCTGAAAATCAGTCTTCTTTCAGGGAGGTTAAACTGAGCACACAGAAGATCAAAGCACCCAAAATCTGTAACTTTTAGTAATCTCTCTTCTTTTCCTTTCCCATCTTGATGTTTGTCTTGCTTTGAAGCTGTTCAGGTACTGTAAGGCATCCAGGACAGTCACATTTGGAAATAGCTCGGAGCCCTATTCTGCAGTCATTTCTCTGGTGATGTTCTGGTGAGCCAATGGACCTAGAGGGTGTTTTACCAAAGGTGTAAAAGGGCTCCAGGAATCACCTAGGACTAACAGTTCTTACAGAGACCCTATAAAAGAGTTGAAAGTTGCTTACTTTGCTTGGCCAGCGGATTTTCAGCAGGGGATGGTTGAGTTTAGGACACCACATATGATGAATAGTACACACAAAAATTACTGAACTTAATAAGAAGTTCTGCTTGAACTTCAATTCTCAACAGCCTATGGGGCAAAGTGCTTTTCTTGAGGCTAGTTATTTCCCAGAGCAGAACTTATGTCCTGTCTCCCCCTTCTCAGCATCCCAACTGTACATACCAAATATCTGAAATACGTTCCTGTAGTTTAAGCTTCCTTCCACAAATCCCTGGGGCTATTTGAGGAATGGCCATTCAGTGAGCTAAAGGACCTGATCCTGCTGCCACTGAAGGTCTTGTGTGCATGAGCTGGAACAGGATCTGCTTTGAGATATTTCCCTCCCTCAGCTGGGTCTCTAGGGTGCTTTACTCTGTTTCTTTTTCAGGAAGGTATCGAGGATGGAGCTGTGGTATTCCTTCTTGGAAATAAAACGGATGCTGTGCAGAGAGAGACCCGGAATGTGCCCAAGGTGGAGGGGGAAAGGCTGGCAAAGGTGTGACTCTGTGCTCTGCTGCTCAACCTGTTCTGCAGCTTCCCTCCAGCTGTGAGCGAGGCAGCCTGACTGTCAGGATGCCCTTCTTGGAGCCATTTCCCAGTATGGTATCTTCCCTCTCTCCCCCACCCCCTGTTTCTCCAATGCAAGCATGTACTGATGTCCCTCTGGTATGAGGGTGGATGAGGTGGTGGCCAGCATGTAGCAGACAATGGCCCTTGAGGCATACTCATGTTCTTGAGGCTTAATGCCTCCCTACAGTGATGCTGTGTCTTTCCAACGGGAGCATGGATGGTTGCTTCCCCATTTGAGGACTCCTCTAAAGCACGCTCTGTAAAATCATCTTGCCTCTTTCCTCACTCCCTGCATCTGTGTGCCCACTAGTACCTTGGCCCCTGGTTGGGGGGAGGCAGGATTTCAGAGGTGTTCCCCATCTTCCGGATTCTGCCACACAAAGGTAAGGGAATCCAAGTACTCTGGGCAGATATTTTCTCTTCCTGTATAACTCCCCCAGTGTTCCCTTTTGGACATTCTGGCTGGGACCCCAACGCTAAAATATCATCTCTTTTTCCTGGGTTGGTGGTAGCAGACACCTTTCTGGCCCCAGCTGCTCTTGGCAGTGTTCCTGGTGGTGAGGGTGGGCCAGCTCCCTGTGGTGCGAGTGAATGGTGGGGGAGAGCTGGCAGCCAACATGGGTGCTTGCTGTGCTCTCTGGCAGGAATACAAGGCTGTCTTCTACGAGTGCAGTGCGATGACTGGCTATAACATCATGGAGCCCATGCTGCACATGGCCAGGTCAGTGGACAGGAACAGTCACCCTGGGATATCTCCCCAGATGTAGGTGATTGGTGTGGGTTGTCCCAGGGAATGGGCAAGAAGAGAGGTTTGTTAGAGACTGACTTTTTGCCATGTGACAAAAAAGACCTGGAGCAATGTGCTCTTCCCCCTGACTCCAGGTCCTTGTCTTCTGTGCCTGGAGAGCACCAGGTGTAGACTGGACATTATCGCATGCAAAGCTTCGCCTGGAAAGCTGGCTGTTGAAAGACGGGGAGTTTAATTTGAATACTCATCATGAAAACCTTGTGTCCTATCCCAGATTTTAAATTTGCATTTTCGGTTTGACGTCTGCATGCATCTCTAAGGGTTTTTTCTTCCTTATCTTATTAAGCATTATATAGAATGTGACAGTTTGGTGGCAAAGGGAGATAAGACACTTAGTAAGCCTGAAAGAAGTGTGCCTTAAGACTGTTAGTTTTTAGAACAGGAAATCGTTTTGAAAAAAGTCTTTGAAATCTTGCAAGAAAATTATCCTTTTGTTTTCTTTTATCCCTTCACCTCCTGCTGCATCATCTCTGCTAAATTCACAGCAGGACTTTGCTGTTCATTAACTGGGATGATTTACTTGCTAGCTAGGTAAATCTTGTCTCCCATAGCATGTGCTATTCAGTATGCTTTATTACCATGCTGCCGCCCAAGATGGCCCAGGCAGGTGGGGCAAACAGCCCGGGATCCTTCCATCAGCGAGGGAGCTTGGGAACACAGAACACTCACACCCAGGTCTAGTGCTCTGACTACTAAGCCATTCTGTTCCCTCTTGTTTCTTTCCCTGTTCCCTGGAAATTCATGCTCATTTGGGCCAGTCACTTTTCACAAGCCTAAATGTCCCTGGCTGATGGGGAGCAAAGGGCAGAGCTAAATGCCTTGGTAGGAAGATCTCAGTAACCAGGTTGTGTTCTTGATCTGTGCTGCTTGTTCCAGGTTGCTGACAGCACAAGAAGACAGGCAGAGGGAGAATGCCCTGCAGCTGGACGATGTCAGCAGGAGGAAAGGGTGCTGCACATAAGGCACATCAATGTGTCAGCAAGAGACGTGTGCCAGCGCTGTTTCCATGAAGTTGGGGTTTCTTTTGAACAAGTTGAATCTGACGGTATCAGCTCCGCAGAGACTTGGGGAAGATGCAGCTTTTCCACATCAGGGAATTTCAAGGCACTAAATCAGGCCAAAATGTGCATGTGAACTGTACCGTTCCATCTCCCAACTTTGCATGCAGCCCTGGTCTCTGGAGGCCTCTGCTTCTTTGGGGGGAATTCAGCTGGTCTTGGCTTATAACACAAACTGGTTCTTCTAGCTGGAGAGGTCACTTCCCTGTAAAAGGATAAAGTTTTGTTCCTTTTCTTTTTGGCAAAGAAATAACACAGTGGGTTCTGTGTTAAACAGAATTTTAGTGTAAGAGATAAAGAAATTATTTTGAATTTGGTATAGCTCTAGGTAATGATCAATTGGTCTCAAAAAGCAACATCTCCACTTGGTTCTGTAGTAGCAGAGCCCAGCTGAAAGCCCGCTTTGGTCAGCGGGAAAACCTCCTTCAGTTCCTGTAAGATGTGGATCAGGCCCTGTATTTACTGCAAAATTTGGCTTGACTGGCCAATACTGTAGGTAACTGATTCAATATGTGGATATAGTATGTATTGATAAAACAAGTCATCCTGATGGCTTTCCTCCCTTTGTTACCCTAATGGACCTTGTCACTGTCCCTCTCTTACTGTTTACAGAACAATAGAGCCGTTGCCCAGGGACCCACAGGGGCTGGCACGTGCTGCTGATTCATAACCCGTTCCAGGAGCTGTGTTGTACATAGTAGGGCAGCCATATATAGCCTGTTTTAAGGCTGAACGCTGCCTGTTTCCTCCCATTCTCTTATCCTTTCCTGAAGAACCTCCAGCAACCAGGAGCAGACTTATCTGCAGTACTGAAAGGTCCTGCCTTGCCAGCTTGACCACAGTGCTTTCAAATGGACCTGGGCTGGAAGCTTGTGTGAAACCTACCTAGTGAAGCTTTTTCTCTTGCAGTGACCTTGTGCAAGAACCTCACTTTCTTGGTGAAAGGCCTAAGAAAGAGCAGGACTGAACCTGTTCCTGTTGAGCAGGGCCCTTCTTGTCACTAAGGATTTGGGCAAAGCAGGGCAAGGGGAGGGACAGGCTGTGTAGGAACTGCCTCCAAAAGTGCACCTCTCGACATAGCTGTGCCTCAGCGTGAAGACCCTGGTGTTCTCTGGGGTGTGATGCTTTCTGTTTTGTAGCTCAGTTTCTCTTAAAGCCTTGTGGGGCTAAGTGAGCTTTTTTTGGTAACGCCCTATTCCCTTTCTTCTTTAAGCCCATTTCTGTATGTGATTTGAACATTTTAGGAGCAAGATGTGATACTACAGTTGTGACGCAGCCCCTCCAACCTTGCAGCATAGGGAGCTTCTATATTTATCCACTGTCTTTCCTCTCTGGAGATAAGGCAATTACTCTGAATGTCTGTTTATTGCACAAATTTCTCTGGGAATATTCCATGCAGGAAAAAGGGCTCTGAGTCATCTACAGCCCATCACTATTACAAAGAATTTCCATGGTTCCTCCCAATGCCCTTTATTCCTGATAGGAAAGAGGAAATGAATTTTTTCTCTGGAAGAGCAGGATTCCTGACTAAAAGGAATAGCTAAAATGATACGCTGTGTTCAGTCCTTAGTGCTGGCTGTGGTTCATGCTATGTGTTATTGCAGAAACACCTTCCAGAGACTGGGAAGCAGAAAGTTAGAAAAGGTCCAGAAGGAACCAGAGCTGCTAGTGTGGAGTCTAGAGTAACACCAGCAGCACTGCCAGTGGAACTGCTCATGTTTGTAAGAAACAATGTTTGGGAAGGGAAATCTCCCTGTTTTCAGAAAGCAGTGGGTACGAGGGGCACATATAGCATCTCCTGCTGAACAGCTCAAACCCAGTACCTGAGTTGGGAGAGCTGATTCCTCTAGATTGTGCTCCAGTTGCAGGTTAATAAGGAGTGGGGCTGACAAAGAACCGGCATCTTTAGTTGGGGCAGATCAGTAATGCTAACATTTACTTACTTGCAGCAGCAGGATTTGGGAAGTTCTTACAGAAGGAAGAAAGCTGTAGCCAATTTGCTAACGTGATCTGAACTCACACCTCCAACACTGTGTACAGAGGACATGAAAGACCAAAGTGTGAAATACAAATAGGGGCCAGTCTTTGTATTATCTTTACCGGTGTTGTCATATTGCAGTGGCAAGAACTACCGTGTAGGTGTTTTTAATGTACAACCTTAAGCATGTTTTCTTAGTGCACAAGCAGACTACAAGCAATAAAGAAGTGCTGTCTTAGAAATGGTTGTGTTGAGAGATTTTTTTTTCCAGATGTTGCAGGAGAGTCAGCCTCCCTTCTTCAGTCATGGATTGTAGCGTGACATCGCCTTCTCACTGCTCAGGAAGTGCAGAGAAGCTTGTCCCCCCATGGTGGTAGAAACTGGAGGTTTGTAAGTAGGGAGAGAGTTGTTTTGGAACCTGTGTCTTGGAGGCAGCACGGGAGCAATCTCCAGTCTGCTTTTTTTACCTCTTCCAAGCAGCTGGAGTTCAGCTGATCAGGGAAGGCAGAGCAGAGAGGGAAAAAAAGGGGAGTTGCTTCCCCAGTGTCTGGGCGCAGTGTAGTGCTTTCTGAGGGCGCATTCTTGCACACAATCTGCAAGGCATTTTGGAATCATATCACGAGAAAGTCCTCTTCTTATAGTCTGGGAGGCCTTATGCTGGCCCGTGCCACAGTGCAGCTGCGTATACAATCAGATCAAGGGGCAAAGGTGAAGACAACAGCTGCCCTGGTAAGTGGCCACAGTCCCGCAAAGCCCTGCACGCAGGCACAGGGACCCCACTCTGCCTTGCGTATCATCTCTCTCTCATATTAATATTCTAAGGATAAGCACAACAGGGTTAGTGTGACAGCATCTCTTTGAAAAGCCAAAACAGGGCTGAAGAGAGAGCACTAAACACAGTGTTAACTTTAAAGCTTTCCCACAGCACAAATGCAGGGATTGCAAAGGATTGGGATGGTTTTTCTTCTACTTTATTGCAGCAGCCTGAACTCCAAGACAGTTTACATTTACATTTAATTTCAGCATTTAATCAGTTCCTGCTACAGGGGTCATGCAGTCTCTCACACAATATTTTCTGTCCTGTTGTCCTCTGTTTGTGCCTCTTCATGCTCTTTTTATTGATCGAGTACTTAAGCTCCAAGTATAAAACCTATCTCATAGCTCGTGCTTTACACCTTTGAATGCTCTGTTTGGAAATCTCCTGCTCAGCGCCAATGGATCTTCAGTCCTGCAGTTCAGAGCTTCCTTTGAGCTGCTGTCAGTCTGGTTGTTACTTCTCTGGCTGTTTACAAATCACACAGAAATTTCAGCTGGCACAGCTACAATAATCCGGCTCCCGATTCTTCAGGCCTGCAAGGCATGTTTTATATGCATATCAAGCCAGGCACTTTAATAAGGCCCTGATCCTGCAAACACAAGTGTAGTTATGCGCTTCTTCTGAAATGACTAGTCCACAGGAGAACTCACCAGGTAAAATTAGGTTTTTTCCAAGGTAAACACGTATCTCCAGTAAATACATATTACTCCAGTAATAAGTGGGGATTGGGAGGTGTGGGGTCCTGTGGTATATCTCACCTTTACCTGCAGGTTTTCCCAAGCACACGACTGCTGTGCAGGCAGCCATTGTGCCTAATGATAGCCATTTGCTGACCCAAATCTGCCAGGGGGGAGGTTACATTCTTTCCTGTTTGTACATGAAATCTCTGGATGCGGCAAGAAGGCGGCAGCTGCCCAGTGCAGCAGGGTAGGGGCTGACATGTCTTGTTGCCTCCTGGCTCTGTCCCACACTCCCTGCAAGAAACCTCTCAATGTTTAATTGTGAGCTGGTCCCTAGTTTAACCACTGGGCTCTCCAGGGGATCTAAGCTAAAGGTTGGGTAAGAGCCCCATGGGCTGAGGAGAGACTGGTTGGTTTTCTCACTGGGAAGGATGAAGTGATTTTGGAGTTGGGCACACAGGCAGGAAAGGTTAAGTGTCACAGCTGTGGCAAACACCCAGGAGGTCCTCAACTGGCCTTTTCCCTACCTCTCTGTTCAGATCTCTGCTGCATCAAAAGAATTGTGGCCAGCAGATCCAGGGATGTGAGACCCCACCTGGAGTACTGTGTCCAATATGAGGACAGATTTTCTAATAGGGCAAGGGTTAATGGTTTTAAACTGAAAAAGGGTAGATTCAGACTAGATATACAGAAAAAGAAAATTACAGTGTGGATGGTGAAACACTGAAAGAGGTTGCCGTTCCATCCCTGGTCCAAGGTCAAGTTGGATGGGGCTCTGAGCAACCTGCTCTAGTTGAAGATGTCCCTGCTCACTGCAGAGGGGTTGCACTAGGTGACCTTTAAACTATTCTATGATCTTCTTTCTTCACAACCAAACCAAAAAACTGTGCAAGGCCCCTCAGCTGCTGAGGGAATAGGGTTGAGGGTCTTTCCTCTGAGACCAGCCTCTGGGGGGGCGGGGGAGGCTGTCGCTTGGCACGGAGGTATTTGGGCTGAAGCTGAAATGAGGTAATGGAAGGATGAGGTGATGTGCCAGTCAGGGCTTGACGCTGACTTACGGGATGTTTCATGGAAAACTCCTTAACGAGCAGATCTGACACCTTAAAAAGAAACCCCAACAAAAAAAACCCCAACAAACCAAAAAAAAAAAAAAAAAACCAACCCAAAAAACCCTAAAGAAAGCAGTTCCAGCAAGACGCTGTATCTCGAATTTGCTCTAACATGTTGCCTGCGGCAATGGACGCAGGTGGCGAGGGCCAGGGGGGTCCCTTCTACCAGAGGCAGGGCTTGCCGGCCTCGCACAGCACCAGCACGGCCGAGCCGCACCTCTCCACGCCGCCACACTTTGGGACGTTTTGGTTGGCACGGAACTAAAGACGGCCGGGCCTGGCCGGGCCCGGGATAGCGCGGGAGGGCCGCGGTGCCGGGGGGAGGCGCCCCCCGAGGAGGCACCGCCCCGTCGGGTCGGGGCGGTGGCCCCCGCGGGTCGTCCCGGCCTGGGCTGGGCTGGGCTGGCTGCGCCGCCCTCCCTCCCTCTGTGTGTGCGTTCCCTCCCTCACAGCGCGGCAGGTCGGGGCGTGAGGTGGTGCGGAGCGCTTTGGTCCGGCACGGCTCGCTGCGGAGGGGTGAGGCGGGGCGCCCCCGAAATGGCGGCCTCCCGGGAGGGAGGGAGGGAGG
>VXBJ01006929.1:1222357-1233364 GCA_013400055.1 Nycticryphes semicollaris
CTGTTTTGCAGCACCGCCTTGCTTCCCCCCCATCAGGCCACTGGCACCCTGCAGCTTCACAGAAGCTTGGCTGTTGCGTTATTAATTTTTTTTTTTATATAAAAAAAGTCTTTTTACCTGTTGCGGTGGGGGGTGGGAGGGTGTTCTTAATCTTTGCACCTCAGTAGAGGTGTTCAGAACGTTGCCATAGTCTTGTGAAACCATACGTATCTCCCTCTGCCTTTTGTTCAGTGAAGCATCCCTGTTGTACAAATAAACCTTGGCCTCTGTGTGGGGCTTATATGGACCCTTGGAGGAGGGGGAGAGCGAGCCCTTGTTTACCACAAAATCCAGGTGATGCTCCATTTTCTCAATTTTCTGGAAGCCAGATCGGATGGGAGGCTGATGGCAACGGGTTGTTGTTGCACCGTGGTGTTGCTTGCCATGAGGAATCTTTATCTTTGCTCTGTGTCATCTCATGAAGAATGTAAGCTGCTGTAAAATGTAAAAAATCTTGACTTCCTGAGGGCTTTTATAATCAACCTGTTGCAGTATCCTGTTGAATTTTAGCAAAGACATATCTTCATTACAGACTATTCTGTAGCATCCCTTCAATTATGCTGCTTCACTTCCTTTGTCCCCCTACAGCACTTCCTGGCATTTGCTCCGAGAGTTACGAGCTCTCTGCTAGAACAAGGGTTTATTAAAATGGCATCACCCACCAAAGGTGACGCCCAGTGGTGGCCATTTTATTGCACCAAGTCCCTTTTGCCAAAATGCATTCCCTTTGCCACCACAGTGAGACCACTGCCTGGGTTTTTAGGGAAGCTTTTGGTGTGATGGGGTATACCCATCACCACCTGGTATTGTTGAGGCTAAAGAGTCCCTTAGTGTGTCATCAATCTGACAAAGGTCCATCCCAGTCCTCCTGTTGGACTGTCACTGTTACTGAAGATGACTGGTTGGGATGGAGAGAGCAGAGCATCTGTCTCTTCTGAGCTGTTTCTGAACTCAACAGAAACTAGAAAAGCTGATGCAAAAGTTTCAGCGTATTTAGAGTCTCTGAAGGAGTTTGTGTGCCTAGGACAGTCTGTGTCCAATCTGTAATTTGTCAGCAGCTGGGCAGTGTTTGGGGCAAAATCGCTTACGCTTTACCGGAGGCATCTGGTGACAGGTCCCTGTCAAAGGCATAACACTGGCTTACATATGGGGGTCTTGGTTCAGGTTTGCTACAGCTGCTCTTAGGTGCCAGCACTTCGAGTCAGATGTCCTTGCTGAAAGCTTGGGTTGTGAGTCGGAGGAGTTGGCAGCATGTGAGTTCCTCTGTGTAAATATCCCGAGATCACGTCCTTGCCCTGTAGTTTCCTGGCGGTGTCTTTGAGTTCCTGACCTGGACATCTTTCTGTCCATATGCTGTATTTCTGCAAAAGGCATGTTTTATTCTAAACTTGCATGTATTGTTGGCCTGTGGCTTTTCTTCTTTTTTTTTTTAAATAGTGGGTTACCTTCTTGGTAGAGTCCTTGTACAAAGGAGGAGAATGACTGCCCCAGTTGCCTGGTAGAAATCTTGGGAGTCCTTGCGATGTTGACTCCAGTAAACAATAAAGATATGCCTGTTCCCTGTGCTTGAGATAATGTCCCACATGTGACATCTCATTTTGCTCTGGAGTCTGAGGTGGTTAGTCCATCCTGCAGTATGTTTTGTAGGAGCTGCAGAAAGAAAGAAAACCCAAGTTTTCTTTCTCCTGGCTCAAGGCAGGTATGTAAAAGGAGGGTCTGATCTTAGTACAGAAAGCAGAGCACTGAGTAAGAGGAACTTTGACAGCTCAGTTGGATTTGTGGCTCTCCCTCTTTTGGATCTAATACAGAAGCCATCTTCTGAGTTAGCAGGGAATACCAATCTGAGAAGATTTTTCTCTGATGCTTTAGCTCCCCAGCCCCCGTATGCAGAAGGGAAATGTTATCCCATTTTAGAAGTGGGGGGGACTCTTAGGCTTCTCTTCAAGTACAGTAAGGCACACACAGCTGAAAGCTTGGCTCTGCGAAGGATATTTTCAGTGTAGTCTCCAAAAGTTTGTGTCCATGGGCGTGAGAGATTCTTCAGCAAGGGGGTGGAATAAAGCCGCTTGTATTCCCTTGTCAAGCAAAAATGCTAGGTGGGAGTGGCTGATGGGAGTGCTTTCTAGCCCCTGTNGCGGTCCCCGACGGCCAACTGTTTTGCAGCACCGCCTTGCTTCCCCCCCATCAGGCCACTGGCACCCTGCAGCTTCACAGAAGCTTGGCTTTTGCGTTATTAATTTTTTTTTTTATATAAAAAAAGTCTTTTTACCTGTTGCGGTGGGGGGTGGGAGGGTGTTCTTAATCTTTGCACCTCAGTAGAGGTGTTCAGAACGTTGCCATAGTCTTGTGAAACCATACGTATCTCCCTCTNCGGGCGCCCCCCGGGGAGGCCCCGCCCCGTCGGGTGGGGGCGGGGGCCCCCGCGGGTCGTCCCGGCCTGGGCTGGGCTGGGCTGGCTGCGCCGCCCTCCCTCCCTCTGTGTGTGCGTTCCCTCCCTCACAGCGCGGCAGGTCGGGGCGTGAGGTGGTGCGGAGCGCTTTGGTCCGGCACGGCTCGCTGCGGAGGGGTGAGGCGGGGCGCCCCCGAAATGGCGGCCTCCCGGGAGGGAGGGAGGGAGGGAGGAAAGACGGGCGGGTCGCCCCGCGGCCGTTGGGAAGCNNNAGGGGGTGGGAGGGTGTTCTTAATCTTTGCACCTCAGTAGAGGTGTTCAGAACGTTGCCATAGTCTTGTGAAACCATACGTATCTCCCTCTGCCTTTTGTTCAGTGAAGCATCCCTGTTGTACAAATAAACCTTGGCCTCTGTGTGGGGCTTATATGGACCCTTGGAGGAGGGGGAGAGCGAGCCCTTGTTTACCACAAAATCCAGGTGATGCTCCATTTTCTCAATTTTCTGGAAGCCAGATCGGATGGGAGGCTGATGGCAACGGGTTGTTGTTGCACCGTGGTGTTGCTTGCCATGAGGAATCTTTATCTTTGCTCTGTGTCATCTCATGAAGAATGTAAGCTGCTGTAAAATGTAAAAAATCTTGACTTCCTGAGGGCTTTTATAATCAACCTGTTGCAGTATCCTGTTGAATTTTAGCAAAGACATATCTTCATTACAGACTATTCTGTAGCATCCCTTCAATTATGCTGCTTCACTTCCTTTGTCCCCCTACAGCACTTCCTGGCATTTGCTCCGAGAGTTACGAGCTCTCTGCTAGAACAAGGGTTTATTAAAATGGCATCACCCACCAAAGGTGACGCCCAGTGGTGGCCATTTTATTGCACCAAGTCCCTTTTGCCAAAATGCATTCCCTTTGCCACCACAGTGAGACCACTGCCTGGGTTTTTAGGGAAGCTTTTGGTGTGATGGGGTATACCCATCACCACCTGGTATTGTTGAGGCTAAAGAGTCCCTTAGTGTGTCATCAATCTGACAAAGGTCCATCCCAGTCCTCCTGTTGGACTGTCACTGCTACTGAAGATGACTGGTTGGGATGGAGAGAGCAGAGCATCTGTCTCTTCTGAGCTGTTTCTGAACTCAACAGAAACTAGAAAAGCTGATGCAAAAGTTTCAGCGTATTTAGAGTCTCTGAAGGAGTTTGTGTGCCTAGGACAGTCTGTGTCCAATCTGTAATTTGTCAGCAGCTGGGCAGTGTTTGGGGCAAAATCGCTTACGCTTTACCGGAGGCATCTGGTGACAGGTCCCTGTCAAAGGCATAACACTGGCTTACATATGGGGGTCTTGGTTCAGGTTTGCTACAGCTGCTCTTAGGTGCCAGCACTTCGAGTCAGATGTCCTTGCTGAAAGCTTGGGTTGTGAGTCGGAGGAGTTGGCAGCATGTGAGTTCCTCTGTGTAAATATCCCGAGATCACGTCCTTGCCCTGTAGTTTCCTGGCGGTGTCTTTGAGTTCCTGACCTGGACATCTTTCTGTCCATATGCTGTATTTCTGCAAAAGGCATGTTTTATTCTAAACTTGCATGTATTGTTGGCCTGTGGCTTTTCTTCTTTTTTTTTTTAAATAGTGGGTTACCTTCTTGGTAGAGTCCTTGTACAAAGGAGGAGAATGACTGCCCCAGTTGCCTGGTAGAAATCTTGGGAGTCCTTGCGATGTTGACTCCAGTAAACAATAAAGATATGCCTGTTCCCTGTGCTTGAGATAATGTCCCACATGTGACATCTCATTTTGCTCTGGAGTCTGAGGTGGTTAGTCCATCCTGCAGTATGTTTTGTAGGAGCTGCAGAAAGAAAGAAAACCCAAGTTTTCTTTCTCCTGGCTCAAGGCAGGTATGTAAAAGGAGGGTCTGATCTTAGTACAGAAAGCAGAGCACTGAGTAAGAGGAACTTTGACAGCTCAGTTGGATTTGTGGCTCTCCCTCTTTTGGATCTAATACAGAAGCCATCTTCTGAGTTAGCAGGGAATACCAATCTGAGAAGATTTTTCTCTGATGCTTTAGCTCCCCAGCCCCCGTATGCAGAAGGGAAATGTTATCCCATTTTAGAAGTGGGGGGGACTCTTAGGCTTCTCTTCAAGTACAGTAAGGCACACACAGCTGAAAGCTTGGCTCTGCGAAGGATATTTTCAGTGTAGTCTCCAAAAGTTTGTGTCCATGGGCGTGAGAGATTCTTCAGCAAGGGGGTGGAATAAAGCCGCTTGTATTCCCTTGTCAAGCAAAAATGCTAGGTGGGAGTGGCTGATGGGAGTGCTTTCTAGCCCCTGTAGGAAGTTTCCAGCAGGGCTATTGTATTATTCCCAACTCATAAAAGTTGTAGCAGAGCTCTGGCTGTTCCCATTGCACATACTCCATGCAACAACTCCCTCGCCCTTGAGACAACCTTGGAGGGGTTGGCTAGTGAGCTGTGTCTCCTCTAGTTGGGTCACCCCACAGTTAAATTCACTCACTGCTTCTACAAAGTTTGATTTCTGCTCTAAGGAGTGTGTTGGGCTACTTGTTATGCATAGGAGAAAAATACATTTTTACATGTATTTGTACTATAACATCTACCTGTATGACAGAGATACTTACTGCACCTGTATGTGGCAAACTATCCTGTCTGATGCTTCCAGGTGATGTCTCCTATAAAGCAATTATGCTGTCCTTGTGTTTTCCCGAGCCTTCTGTTTCAGACAGAGGCTTAGAAAGATAAAAGGCAGATGGACTAGCTCTGAAAAACAAATGGGGAGCTTTGCTTTTTCATGTCCCAGTCTACCACTGCTGTCCCTGGTGGCATCATCAATCCTGCTCTTAAAGTCTCCTGAGAAGATGTTCTTCTTCTCTCCTACCTCTGCTCTGTGCTCCTGGGCTTGACACTGGGTTATCTCCAGCTCTCCCTGAGTGTGTGCACTGACAGCTGAGGTCATGGGAAGCCTGAGGGAGGGTGACTTCTGGAAATGACAGCTTGTCTCAGCCTCCCTGGTTGTGAGGAGCAGAGTCCTTAGTTTCTCTGGTTGTTTAAAAACCTTCCGAAATCCTGAAGGTGAAGACTAGGTCTCAGTCTGTCTCATTTGCTCATCCTTCCTTGACCCTGAACATGATTTTCCTTTTGCCTCAGCAAACTGAAAATGAAATGAACAGTGTCAGTATTTGTAAAATTGTCCTCTTCTCCCATTCTCCTCTGCATATGCACTTTGGCAGAGCTTTCTCCCAGGTTGGTGAGCATCTTCCCAATCCGTGAGAAATCTGTGCTTTTCCCTTGCCTCCCCATGCCTGAAGCCAGGGTGTGGAGAGAGATATGAAGAACAGCAGGGCTGCTGGGTGAGGATGAGGTGTTTTGTCAGTTTTGTGGAGAGCTCCAGCACTTCTGCCTCCCCACGGCACAAAACCCGTCTGCTGCCAGGCCCTCCAGGCAAGGATCAGCACTGTAATAGCAGCACTGCTGATGGGCATCTCTCTTGCCAGTGCTCTGCTCTGTCCCGCCTGCCAGGCTCCTCTGCTTGTGATCTCAGCAGCTTGGCACCAGGGGAATAAATTCAGTCAGTCCTATTAGTCCTGCCTCCTGGCTGCTGCGCAGTAATAAAACTCTTGGCAGTGTGAGCAGGAGGATAATTACTATTTTGCACTCCTGATATTGCACGGTTGAATAAGAGGTGTGATTTGGGGTCTGGGCCACATTCTGGTGTGGCTGTCTCAGTTCACGTTTCTCAACTTAGTTCTTCTTGCTGGGTGGGTGCTTATGGTTCTCTAGTCTGAGCTGGAGAAGTGCTGTGCAGCTCGGCAGGTGCATTTCGGGCGGCAGTGAAATGAGCTTGGTACGGGACTGAAGATGTACCTGGCTCTTTAGAGGGGTGTAAGTGTAAATAGCTGCCATGAGCCCAGCAGGGGTCTTCAGGAAGTCATCAATACTGATATTTGTGTGTTGTTATGAAATACATTTGTGTGTTATTTAATGCATAGTTTTGACGCCAGTAGTGCTGGGTGCTAGTGGAGGCAGGATACTGGTTTAGTGGGATAAGGAAGGGACATCAGGAATTATGTTCTGTTGATGTTAACAGAGGGGCCCTTGACAACTATTTAAATCCATTTGGGTGTTGACTCACAGCTGCTGTCTGCGGGTTACAGCCACCCAAATGCAGTTTAAATTGTGCTGTGAGCTGCACAGGGTGGATCACCCGCATCCATGAAAGCTGCCGCCGAGTTGCTTTTTCTACTTTCCAAGCGTTTGTGTGAGAGGTGAGAACGTCCCACTGAGGCAGTGTGGAGGATGTGGGATGTGGCACAGTCTCTGAAGAGAGGTAAGAACAGAGATGCACACAAGGGGGAACGTTGCTCAGACCCACAGGTTGTTCCTGGCAGCGGTAACGAGGTTTCATGAGAAAAAAACGAGCCAGAAGTAGGTGACATAAAAGGTGGCATTGACCATTGTTTCTTATCTACTGTTGGTAACAGACCTGAATGCAAAAGGAGCAAAGTTCATTTTTCCAATTCAGGTGCTCTTTCTTCTTACAGGAGAGAAAACAAAGCAGTGGGGAGCTGGTTTTAAGCATAGCACTGGGGAGCTGGGGCAGTGGAAAGAGTTGCGATGCTCTGCTTAAGGGCCTGTGCTTTAGTGGCATTTGTTCCAGTAGCTGCAGAGTGGAAGGTGCACACTCAAGAAGCTGTGGAGTTGGGCTGAAATCTGCAGCATGTTTCCCTGTGTGCCTTTGCCACTGTAGGAGAGAGACAGGTTGAGAGGAACAAACACCACCTGGAGATGCCATGGGAGAAAGGTTAGAGTTAGGGGTGGACCTGCTGGAAAGCACTTCTGAGGAGAGGGATCTAGGGGTCTTGGTAGGTAGTAAACTATCCATGAGCCAGCAATGTGCCCTTGTTGCCTTGTCACCAAGAGGGTGAGAAAGGAATCCTGGGCTGCACAGGGAAGAATGTGGCCAGTAAGTCAAGGGGGAGGTCATTCTCCATTTCTACTCTGCACTGGTGAGGCCACAGCTGGAGTACTGCATCCAGTTCT
Source organism: Nycticryphes semicollaris (assembly GCA_013400055.1). Lineage (NCBI taxonomy): Eukaryota > Metazoa > Chordata > Aves > Charadriiformes > Rostratulidae > Nycticryphes > Nycticryphes semicollaris. The sequence goes on from VXBJ01006929.1 coordinate 1,229,828, forward strand.
GGGCTCCCCAGTTCAAGAGAGTCACTGGAAAGAGTCCAGCGTGGGGCAACAAAGATGCTTAAGGGATTGGAGCACCTCTCTTATGAGGAAAGGCTGAGAGAGCTGGTACTTTTTAGCTCTAGAAGAGAAGGCTGAGGGGAGACCTTACTAATGCTTACAAGTATCTGAAGGGTGGGTTGAAGAAGGATGAAGCCAGACTCTTTTCAGTGGATCCCAGTGACAGGACGAGGGGCAACGGGCACAAGCTAGAATATACGAAGTTCCATTCAAATATGAGGAGAAACTTCTTTGTGGTGAGGGTGCCAGAGCCCTGGAGCAGGCTGCCCAGGGAGGTTGTGGAGTCCCCTTCTCTGGAGACCTTCAAGACCTGCCTGGATGCAGTCCTGAGTGATGTGCTGAAGGCAATCCTGCTGTAGCAGGGGAGTTGGACTAGATGATGTCTAGAGGTCCCTTCCAACTCTGACAATTCCATGATTCCATGAAAGATCTGGCCATGCTGTACAAATGGGTAAGGTGAATGTATGTCTGATACCTGGCCCTGGCACACTTCTGCCTCTATGGGGGAGAAGGAGACAGGAGAAGGACCAAGTGGATAATTACTGTTTTGCACTCCTGATATTGCATGGCCGAATAAGAGCTGTGTTTTGGGGCCTAGGCCACATTCTGGTATGGCTGTCCCAGTCTATGTTTCTAACCCTAGTTGTTCTTCTAGCTGAAGATGTGCCTGCTCATTGCAGAGAGTTGGAGTAGATGACCTTTAAGGTCCCTTCCAACCCAAACCATTCTATGGTACAAGTATGAGTAGCTGCTAGTGGTGGCAGGGTACTGGTCTAGTGGGAGAAGGAGGGGCAGTCAGGAATTATGCTCTGCAGATGTTAATGGAGGGTCTTTGGCAGCTCTTCCAGTACAAGCGCATGACTTACCAGCAAAGCTGGAGTGCAGACAAAAGATCCTTTGGCTCCTTCACTGATGTGATCCAGTTAAAACCGGGACTAGGAGTAATTTGAGATAGCAATTTCTGGGGGAGAAGTGTCTGTTTTGTGGGAAATGGATCATGTCTTGAGCCTCATTGACCTGTTACCTGCCAGAGCAGCAGCCGCGATGCCCACATGGTTGTGTTTTCAGGGAGTGCTCTGATCCTCGGTGACCAAGTAAGAGGGAACACAGCCAGCTGGCAGATGACAGCCATGCTGGCATTTCTGGCATGCCAGCCAGTAAGTGGTACTTCTGGAGTGCCCAATGAGGTGGGCATGAGTTACCAATGTCAGTATTTCTTCCTCATCTTGGTGGAATCCAGAAGGGAAGAGTTCACATCCCGTATCTTCCCCCAGCCCACCCAGCATTGCCCTGGAAACAGAGGTGATTTGTTGTTTTTCTCAGTGGTCACTGTAAGCTGCACGCAGAGCTCCCAGGGAGTTGTGGGGAGCTGCTGTGAGTCTCACAGTGGGGTACGGTGAGTGGAGAAGCTGGGCACACAGACATGTGTGTGGCAGGCACTTCCTTGGGGCAGCCAGCTCTGGAGCAAAAAGGGGTCTAGGGTGAGTGTGTCGAGTGCTGCGCGTAAGGAACGTGCGTATGGGAAAGTGTTGGTGTTCATGCTTGTGGGTTCAGCTGTTGTAGCATTGAAGGGGTGAGTCCAGTCCTTTGTAGAAGTACAGCTGGCTCTGAGGAGTTGGGCTGTCAGGAAGCTGGGGCTCCCCCCTTGCTGTATGGAGTATCCCTCTTCCATCCTTGTGGGAGACTTGGCTTAGGTGAGAGATCTGCTAGAGGCGAGGTGAGAGATTTAATGTGGTCTCCAGTTCAGGTGGAGGTGTTTCAGTGGGACAGATTTCCTGTTAATCAGGAGGACCTCTTTCTGTATTTGGAGAGGAGTAGTTGTCAGGCTGGTTTCTGTGCCTTTGAGTCCAAGTTTGTTGGTTTTAGCTCCTACTGAGCAGGGAAAGAGTACAAGTGTCCTGCTGAGCTCCTGTGCTGTGTGTGGGGGCATGAGGCTGCTCTCAGCCTTGGGGATGGGCTCTGGAGACCAAATAAAAGCTTGGTCTGTCCACTCTGTGCTCCCCCGGGCTTACCTCTGGTGTGTGCAATGTGTCCTGAGTCAGGAAAAAAGGGAATTGAAACCATCAAGTTTACCAGGGAGAAATCCTGGTTGCTGAATTCCCTGGGCCATTTGCCCTTGGAGTTGGTCAGGCACTGGGGAAGCACAAATCCTGAGTCGTAGCTGTGCTGGAAGGAGCCTGGAGGGACGGAGAAGCAGACACAGTTGCAGAGGAAAAACTCTGCTTTCACTGATGTCACAAGCTTTACTTTGGCTGCATCCATCCTCATGTGGAAGAAAACACCTTTTTAGACAAAAGGAGTTTTGTTGTTTGCCACTTCATTAGGATTTTTAACTAGTTTTTAGGAAAGAAGAGCGGGTAAAGAGAACTTAGTTGAGAACAATGAGAGCATCCAAATGAAATTATTGTTATAGCAATGTCATTCTTATCAGCAGTATATCTACTGGGCTCTAAGTGGGAACCTGTTTTCCCCAGGTACGAAGGGCATAACTGTTGCAGATCAGCAATATCCTTCCAATTTTTGACATAGATAACCATGTCTGGCCAGCCCAGGTCCCCTCTCTCTGCGTCACGCTCACCAGGTAGTCTTCTTTGTTTTCCTGTGTCTGTGCATACAGTGGTGGTTATCAAGTCAGATGCCACCATTGTATATACCTGTATATATATGTATATATACTGTATATACACATACACTGCTGCAGTGAGAATTTTCTGAGTGGCAGGAAGGTGGCCCTGTCACCAGAGTGGTCAGTACTAAAGCACCCCTTCATCTGTGGTCAGTAATAGGAAGATTATTTTCTGTGCCAGAATTGCCCTGGTTACTTCCAGCATGAATTTTAGAGTTCTATCTAAATTCTTCAAAAGTGAGAAGGGACATTTGTTTTCTGGGTTCCTCTATCCCTTGATATCCCAGAGGGACCTCATTTTCCCAGTGGGCATTTAGTGCTGACCAAAACTCAGATCACAGTGAAGCTAATTAATTGGTTTCTTCAGAAACTTTTGACTGTGGTGTTCCCAGTTTTTCTCTGGGTATTTTTTTGCTTTTAGTGGTTAAGGACCTTACTGAGTGTCTTAGCCCGTGCTGAGGACTGCATTGCCCCTCCTGCTCACTCATGGCATAGGATGCATTGAGAGGCAGATCATGAGTCTGCCTAAAGCCAGGTGTCTGTGATGTTCCTGTCTCTTACAGGCAGTGCAAAGTGTTCTCCTGCTTTCCCCTGAGCTCACAGAAGTAGCCTGAATGGTGAGTACGTGCCAGTAATGTTTGGGGAGGCTCCCAAGGGAGCAAAGTATGTGGTTTCTCCCATCTCCTGGAGTCCTCTTGAGCCTTCCTTGTATTTGAGGGTTAATCTGGGATGTCCCAGAGTTGTAGAATGGACTACTTTCAGCCTTTACAATATTAACATTTAAAATAGCAGGAGATCAGATGAAACGATGCGGTCCCTCTTGACTTGAAAATCAACCACCAAGGTGGGAGGGT
>VXBJ01006930.1:0-21880 GCA_013400055.1 Nycticryphes semicollaris
GAAACAGAACCAAGCTCCTCAAGTATTCGTCTCACAGGACTAAAACGATACCTACAACTGATGTTGCAAATCTGTTTAATAATTAACCTTGTGTTTTGACCTAAAAAACCCAGGTGAGTCAGTTATTTGCACTGGCTGAGAATATGGCCCCAAATCATTACATTCTTATTGTACTATGAGAAGACCCAAACGCCCCTGAAGGAGAAGGGGCCTGCACTTACACGACGTCTTTAGGGAGAGATGTATATTTTGGGTGTCAGCAAAAACACACACAGCATTTGACTGTTCTTTAAAGACCTTGGTCTTGCAGAAGTCCTGTGAGGCAGAAGGCACAGCATGACAGGAGGGCTGTACCGAAAAGAGGAAACTGTAGATTAACCCAGTGACTCACACAGCTCTGTGCTGCCATTTCTCCCAGCACAGCCCCTCCTGTGGCAGCCCGTGACCCCAGCATGGGCTCCTCGCTCGAGCACAGTAAGACAACAGCAAATATCCCTCTTGTGTAGAATCACAGAATGGTTTGGGTTGGAGGGGACCTTAAAGATCATCTAGTTCCAACCTACCTGCCATGGACAGGGCCACCTCCCACCTGCAGAAACGCCTCGCTTTGACAGCGAGTGGGCAGCCATGGGAGCTGAGAGACACCAGATCATGAGGTATTCTGATACCAGACTTAGGCTGTGCTGCGTCAGGCCCACTGTGGCACCGTCTCCCAGCACTCTCCTCTGGGTTTTTCCACCTATTTTATCAGCGCTGTCGGAGTGAAACAGCCGCCCCTGCCCATTTTGTAACACCCCCGTGGCTCTGACTGGAGTGCAGGACATCATGAAAAGAGAAAGTCAGAGCTGTCAATTTTCCCAGTCAGAGAGAGTAAGTGCTGTACCACCAGTCTGGTGCTTTTTAGAGAAAAAACCCAACAATTATCTTGGCTTGGGTGATGGAGTCCATCTTAGTTAAAAACATCCCTTTTGGTCCTGCTCCCTCAGAACAACACCACACTGTCCCACAGGCGGTGTGTCCCCGAAGCAGTTAGAGGTAGCAGGAGAAACAGACACGGAGCTGTTGCCGAAGGCAGCGGAGGTTTCCAACCGGCCCCGCTTACCCGAGGATCCTACGCGGCTCCCACTACCCCAACAGCCAGAAAACCAGCTCCAAACTGGTGTCCAGGCCGCCCCCTCAAGCGTTTTTTGCAGCTGTTTTTTTTCCGGTTCCCCTCTAGGAAGCGATGGCCGGATGGGCAGAGGGTTCTCGGCAGCTCTTTCACTCCCCGCACGGCCCCGCACCGGCCGAGCCCCGCCGCACCGCTCCTGCTCCCGGCACCGGCGACGCGGGCAGCGGCGAGAGCCGGGGGAGCAGAGACCGGCCGCCGCGGTGACGGGCTCCGTCGCCACCCTCCTTACCTGGCCAGGGTGGTCTTCCCGGCACCAGGCAGCCCCCGCAACAGCACCAGCCTCCCGCTGAAGCGTTGCGGCGGAGGCTGCAGGCGGAGCCCCCCCAGGGCGCGAAGCAGCTGCTCGTCCATCCCCCGGCCGTCCCGGGGAGGCGGGAGCGGCCCGGCCCGCAGCGGCTGCGGAGAAGGTGGGGACCCTGGGCAGCCGCTCCGGAGCCCGTCCCCGACGAGGCGGTGGGACCCGGGGGTCCCTCCCCCGGCAGCCGTTGCGGTGCGGACAGACGGAGGAGAGGGCGAAAACTCGCGTCCCCCAGGGGAGGGTGGGTTTGGGATCGTAAATTTCCGAGACTCTTCCCCTTGTGAAAACGAAACTTGCTTTAAAGAGAGATAAACAGGAGAGAAAAGGCAGGAAAAGCGTCCGGTTACAGCACAAGCTTTCCACCCGGAACATTAGCCCAAAAAACCTTCTTCGGTTATTATAAAGCAAGTTTAACCTCCAAAGTCTCAAAACCGGGAGATCATAGGCCTGTGCTGAAAATGTACCATCCCATGTGCTGCCCATACGGCACTGCGAACTACAGGGCACCCCAGAAAGGGAATCATCCAATCACCTCAGAGGAGTGAAGCTATCTATGTACCCCAGATACGGACTCATCTTTTTTGTTCTTTCTTATTTTTTTTGGAGCTACTGGAGTCAATCCCTCCTCTCCCCGTTCAGCATCCCCCATAAAAGCAGCAGTCAAGGATTCCATGCAGATATAGCTAAATAACTACCCTGCACTGCACAAATGAGCCTGTGCATCACATGCACTACATCAACTTCACTTTTTTCAAGCGCATTATCACATGAGAAACTACAGGAAGTTTAACAAGATTTTATGTCCCAGGCAGAAAACCTGGCCGTGCTCCAACTTGATCACCTCACAAGCCAAAGAAAGAAATGATAGTTTCCAATTAACCCCAAAATAACTGGTGTGATATCACGTTCTCCCCGCCTCAGGGCCATACAGATTATCAACCCTGGCTTGATCAGAAGGCATCCTCGGGTATGTCACAGGGTGACACCGCTGCTGAAGCCTTAGGTTTAAGAGTTTGCAAAAAGAGAAGCTGAAGAGAGTGTTCGTGTACCAGAAGGCTGAGCTCCCTGGGATGTGGTGCCTCAACACCAACTGAATCAGGTAGGGAAAAAAAATAAATAAAGCAGAAAAGAAGATACATAAACTCTGAAATTCAAAGATAACAGGTGGAGACTTTAATTAAACTAAAACTGGCAACACACTACTAAAACCTTTTGTCTGTACAAGAATACTGTGAGATTTTGAAAACTATTTTTATTTTAAGCATTCTAGAAGGTCAGTATTCAGTAACAGAAAATATAAGTATTTAGATTTCTCTCTCAATAAATAAAAGGAGGAAGGAACTATAAACCGTTGAGTGGCATTTGCTTGAAATCCAACTAACTTTTCAGTTGCCATTGGTACCTCAGGTAAGTCCAATGCCTGCTTTCCTTTCTGAGCCATCACACCCACCCATTCCCTCCTCCCATTCATGGTGGGTGAACCCACCAGCTACCTCGGCATCACACACTGGGTCCATCCCCCTGTGGTGGTGCAACTCTCCCTCATCCCACCCAGGCCACTCAGTGCTTGGTGCAAGTGCCCCTCCCTGGGCCAGACACCGATTTAGGGTAAGTCAGGGGTGGATTGCAGAAGGCAGCAGACATCCGTCACCTCCCGATTGACTAGTACATCTGCACCCGAGTCATGGTCCAAACAGGGGGATACCAGAACTTCAAAGCCTAGCAAGTTCTGGGCTTGTGCAACTGGTGGAAAGCACCAAAATATTTCATTGTCCAAGTTGGGCCAAAATGGAAAAGTACCTGACGAAAGTAAATTATCTCAAACCCTATAAATAGCCACTTCAGTTAAAACTCTTTGAGCTCTCCTGGATTGCAGTGGGCTATGACCAGCACCTCCCCTGAGGTGGGACACACCTCAGGTGTAAACATCCCAAGGTTTAAAGACCATTTGCCCATGGGCCAAGGCAAAGTCAAACTTCTTGAGGCTCAATTTATGCCCCGTTGATGAATGCCAATGCATGGTGAGTATTTACTTTAAACTCAAGGAATGTGAAATATTAACTACAGGATCGCCGCCTCTTCCACCCACCTCTCCACCCATGTATTTGAATATACACATTTGCCCTTATAAGTGTGTGTGTGTGTGTCTATATATTCCATTGGATCCAAATATTTCTGTGTGAGGAGTGGAAAAGGGCACCCATCAACTCATCGGAGCCTCTCACTGCGAAGGGACTCTCATCTGAGCAGTTAAAGACTCAGGTGGTGTCGGTGACTTCTTCAATGGTGTGTTTGTATGTTTTGTGTTTATACCCACATACATACATATACTTTGATTTAGGATAGAATCATAGAAGGGTTCAGGTTGGAAGCGACCTTAAAGATCATCTAGGTCCAAGCCCCCTGCCATGGGCAGGGACACCTCCTACTAGACCAGGTTGCTCAAAGCCTCATCCAGGCTGGCCTCAAACACTTCCAGGGATAGGGCATCCACAGCTTCTCTGGGCAACCTGTTCCAGTGTCTCACCACCCTCACAGTAAAGAATTTCTTCCTAATATCTAATCTAAATCTCCCCTCTTTTGGCTTAAAACTGTTACCCCTCCTCCTATCTCTACACTCCCTGAAAAAGAGTCCTTCCCCATCTCTCCTGTAGGCCCTCTTCAGGTACTGGAAGGCTGCTATAAGAATGTCCTGTAAAACATTAGTGTGAATCTTCTCGTTCTTGAATTTGTAATTAAGTTGCTGCTTTAATTATAACATATTCTACTGAATGACCTTGTTAATCCTTAAATTGGTTAATGATTAGGTGTTGGTAAAATTCAACCTTTTGATTCACCTCAAACCATTAACATATCTTGCCTTGCTGCTAAATCATAAACACGTCAAACAATTCATTCACGACAACTCAGCAGTCCATTCCTGGGCGTCACAAGTGCCACTTTAAAGACAGATACACAGAACACACCACATTTTACGGGCCACAGTAACACCCCAGAATAGTTTTGTGCTTCTTCAGAAAAGCAACAGAGAGTTGGTAGAGAAGCCTTGCCCTGTTTACAGGCTCCACAGAAAAAAAGACCAGAGATAAATCCAATCACACCTTGGAAAAAAACCCACACACTGGAAATTGTGTTTTAAAAACATGGAATGAAATTAATTGCTTACGTGATTTATCTCACTCTACGTATGTAAATATTTCCCACTTTTCTGGTATTTCTGTGAGCCCTACATAGACATTTGTATTGGCAAAATTTCAGATTTTTGCTGTTGAGGTTTTACTAATTTCTGCTGCTCATCTCTCCCAGGAGATCAACACTTTACACATGTTACTGGGATAATTACCTCAGTAAGCGTTGTTATCAGTTAGGTTATTGCTCTACTTGAGGAACAAACATCACCCTTGATTTTGATGGAAACCCCCAATTAAAAAAAAAAAAAAAAAAAAAAGAGGAAAGAGGAGTAACTGCTCTTAGCTTCCATTTCTCCTCACGTTATAGGAATTTTAAGTAAAAAAAAAAATAGAAAAAAGGAATACCACTAAAAGAAACACCAAATTATTGGTTACCAGTGTTAGGTACAAGTCTTAACATCTCCCACAAACCATGCACATCTTTCCTTCGGTGTGTTTGAATCAGGTCTATAGTGACTTTTTCTCCTTATTTCTGTAGTCTCAGATAAGTCTAGTTGAAGGGCCACATAGGGGAGGACTTTGTAGAGTAGTGCAGATGGTTGGACTTGATGATCCCAAAGGTTTCTTCCAACCTGAATGATTCTATGATTCTGTGATTAAGCCTGGTCTCAGAAGAAAACAAAGTAAACTGTGCACCTCTGTATGAAAGAATAGGAGCAATTGATGAAGACTTGATGTCATAAAGAGATTGGGATGTAACTATGAGTGATGGGATGAAAGGTAAGAAATAGGGTATGACACCAAATTAACAAGAGAAAAACAGGCAGCTTTCCCTGCCCTTAGGCATCACTACTAGGTTCATGTGACAACATCTGGGATCCTGATACAACTGAATTAAATACCAGATCCTGAAGCTCACACCTCATGCTGACAGAAACCTTCTTTCTCCTTACTGGTCTCCACTCTCTGCCTCTTTGTACCACCCTCAAGGATGTACTGAGAAAGTATAAATCCCAAACCAGCTTCAGAAAGTGACTTTTTGCCACACACAACAAAGTTAGCTCAATTTTGATTTTTATTACGTGGACAGACAGGTTGATATTAGGCAGCTGTGGGGGGAAGGTGGCCAAAGATTCATGCCCAAAATCTACAGTGGTTACTTTCTTCCAGGTTATTCCTTACATTTAAAATCCTTGGTGGCCAACTGAAGTCCTTCAATGGTGAAATCAAAGTGAGAACTTTCTGTAATAAAACAGAAGAGATTTCACTGAAATATCACAACAGCACAGACTACAGAAAGATTTTAACAGTCACAAATCCGACCCTCAGACTGAGTTCATCTGTCTGATATTTTCAAAAGTCCCTTTCTTTCTCATACTGAGTTGACGGTTATTTCTTCAAAAAAAATAAAAGTAAAAACAGAGGAAGCAGATGATGGTAAACAAAGGCAAAATAAAAATGCAAAGAGAATGTTAAAGGAAAAAAAAAGAAAACTTGGATGTCAAAACTAGGGACAGTAAGGACCTAGCAATCTCAAAGGCTGAAAAATAAGGCTAAGAGGAACACAGCGGATTTTTACCCTCCCTCCCCCCTCGCAAACACTATATAATGAATAGTCGTTCAACCAACACTACTAAAGCACAGCTTCATCCTGTTTTATTAAGTTGCGTATTTTTTCCTGTTACATTCACTTGGGACCTCACAGGCCTCAAAACTGAGGAGGTTCATGTGAAGCATCAGCACAACCTGATGAGAGCTCTAGAGTGTTCTGCGCAACTCTTATTCTCCCTGGTAATTGTGCTCTCTGCTTAAGTAAATATTAGGCCAGGTTTTCCTGGCAAGCACAGTAAATAGCAGGTGAGATTTTCTGGTCATAATTCTGTACACGTTTTCTTGCTTCGTTTTGTTTAAAATTAGTGCTTAAATGTCAAAGGATAGAGAACATATATATTATTTTAATTATCATTGTATCAAAGTAGCAACTAGAACAAGCTTGGCCACAGGATGATATTTTCTGGTAGTGGACGACTGTTTTAGTTTGCTTTGTATCTTTTAGATTATTTTTTTCATGTTAGCCAAAAGACAGTCCTGCCTGTCCCAGGTATTACATTCCTGCTCCTTTGGCCATGTCCAAAGCCACAGGGATAGCACAGCCAGGGAAAGGAGAAGCGATAGCATGTGTCATCAAAAGATTTGCCTCCTCAAAACCTCGACCCTGGCCAGGCTGTGGTGAAGGAAGTCTTCCTGCAGGGAGTTCTGCAAAGTGGCTGCTATGCTTCAAACCCAAACATGCCAGCTTCTATTTTGCAGCAATTACGTAGAGAAATGCTTAAACTGACATGAGGTTTTATTGTCTTTTTCTACATCTGTACATTGTCTGGCACTTGGGAGTCCTGATCTAAGGAGAATTTCTAGGTTCTAAAATAATACCGTTTTCACTGATCTTCGCATTTTTTAATTCAGGATCTCTTGCTTAATCTCCAGAAGAAACACTGATGCGCTGCCAACGCTGCAACAAGGAGCTCTCACAAGAACTTGAGATTAACCCTGTGTTTTCACAGAGGAACACCAGGACTGTTCATTCTCCCATTTGAATAAAAGCACCCTTACACAACACTGAACACAGAAGCACGATCACCCAGGCTAAGAGATTAAGCCTGGCCAGGGGTCTGTATTACCCCTGTCCTGTGCCTGACAGCGAGCATGAGTCGATGATTGAAAACCCTAAGAGATGCTTTTTGCTTTTCACATACTTTTTCAATTTTTTTTTTTTTTTTTTAACATCTCAACATCTGTTTAAGCTGAAAAGCAGCCTTTCATCTGAAGGGAAGGTTTCATGATATGTGGTGCCTGCCATCAGAGCTGGCTGCCACCCGAGCCAGGAGCCCTGCACATCCTCCCCCCCACGTCTGTAGCAGCACAGCCCCGTCTGCACCTCAGCCCCGGCTTTGGCACTGAGCTGGACCTTACACAGCTTATCTAAATTCATCATCCCAGCAGAAAACTAACTTGTGGGGCCAGCGAGTTAAATGATAGCCTTTGTGCCAGGCAGCGAGTGCCGCAGCTGGTAAGGGGAGCAGGGCTGGGAGAAAGGGCACTGCCTGCTGTTGGCAGCAGCGAGCCCTTACACCAGCTTGGCCAGAGCCATCAGAAACAGATCCAGAGCAGCTTAAACCCTCCCAAACTCTCTTCTTCCAACAGCCATCAGGACATTTCCTGACTCATTTCAATGTTGAACTAGAGGAAGAAAACCCACCAAGACAAACACCAAACACAAAGCCCTAACCAGCCCAGCAGTCCCAAGTCAAAGGCTCTGCTGGGCACTGAAGCTGTGGAAGGAGGATGGGACTGTGCAGCAATCAATCCTCACATGGACTGCATCTGCAACAAGTGTCCCCCAGCTTAAACTGATCTTCATGACCAGGTCCTTCGGCCCAGAGCACACAGTATGTTGTTTTTTTGTGGTTTTGGTTGGGCCTTTTTAAAAAAAAAAAAAAACAAAAAAACCAACCAAAACAAATGCTGACTGAGAGTCTTCTTTTCATAGAATGATAGAATGGTCCAGGCCAGAAGGGACCTGTAGGGTCATCTAGTTTGACCTCCCCACAGTCAGCAGGGACACCCCCAACCCCCGGGTTGCCCAGGGCCTTGTTGAGCCTCACCTTGAGCTTCTCCAGGGAAGGAGCCTCAACTACCTCCCTCAGCAACCTGTTCCAGTGCTCCACCACCCTCAGAGTAAAGAGCCTATCCCTAAGTGGCAAAGTATGTATTGTATTGCTTCAATTCTGTATTCCCTAGAACTCACATAAACAAGTGCTGTAGAGTGCTTAGACTGCAACATCACGTAACCAACTGGGGTTTAACCATGGTTTGTTTCAGCGCAGCAGTGAGTGACTGCTGAGAAACACACAGAGCTGCAGACAGCTTCTGGTGCGCTTGTGACAAGCAGGAGAGGAGCCAAAACCATTTCAGGAGCAGCAGGAGAGCCAGATAAAGCAGGTAAACCTACTAGAAAACAACCAGTTTGTTGAAAGGCATGGAAAATAAGGCAGGGTACTCTGCCTATGTCTTTCCTTTCTTGAAGCAGACAAAGGATAAATAAATCAATTTCCAGGTCAATCACAATTCTCTTCAGGAAGAGAATAGAGCTCTCCAAGTTTGTTTCTTTACCATAAAAACATTTTAATCAATAAACCTGCATATTTTGGGACAATAGCTTAGGTTACAAACTTACACTGAGACAGCCAGTCAGTATCACAAGCAAGTCTTGCCTGTGGAGTGTTCACATTTGCAATATTATAAACAGATATCTTATAAAAAGTATTTGGTGAAAATATTTTTTTGTTTACCAAATATTTTACTATTTGATCATGTAAGAGGACAATACTGCTACCAGGTGTTCTTGATGTTATTAATAATCTCTGCTGACAGCACCTTGTGAGATTAGTGCTGTCTGTTCTATGACACTCCGAGAGATCTCCCTCATCTTCCTACCTCAGTAGTTGGTACAGATTAATCAGCAAATGACCTGCAAAGTCATTTTTGTCATCAATAACATAAAAATGCATATAATTAAATCAAACCCCATTTAAGAGGTTTCAATTCCAACTCAAACTATTCAACAACATTTCTTCTGTCATGAACCTCCACTGTGAAAATTAAGAATTTGTTTAAAATGTCTATTTCTACTTTTATAACTATCCCAACACAGCGCACGTTTGCCTCCAACTCCTCCTCCAACCATTGACTCATGCTCTGGTCAGGTACAGGACACTGGGTGACACAGACCCCTGGCCAGATCCCACATGGATGATATTCCAGCAGTCCTATGATGTCTGGATGGGAATAATTTAAGCCCCAGGATCTGGAATTTTTTTTTCTGGCTCAATTTTCCCATGGTCCAAGTTATTCCATTTCCATGTACCTCAGTTTACTTGTTTTAGAACTACTGATTAATGTATTTTCCACTTGGGGAAGAACAACTAATGGAAAATGGTACAGAGCAGTTAAGCAAGCATTTTCCAGCTGCATCCAGAAATCCTTCCTTCTTATCACAATCTGCCTAGAATATCTCTCATAAACAAACTGGAGAAACTTTGCCAAGTTACCAAAGGGTTCAAAAATTCACAAGACAAGCACAAACATGATAGCATGCTTTCTAACAGTCAGAAGCACACTTTGTCATAGCAAATGACAACGTTCATGAAAGATTAACACTTCAGTATATGGACTCCTGTTGCAACCTCCTGCTGCTGGTTCTCTACTGAAAAAGCAGAGCTGTCACTTTTCCATCACTTGGTGAAATACTGTTTGATTGCTCATACAGTGCTCCGCTTCATTAGACCTTTAACAGAGTCAGCATTGCTCTCCACGCTGAAGAGGTGAGGAAAACAAGACTGAGATGACACAGCTCGCAGCAGATGGCCACAATAATCAAAGCGGGAATAAAATCCAGCTCTTTGGCATTCTAGACCACTTCAATTTCACTTCACCCAAGAGATTTTAAATTTTGGGGAAAAAAAATAATATGGCTTTAATAACAAAATGCTGCCTTCTTTTTCCCCATTCAGGCTTAAAAAAATCCAACCCAAAACAAAGCAACCCTCAACCCTAACATGAAGGGAAAAAAATAAAAATTAAGTTCGTCGATACTAAATGCACCTTAAAAATTATTAAAAAAATAATCAATGTTCTTTAGATGTTTGGTGAAATACAATAGAAGAATGAAACACATTCAGAAGTGTGACTGATTACCTTTTCCTTCATGCAGAATTAAAGATGCTCAGTCATGAAACACAGCATCCAGACAGCCAGCGCTAGCGCAGGTCATGGTGATCTCCTTTATCAACCCTTGAAACAGCTCAATTTCTGGAAGAGTTTCAGAAGAGTCTCCATCATCTTGATGACATTTGTTTAGATCTTCAAGACTAGTAATATCATCTAAAAGTAAAGAAATTACAAACTGCAGCCAAAGACACCTGAAATTATCTCACATAGTCTGTCATTTATATTATGTGAGGATAGAGTATTTCTAGAACAAGCTTTTATTCCATCAGAATATTTCTCTCCTATTTCAGACATCAAATCCTAACAGCTGCCAGGGAGCTACTACTGTGTATTCTTAATATCATATTATGGAACTTGTGAAATTATACTAAACTACTATAAAAATCATGGAAAAAGATAACCAAGACAACCAGCAAGTTTATTTCCTAACCTCCATGCTGCAGGAGTTAATCCATGCAGAAGTCCAGAGCTTTCAATGGACTCTGATATCTCTTGTTGCTCAAGCGTGTTACCTATTATTACACTGGCAATTTTTAGTGATCATAAAGTTTAACTAAGTTGAAGATACTAACCTTTCAGAGAAATAAAGTCTGAAGAAAGACTTCTTAAGGCTAAATGTGTTTCTGATCTGGAATTGGTAAACTTGAGCTAGGTATTGGATTAATTCCATATGGGAAACTTTAAAAGGCAAGGAATTTCAGCACTTGCATCAGGGAATGTAAAGCAATGATTCACAGCAACCGTAGCTCAGCCACACGATATACACAACCAACAGAGGCACAAATTCCTTTATCGCATCCTCGTGCTTTTGCATGAAGAGGAGCATTATCACTCACATGTGCTGACAACCTTCAACACACTTCACCATTACCTATTTTCTCTTCTGAACAAGCAGTATTTGGCACAGTTTTTGTATCATGGAATACACTTACCAGCCAAGGGGTTTCTGCTCTGCAATCCATTTGTTTTTTGCTTTTCCTAAAATAGAGAATAATAGTCCAGAGAAAAGAAGGTATGTGACAAGAGATTTTGCTATTTTGGGAAAGAACAAGGTCCATGCTCTATTTTTTTTAACTACTAAATAATTATATAATTGTATTTATAGAATTTTCTTAATTTCCACTACCAGACACTACAGCGCTTCTTAAGTTAAAACAAACCTTCACATAGCAACAGTTACAATAGGAAAAAACCCGTAATTTGTACATTAACACTTTAGAAAAGGATAATTAATTTGCTGTCAGTTACTCAGAATGACTTCTCTGCTACAACTCTTGGTAGATGTAGCCGTGAAGAAGCTACAGATAGCAGAGGATGGAATTCGCTCAGATGATGGGAGAAAAACATAAGGAAAACAACTGGATGATAGTAGGTTGTATTTAATGAACACAGGCTAGATCAGGACACAAGTATCAAGAAAAAAAGAGTGGATTTTTTTTTTTTTTAATCTCCTTCAACTATTTTGCACACTATTTCTGAAGCCGCTCCTTCAAAACCTGAATCCTACCATGGCTGCAAGCTTGTTCTGGAAATATTCAGAACAGTACATAAAACATCTATCTCCTCGTTATGGATATTAAAAATAAACAAAGAAAGCAGATTTACTACTAAATAACATCATCTTGCTTATGAACTAAAGATTCCTCTTTACACCTGGAATATTGGAAAGCCTTCCGAAATCCCCTAAAATTCGTACCTCCACAGAGGTCTTCCACAGTAAATAGATCATCTTTGAAACTTTCCAGTCAAGAGGAACTATATAATCATCTGGCAACAAGGATTCTGCAGAAGAAAATATTTTTTGCAGTTGAGTGTTCAGATCTCTGCATAGCCAAAATATACCACTGAATTACAATTTTTGCACCCGTTTTTTCTATATATCTGTGTAAACACTTTTAAAAAAAATCAGCAGATATTTAAATGAGCCAACAGCAAAGTCAGAATTTATGTTTTCTAGACTCTAAGGCCAGTGCATGGCAAGGGGAGAAGGGGGAAGGAGAATTGTGTTTGGTTTCTTTTTTTAGGCAAAGGTTTTCCTACTATGCTTTCATTTCCTCCACAACTAGGCACAAACAAGAAAAACAGACAGCTTTCAGCCCATAAATTAAAACAATGCAACTTAAGTAACAACCTTTAAAGTGTTTAATTATGGGAATTTGTGCAATTTCACTCGAGAAATTAATTTCTAAAATGTTTTAACTCTAACACTGTTTAAGAAGCTGAGAACAGAATCTTTGCAGGATGACAGTCTAAAATATATTCTATCTTATATGAGAATCATACAAGCAAGCCAGTTGACTAAATCCTTCATTTATAAATAACCAAAGACATTAATTTCCCAAAATTGTTCCCTCCAAACTAATTTCAATGAAAATGCACTGCAATTGCCAGTGCTGTAAAATACTAGAGCTCAAATGTGCACTTAAGTAGTGCACAGCCTATTAATATGTAACAGGCCACAAAAAAGCACAGGAATTTTTGAAGTTATAGGAAACTTATAATCAAATGAGAATGCAACAAGGCTTCTGCAGACAGCAGATGCAATTTTGATTAAAAAAACCCACCCCAACAGTGACCACAAGCTGGCAGGACTTCAGAGATATCAGGATGGATGTGTATTTCTTAAAGGTTATTTCCAAAGGAAACTCATCTAAACACCAAAGAATTTTATTTGCTACTGACTCAGAGCAGAATGACATGTGGTTCACTAAGCTATTTGAGTGTTTCTGAATGTCTCTTTTTTTTTTCCTGGAAGATCCCTATTTTCAAGTCATGGCCAACTCCCTCCAAGATAACCAAATTTAAGATCAGAAATATGAAGACTCACCGAGTTGGGAGGAGAAAAATGTTTTCTGTGTAATAGCTGGGGACACCAGCAGTACCTCTCTGCTCTATTTCAGCTCTATATGGCAACTTCTTTAGCATGTGGTGCCAGATTTAGATAAAGCAGCACTGCAGGTCCCCTGGGGACATAAGCTGAGCAATGCTGCCAGTGGTTTGCATCACCGTTCTGGCAGGTAGCATTGCCACAGACTTTTTCAATAAAAACAAAGAATCTTGAGGTCAGTTTTAGCAGATAAACAGACCTAAGCTCCACCTCAGTTGTCATCTTAAAATTTGCATATGCAAATACACACTTAACTTTAAATTCTACTGAAACAAACAGGTGTTGATGTCTACGTGCTGAAAAAATAAAGTCTGTGTTTTTAAATCCTATTTGTTGGCCAAATCAAAGTTACTGTTTCTCCAGATTTGGACCAAAGAAGTTGCAGAACCTTATGCACAGGGAACGTGGCTCTTTCAGCAGGTACATACACAGCACTATGTGCTGGGGTGATTTCCAAACAAATGTCTGCTGTTGTTAGGGTTATACGTCTGTAGGGTTACATCAGCCTGCAGTAAATTTGGAAATCGTGGTTTCCACACAACTCCTTTGAGGACTGATCATCATACTTCTAAAGCTAACTTAAGAAAATTAAACTGAAAGTGCAAAAAATATGACAACTGGATCTCTGGAAGGCAAGTATAAAATACTGTGACACTTTTTAGTCATGCATGATTAAAAAGAAGGTATTCACTATCAGAAAATGTATCTTGTAAGTTTGATGCTCAGTTTGAAATTAAATTAGATTCTGGGAAACATTTTCAAAAGCATCCAAGCCACATGAGGGTCTATGAAAAGTTTCCTGAAAAAAGAAAAAGAGATGGTACTATATGGGCTATAAAAACAAACACAAAACCTTAATGGAAGAGAACAACATATTGTACCATGTTTTCATTTAGTTTTGTAATCACCACAGTAAAGTCTTACTCAGTAGGATGTCCTAAAACATCAACAAGAGCTGCATGCTTTGGATTGAAAGTTAGTACGTCTTTGTTACTAACAAGACTACAAATAAGAGGCCAAACCCAACATCACCTTTGACAGAGACCGAAGAAGATTTTAGATAAAAATGAAAAAAAAAAATAAGCCAATCACCATACTAGCAGTGATTCCTTCCATCTGGATTAATATTTGATGTATTGGTACCTAATAAACCTAAGTATTTGATTGTAGAGATTGCAGGGGTTTGTTGGTTTGGGTTTTGGGGGGTGTTTGTGGTTTTTTTGGGGGGTGGGTGGGTTTGGAGGGGTTATGATTACTTTTTTTTTTTTGGTTGGTTGGTTGGTTGTTTTTACAAAGCAGTAGTGAGAAGAGCATTACCCAGTGGAAGACCTGGAGAACCAAAGAGCTGCACAAGTTGAAATGCAAATCCTAACGATAAGGGAAGTCCCAGAAAACTACATTTCATATTCACATCTTGATTGTTCTCAGCTTGCGAGGCCTCTGCTGTCTCAGGGTCATCTACTTCGTGCACGTTTTCACTGCTGCTTGGCAATACACTAGAATCTTCTAGATATTCAGAAACAACTTTAACAGAAGACAAAATATCTGGTTGGCTATTTGTAACCTCTGAAGAAATTTGTTCATTCTCTGTTTTATCAACTACCTGTTGTAGCTTAATAGTTCTAGCTTGATCATCATCTGTCCTGGAAACTTCACAAACCCTGAAGGAATATTTTGGCATAGGAGAAGATTGTCCTGCATGCATGTAAGAAATATCATCTAAAAGAACATCTACATCCAGGGTGGGTAAGGAACAGGCCTCGGTGCCACTGTAAAGTGCAGAATATTCCTGCAATGCAGGGTCCTGTTCGCGTTCCTCTTCAAGGTCCTTCCTTAGAAAGCTCTTATGTTCCACTTCCAAAAGACATTTTTGGGGAACATCATCTTTTACGGGGACTTTCTTCCTTCCCTCTATAGTACCAGCAAGCTGTCTTGGAAGATCAAACTTTGGTGCCAAGTTAACAATTCTTCTGTATCTTTTCCTCTTTGATGTTATCGGTGCAGCATCATTTCTTAGACCACTCGCTTCACTCAGACATTGCACAGAAGTGACCCTGGTTTCCACAAGGGAATCAAAGCGCACTTCACCAGCTGGAGATTCCAACAGACCGTTGCTTATTACATTGCCAGCCTCCTCAGTCACTGTTACCTGATGGTTTTCCTTTACCAGTCCTCCATTTGACCAACAGTAGTGTGTTGAACTGTTCGTATGAGTTTGTTTGGGTTTCCTGACTTTTTGGGGTCTTTGTTCACCTACAAATTTATCCTCACACCAAGAAGAGAGGGAAGCTTGTGTATCAAAGTCCCGCTGCAATTCTTCAGTAAGTAAATTAATTGAAAAATAAGCCCAGGCACTAGAGCTAGCTTCTTCTGCTTTTAATATGCTTTTGTCCTCTGTGCTATTATCAGGCATGTTACCACGTACATTTGAATTGTAACACTGAGAGATTTCTTTTCCTTCCCCATTTAGGCTTAACAGTTTAGCTTCCATATCAAGTCCACATGTAATTTTATATGATCTGAGTTTGTTTTCTGTGCTTAACAGTGGGCTGTTATAATCTTCAGCGATGCCTTCTCTTCCTTGGATGGAGTTTTTATTGTTACTTATCTTTAGGAAATTGCTTTCACAAAGATTTTCCACATGCCTTTGATTTGTTTCCTTATCACTGAATCCATTTTTGGCTAGGTTTTCAGTAGACAAAGGGTTTGCATCTATTAGAAGTGAACTGTCACTTTCTACAGGGAATTCATTTTTCAACGGACTGTTTGACATCGTTGAGATCTCAGACACAGTGACGGGAAACCGTTCTCTTGAAATCACTGCAGCTTCTTTTAGGCTTTCATCACCACCATTACGCTGTTCTTCACAAACTCTTACTGGATCCTCTGAACCTTCACTGAACGTACACAATGATTTGCCATTTTCTTCTTCTGAATCACCCTCTTCACTTTCTGATGTGTCCTGGTCATCTGGAATTGGATGATGAGCTGCTCCACCTAACTTTTTCTTCATAATTTCTGTATGATTGCCTTTCATTTTTTTGTTTCTTTTCCGCTTTTTCCTCTGCTTTGCTTTTGTCAATAGGTGCCCAGGATTCTTCAATCTGTGTGAAAATAAAAAAAATGTAAATGTAACAAAACCCCAAACATTTAAGTATGAATGTATTTGTGGTGTTCAATTTGAAGAACAGCTACTTTATGTCAATATTGTGGATCAAACACAGATGATCTGCTTCTTAAAATACATAAAATCTCATAAAACCTTCTGTTGATTAAACAAATGTGCATCTTACAATTCAGAAGTATCTTTAACATTTTAAATAAATTTAAATAAACATAGCTGTCCTTTCATTAACTTTGCTCTACAAAAAATATCACAGATTATTGCAAGATCAAACAACATCTTTCTGGATGTCTTTCTAAATGATGTTTGAATAATAGATGCTAGAGAGCTACTGCTATTCTGAAATTTCACTAAATGTCATGCTGAGCTGCAAGGTACAAAGTGGAGGATATGGTGAGAAAATTTCATCCATTAAGATTAAATGGACTATACTTAAATATACTGGACTCAAATTCAGAACATACTTAAAATAAAATCTGAATAACATAAAGGCACACTGACTACAGCAACTCTGACATTTACTGCTCAGTGTAGTACGTGGGGATGCATTTTTATTTGGCATCAATACTTTGTATTTTATTAGCAAGAAACTAATACACTACAGAAAACCTATCACAGTTGTAGACATTTACAATTAATTTTGCAGTTCTTTTCAGAAATTCGGGGTGGGGGTGGGGTGTGGTGGGGAGGTTGTCTCAGTTTCTCATTGAATTTTAACAGATAACATCTGTAACCACGACTTCAGTGAAATCCTGATGTTAGCCCGTCAGCCATCTAACCCTGAAATGAACACTCATAAGAAAAATCTAGTTCAGAAATCTAACTTCTCCATATACAACTCTTAAGAGAAAGATGAGATTTTTCAACTCTAAGCTTGACCAATAAGTCTTTGTATCAATGATCTGCTCCTTTTCTGTAATTCTTAGCTCTTCTGTAACTCTTCGTTTAGGATGGTACTTCACACAATACACGAAAGTGAACTAAGCAGTAGCTAGAAGAATTTTAGGGAAGCCAGAGTCACTACTAGGCTACCTGGGACCTAAAGGTCACCTATGGAAACATATCCTTACACTTTATTGATCCTTAAATTTATTCATTCTTAGTCTTATAAAAATTCTTGCTAATTTGAACTCTGCAAAGCAAAGCCCCCGATTCTCCAAGTGAGAAGCACCTCAGCAGCCTTCTCAGCCTCAGTATAAGCCACAAAGTCACCTGACCAGAACAAGATTCAAAAGTCTTGATACTGTTGCAACAAGCACAACAGATCTCTGAAACAATCTTGTTGCAAACCACACAAATTTTACTGCCCTGTAATGGCATCCAGATGTGACAGCCTATGAAAAAACGTGATTTTCTTCAAATGTTGGCATTTAAGTTTACACGGTGCTTTCCTCCAAGTAGTGAAAACTGACTTCCTCTTTTCCAAATCAGTGCATTTTCAATACAGCACCCAATGCTTTAAGTGCAGATGTCTACACCGCAGATGCTTGAAGTTAGCAAAGACAAATTCCATCCTGAATTCTTCTCAGCAACATGGCTCCTTTCTCCCCCAAAATAGAGACATGGGATGCCAGACAAAGTTTCAGGACTGAGTAGATCTTACTTGTCTATTGAATTAAATGATAAAAAAGCAAAGCACCTGCAATGGTAGCTGGAAAGATTGCTTTCTTACATGTAACCCTGATTTGCATATCTTAAATCCTGACATTAACTTTCTTCTTTGGCGACAAATATTGGTGATTTGAAAGTGCTTTTAGAAGAGGAAACTCTCTGAAGTTTTCAGGAGCATAAAACACCTTAGCAGTGAAACAGAAAATAGTATCTCGTGAATGTAGCGCGGACCACGCACCAGTTCCAAGCAGAATTTAGTACTGTACCTAAAGGCCCCTGTGCTGCCCTAACAACTCTACAGAAATGACAACCAAATTGCCCAAGTAAGCACTGGCACGGGAAAGGAACGGACTTCTCCAGTCTTGGTATTATTGTAGCCATAACTCTTGCTTTCCACTCACTTCTCCCAGCTGAGAATTTGCGCTGCTACTGCTGCTGGAAGCGACCTTCTCCAATACTGATTCAATCGTTCTTCTGGTGCCTAACTCCTGACACATCTGACACCGCCTGGTGAGAAGAACCCGGCCGATCCAGAGAAACCAACAGCTATTACTGCATTTAAATTGTTGCATTGTGGTAAAGTAATAACAAATGCAAATGTTGGTCCAGGCTGATGATTTAGCATAACTGGGCATGACCTTCAATAGTGACATTCAACAGTTCATATAAAATACAACAGCTATATCAGTTCTATGCTTTGGAAACAGACGTTTTGTCAGAGTCCAGCAAAATCAATTTTCTAAAGGTTTAGATTTCCTAAAGAAAGGATTAAAGCAAAAAAAGGAAAGTTGTGAACTACTAAACCCAGAGTAATAAAATTTATCATTCTCCTTCACTCTTTCCAGGCAACTTCTGTTTTCCAACTAATTTTAAGAAAATACTACCCCAAAGAAACAACTCCAACGCACCACAAGAGCATAGCTAAGATTTCCTGCTTGTGGTATGTCCAGTATCAAGTTAAGGTTTTTGCATTTAATGAGCCAGATTGTATAGTAGTTTTCTTCAGTTTTATCTTAGTTCCTTTTCTTTTAGCCCACCAATATACCTTTTGAGGAGTTTTCCTTATTGTAAAACCATATGGCACACAAACACTGAGAAAGAACCAGCATGGAGATAGACACCTCTTCTTTACAGAGGCATTTGCTAGTGAGTTGTTTTTAAAACACACACAGCACATGCAAAAAGGAAAAGAAAAAAGGTGCCTTTTCAGTTGGTATTTCAATTTTGCTATATATTATGCATTTTTAAAAAACAGGTTAGCAATAAGCAGAGCCAAAAAAAAAAAAAGTAATCATATTTTTGTTGAAATAGGAATTACCTTTCTGTAACAACACTTTGAAATTTCTCAGCCTACCATTTAGACAGTAGTAAAAGTTTTTTGCTATAACTCTTACATGTGACTTCAAGGTTGCAACCTGCTACTCAATATAGCACTGTCTGGCTTCACTGAGAGATAGTGCTCTTTACTGGAGAAACAAATGCCCTTTCATGACTGCCGAGGCAGAACTTGCAAAGGAAATAATCTAAAGAAGTTAGTCACATTTTACTGAAAAACAGCAAAACCAGAAAAAGAGTTGTAGAAACTCCAGCTCTAGCATACATCTAAGCTGATGTCTGCTTGGTATCAAAAAATGTCTGTAGCCATTGCTGTAGTGAAATATAGAGGATTGGATAAACATAAAACCCAATTCTGTTATGACATTAAGCAATGAGGTAGGTGATCTCTTTCAGAAACGTGTGTTATCATTAATCTCCAAAGTCTCTGGAGTGGGTTTTCAACTTCAAAATTACGGTAGAGCTGCTTACGTAAAATGACATTTACTGGGATACATTTCACCTTCTCGACCTGGTAAGTCCAAGAGCATCGCTGAACTCCTCGTGACCTAACTTTACTTCAGCAACACTGGAAATTGAAGTTATAATTTTGAAATAACAAAAAAAGTCACGATACCAGCCTTTCTGTTATATATCTTGCCTTTAATACTGAACTGAGCGATAAAGTTCCAGTTCCTCAAAACCAAACAGAATCTTGGTATTGGGTGATCAAACAACTGCAAAAAAATACATGCCAAATAACTTGTCGGCATTATTTGGATTCCTGAAAAGTGAAATTCCATTAGACAGCTGAGGATCCAACGCAGAATTGTGTTGCTGCTGAAGAATTAGTCCTAGTCACCCTTTCCTACTTTGTCCCAGATGTTGCCCTTGCACTTCCGCTACCCGTCTGCTGGCTCCACCACCTTGAGGGTGGATTTACCTGCCTGAGCCAGCACAGAAAGAAGGCGAGTACTTGCTTTGCTGTTGAGATGATTTAACTCACCAAAGCAAGAAGTAAAATAAGTGTCTAGCTAAGGAGCAAGGTGACTACTTCCAGCAGCAATGTATTAAGTTGCTTCACAGCCCACCTTAAGGAAATTCACCATAAATGATTTGTAAGAAATGCTTATACCTTACAGTGTTGCAAATTAATGCTCCCCACCCCAAATCAGTAAAAATCCTACTATCCAGATTTGATCTGAAGTAACTCTGTATTTATTATGGTCTCTCACCAGCCTTGCCAGTGGTGGCAAGATTTAAATACTCGCCTTCATAAAATACGCTATGCTATCACAATGCTCAAAGAGCTGCTCCAGTCTTCTTAGTTTCTACAGGATTGCTGTATATACAGTTCCATGCAATGTATGATGAGCCATCAGACAGCTGCTGGGCTATAGTCCAGGAACAAGAGACACTGATCTAGAGCACACAGAGAATAGCATACAATTGGGCTGATCAAAGCATGCCTTTAAAAGCTGTTCATTTTATCAAGTACATGGCAAAGTGCAACCACTTCAGTTTTCAAAGTTTAAAAAAAAGCAAACCACAAACAAAACAAACAGTCAAATAAAAAACACAACCAATCGATCACAAACCCCACTAAAACCTCAAGTGCAAGTTACATCAAAGGACAGTCCATTCACTCCACAAGAAGTTTCAGGTGTGTTGATCCATGTCCCGCCTGGTTCATGAAAGTCATACATGTCTTCTGACTGAAAGAGTCAATCTCCTATGTTGGCTCCTTGGTCATAAAATACGTTGATCAACATTAAGGAAATGAATCCCAAATATACTGATGAATCAATATGTGCGTACACACTGAGTACACGTGTGTCCGGTATCAAACGTCTGCTTCCTGAACAAGTGAAACAACACAAAAGCCTCTTTCCATCTCATTTAGGTTGCACAAATCTCATCTGATGCAATTCAAAATTCTAATTAAAAAAAAAAAAAATCAACAGTAGCAGTACTGACTGATGCTCACAGACAGAGAGACGAGACCATTTTTTGTTGGGCTGGATTTTTCCGCACCATTAAGTATGGCTCAATGTTAAAAAGCAGGTTAAGGTGAAAAAAAAAAAGGACAAAGAAATGCTACAAGTGATCTAAATCCATCTTAAGGGGACACCCTTACAATACAGAGAAGAAACTCTATATTATCATCAAGCTTCTGAGCTGTGAAGGCTCACAGAAGTGATTTGCATTTAAGTTCTCTCTGTCAACACGTGGTCTTTTGTAGAGAACACGATGGGCACAGAGGCCACTGTTATGCACTGGAAGTACAGCATGAATCATCGTGTCAAGTCTGATGACATCAGTTCTATTACCTGGATGACACCAGCTCAGGCATGGACACAGCCGGATTTACATTAATCCAGGCTAGACAAGAGATACACTGCTTTGAGAAATAGTCCGAAGAAACAGGAACTCTAGTCAAATTTGAAAACTCAGCAGAATAAGAAAAAAAAATAATCAAAAGGACAGCCTGGGAGGAGGGGGGATATATATACTTTGGTTTTAAATCAGCATCAGTTTGAACCAAGGTATTAAAAAA
>VXBJ01006930.1:21909-59224 GCA_013400055.1 Nycticryphes semicollaris
ATAAGGTGTAGGTCTCTACACAGGTCAGGTTCAGGAGAGGAAAAGGGGAGTTACGAAAACAACTGTAGTAACTGAACACACAGGATTGAGGCAAATCAGACAGATGCAGTTCAGCAAGAGAGAAGGGGAAAAATTACATGAGGAAAACAGTATCAGTAAATATTAAGTGACCAGCCTCTAACCTAAATTATAGCAACATTAAAGTTCAGACACTTAGAACTGCAGCCAATGCCACTATTGAGAACGCCTGCTCCTTCTGTGCATCTAAAATGCTCTGAAATACTGAGAGCTTTCAATTCAGCTTTCAATTACAAGGTGCATTCTCTGGAAGGTATTACACCCTTCTCAACAAACCTCAGTACTTCACCACGCTGCCATACTGCCCGTAAGGTAGCCAGTAAATGGTCACGGACTGCCCGCCTACCTGAGGAATTAAGAATTAGCATTATCAGCTACAAGGAAACTGCAGAAACCCATTGCTGTTGCAATACTTCAATGCTTTTATTACCCTTGATCTAGGATGACACTGACAGTCTTTCTCAAGCTAAAACCACCACTCGCTGCTTCTCCAGTACTACAGAAATAAAGATGACTTCGAGATGATTCGACCTTGACCTGTTATTCACCTGTTCATCCTCTAAATATTTAGAGGACCAGCTACGTTTGCACATATTTTTCTGTGAACTCAAAAATAAGATGATTTACAGCTAATTTCAACCAATTACGCTATAAAAAGAAAAAATCCCCAAATTAACTGATGTACAAGCAGACTCTCACCGGGGAAAATTTTTCCTAAAGAACTTAAAATCTCCACTCTTGCTTCTATGCTGAAAGGGTGAGAACATAAAACACAGAAATGAGAAAGTGTCACTGTAGAAACACCGAAGTGAAATACTTCCATATCCCACCTATATGAAACACCTGATCACTCTTTTAAATAGCGTACTTAATTTCAGTTTTGTGAACCACATTTCAACACTGTATCTTCTTATTGCTCTTTACTGGGAATTGTAATATATGTCTCTCTTCTTTTGTATGGAAAACCCTCAAGTCTCAGCATAGACCTGCATCACCTTATCTCCACGATGGACCAGCACAGAGGGAAGACATTTCTTCCAGAAAGCTTTCAATTGCTAGAAGGAAGCAGCAGTTAAAAACTACAGGTATCATGCATGAAGGTGAAAATACAAAAGCAATTTTTTTTCCCAATTCTCTGACAATGAATCCTACTGATGAGCTCAAAGAAGAAAATATCAACACAGTCTAAATTACATCAGGGAAGACATCTCAGAGAGGTAGACAAAACCTGGTTTTCAGTTACTAGCAGAGATACAAAGAAAAACTACCAACTCTGCAGGTTTCAAGAGATAAATGACAAAAGGCAAACTCTTGGCTTTCTTCCTAAAAAGCTTAAAAAAGTTATGCACCATGGTATTAAAAAAAGAACCTAAGGAGGACATCACTACCTGACTGTTAGAACAGAATATAGGAGATTATTTAACATAATGTTAAAAAATAAAAGTGTGTTACAATAGATTGGTGTAACCCCAGCCATCAACTAAACCCCACACAGTCACTCACTCACTCCTCCAGTGGGATGGGGGAAAGTAAAAGTGAGGAAACTTGTGGTTTGAGGAAGACGACAGTTTAACAGGTAAAGTACAAGCCGTGCACACAAGCAAAGTCAAACAAGGAGTTAATCCATGACTTCCCACTGGCAGGCAGGTGCTCTGCCATCCCCAGGAAAGCAGGGCTCCATCACATATAGTGGTTACTTGGGAAGACAAATGACATCACTCTGAACGTGTCCCCCCGCCTTCCTTTCTCTTCCCCCAGCTTTGTATTGCTGAGCATGACATCATGGAATATCACTCTGGTCATTTGGGGTCAGCTGTCACAGCTGTGTCCCCTCCCAGCTTCTTGTGCACCCTCAGCCCGCTCCCTGGTGGGGCTGCGAAGAGCAGAGAAGGCCTGGACTCTGTGTGAGCACCGCTCAGCCGTAACAAAAACACCCCTGTGTTACCAACACTGTGTTCAGCACAAAGTCCAAACCACAGCCCCAGCCTGATGGGTTTAGATGAAGCAGTAAAACTAGATCTATTTTTATCTATAGCAACACATAATCCTATACAGCTGATGTTAACTCGTCAGCTATATGAACCAGATTACCTACGTTCTGCAAATTAACTTTCATTTAAATTTTATGCTTAGTAGAGTATGTTAGAACTACAGCTGAGCATCTTAACTCTTCTGATTAAACTTACTTACCCAATGTCTCACTGAAGAGAGATTTTAACAAATTTATATTCATAACTTATCGCTCTATGCATCAGTTACATTTAAAAAAAATCTGACACCCACTTCATGAAATACAATTAACTAGCAATTTACTAGAAATCTAAAAACAGGGAGCCTTCACTCTAGGTACATTATTATCATCCAGAGGTGTACTGCATAAAAAACTATGCCAGATAGTAAAAAGTTTTAGATGCCCAGTCTAACTGAACAGCGAGTTCTTACACTTCTGGTACCTACTTTTTGACAAAGTAAGTACATTTTCCTCGTTTGTGAGGGGAGCAGGAGAAATTCTGTACCTGCAACCTCTATTTCACATTGTCTTTTTATTAGCTTTGACATGCAAGTATTGTCATGTAAAAGCAATTTCTGTCCGAGATATACAGACTGGCGTATCCTGAAGAAATATGGCAGGTTTTTTATGAAACAGCAATGCGTTACATGTGCCATAATTCCATTGTGTTTTCACTACCGTGTCACTGTACTTACCTCGGAACACAGCTCTGTAGATTAAACGGTTTACAGGAACTGTTAGACACAGTGCCAACCTGCAAAGCGTTCCTTTCTTGTTACGTCTCCTTTGCAAACTTGCAGACCTACTGTCGATCAACAACCTGCTTCACTTAAAAATACTCACCATCCACCAATAATTTATTCAAACGATAACACCCCAAAATGCTGCACCGTTTTAAAGCAGCAGGAATTCACAAATACAAATTTCAGTTAAAGAGAACTTAGATATCAATTAAATATTGCTAAAGAAAGCTGTTTCCTTAAAAAACTTTTTTAAAAGACAGAAAGTACCAAAAGATATAGTAACATCAATTTTCAACAATCAGCTCTTTTTTGTCATACCTTACTTAGCACCCTGTGTGAATATTGCATAAAGCCTCATTAAATGTTATCACTTTATTATGGCTTAAAGTAACATAGAGTAAATAAAATGAGTCTCTCTAAAATCTCTTTATCTTCCTCCCACTTGAAACACACTTTCATGTTTAAATATAAAACCTTTGAGATAATAAAGTGTTACCAACCATTTACAATGACTCCCGTGTTTCTTTTGAGACACAGAAAAAGATAACCATGGAAACTAAAATACAATAAAATAATCGCTACAGATAACAGATAATGAAGGAAGACAACTAATATAGTTGGAGAGCTTATTTTTATATATATATGTACACATAATTCAATATATTAACAATACATGCTCTACTGAAACATTTAGAATTATTTTTTAGTAATTAAAATTACTGAAATGTGAAACTGCACACTTCAACTTCTATAATTAATGAAATCTCTGACGAAAATGTTACTGCAGATATACATTAAATTGTACAAATTTAGATTTGCACAATAGGCATAGAAAAACCACAGAAAGATAATTATACACCTGGATTTCCAACTTTCATGGTATTCAGACTTCAAAGATGAAGTAATATTTAGGGCCTATTCAAAAATTGTCTATGTGTAAAAAAAAAAATTCAGCTGGCTTAGGAATTTTCAAAATTCTGTGACTATCATACCAAATTAGTAATAGAAAACCATGAAAATTCACTTAGGTATGTACTCATGTTCTCGACAAAACCTCCTATTTCAGATTTATTAATTTAGTGTATAAGGAAATAAGATATAGTTAGACCTGAAGACAGGTTATTTCAGCTGGCAAGTTAGTAACATTGTTCACCTGCACAAAATCCTAAAAGCTTGAAAAGAATAAAAACTGTACATTGAACTACTAAAACAACACTAAAGACGCACACATTTTATTAATACAGCAAGCTGTTAGAAAGCAAGCAAAGTGAATACTTACAAACTCATTGAGGGGGTGAAGGAGGGGTGGGGTGTTGGTTTTGTTTTGT
Organism: Nycticryphes semicollaris; assembly: GCA_013400055.1. NCBI lineage: Eukaryota > Metazoa > Chordata > Aves > Charadriiformes > Rostratulidae > Nycticryphes > Nycticryphes semicollaris. The sequence continues at coordinate 26,070 of VXBJ01006930.1, forward strand.
TTTTAAGAGAAAAAGGGCAGTACATCAGTCAATCTCCATGCTGGCTCATTGTTTGATATGCACTCAACAGATTATATTGGCTGTGCCAAAATCAGGAATGCAACATGGTTTTACAGAATTATGTCCTCTGTTTATACTGAATTGATGCATCTCAGCTGTGGACTGGGACTTGAGATCCTAATGCTTTTAATACTTCATTTTTTTCCTAAGTAAAATTGACTTAAAAAGACATAGCTGTGAAATTTTTGGGTTTTAGTGATAAAATTTAAGGGTTTTTTATTTAGAGCAAAAAAAATGGTGGTGTGCAGCTACCATAATACTTTAAATACTAACACTGAAAACAAACAAAATAAATAATTCAGCTTACACAGTTTAAGACTGGTGAATACTGTNAAGGAGACTAAATGGCAATCATTAAAATTGGTTATTACATAAATTATCTATTCTTCTGAGACTGTATTTCTTTTCAAAAGTTATCTAATACGAACTCTTCTTTAAAAAAAACTGTTCAACAGCTACTTGATATACGACATCATCGTCTTGCATTTATGAAGGAAGACTCTGCTGTATGTCATACTATATTAAATATTTTACTAAAATCAAAGTTATTACAATTGTAATAAATATATCTTTAAAAAACATTTAATGTACAATTTTATTTACATCCAAGTCCGTTAAAGGAAAAACCTCCAGACGAAAATGGTCTTGAAATAGGCCTAGTTAAAACACAGAAGATCCACTACGTTATTGGAGGTGATGATGTGTTTTTAGAAGGGCAAGTTAACAAATTTAATTTATTGACTGCAACTGTGTTATCGGTTACTGAAAATACTGAAAGAATTCCGTGAGTCTGTATTGTCTCCCCACCTATGTCTTCGCTGCAGAGGTGGCCTTTGTGTGTTTTTGTGGGGAGGTACCACTGAATTCATGACAATAGGTATGGATATTTGATATTCGTATCGTTCCAACATCTGAGCAATCTTCTCACGAGTGACCCCATGTTTATTCCTCCTACAAAATAAAAATTTAAATAAATTGTCTGGTATGTTTATATGTGCACAGTCTTTAAGAAAAAAAAAAGATTCTAATTTCAGAATTTTTCTTCCCGCTTCTCATATTTGAATTTTCACTTTTATTACACTATATTTGAATTCTTTCAGTGTTAAACTTGTCTTAAGGTTTATTTTAACAATTCATTACTGCGTATATTAAATAAATAACAGAAAACAATACAGTCATTCTTCTTCATACAGAAATGTGATGTTATTCACTAGGACTATGTACCTAAATAATCCCAGAATGACTCTGCTTTCTATTAATTCATCAGATTTTATGTAGCTAATGAGTAGAGAGATGAATAATATTATATACTACTTATGAAAGCAATGTTCAAATTGTTATGAAAAAAATTAAATTACATTGTTTCAAGAATTAATGACAGAATATTTTTATCAATAATTCTATATATTAAATAAGGAGCAATTTTAGTTTTGAACCAGAACAGCATGGTCATGATATCAGCTCTGACTGGTACTTGCTCTAAGTTTAGAAATGTACCAAAACACCTGTCAGGGAAGAGAAGCCAAAAGAGTTGTCCTATTCATGCAGTGCTTAGTGAACAGCTACTTTCAGTGAGACCTTTGCCTAGTAAGAACCTGCGATATTAGACACTACATTAGAACATATCTATCTCCTTAGTATCTACGGAATAGGATCTTAAAATCCACGTTAGCAGAACACTTCCATCTCTGCCAAAAAGAACACCATGAGGGTCATGTAGAAACTCAATGTCAGAATTGCCAGCACTGTAACAGAAGTTAATCTAAAAGAACAGACATAAGACATAAACAAAACCTTTTGACAGTGTAGGCAAGCATTCATAATAACCCCATTCTTATCACCAAGAAACCTTGTCCAAGCTGCATCTTTGTGCTTTCTGCCAGGGACAGAAGACGAATGGGCCTCCTTATTGACTTGCTCAGCTCTACAGAAGAGAAATCAATACTGGAAACAGGCTATACTGAAAAGAGGATACTCTCTACAGAAATGTTTTAAAAGACTGTTTTCCTTTCCTTCTGCCTGCCTGCCTCTCTCCCCTCAGATCTGTGCATATTATTACAACAAAGAAATCAATAACAAGTTGATGTGAGTTCAAAGCGTACTGCAGGTGGCACATTAGTTTTGCATTCAGAATGGAAGAAGAACTGGTCATCTTGGAAATATTTGGAATTACACTGGATCCTTAGGATGTAATTTATCAGCTTTCCTTCTGGGAAGAAAAAGTTTAAGAAGAGTATTTATCTTTCAGACACTCTTCTCTGAGACAACATCAGAAAGTAGAGTGATCATCACAAGCAGATCATTATTTAAATGCTACTCATTTCCACACTGTGTTAAAGAAGGCCAGGAGCAGCAGCAGCATGTTGAGCTTATTAGTTAACAAGTCTTAACAGTGTTGGTTTTATTCATGAACAGGAACAAGGTTAATGGTTAATGGAGAAAAAAGCCAATCCCTTAGAAATATAGAGATTCTATAAAGCACTTTAGTTTCAAGCCAAATGGTGGAAGCATAAAGTTGTTGAATATTTTGCATATCTTAGTACTAGAAAAAGAGTACAGCTTGAGCTCTTGGCACTCGGCACTCATCCACTATTGAATGGACTTGTGTATAATCACTTCGTAAAGGAGTGAGTACTCTTCCTTAACGAACAAGGGAGGATAATAAAATCACCACCAGCAAAATTGCATCAAGCACAGACATTAATTAGAAAAAGGAAACAAATGTGCTGTCTAGTGTCATTTAACAGTGGGATCTCCTATTCAGGCATGTCTTTGCTCATCATTTGGTGGCTTTATCTATGCTGAAACAGCACAAAGCCATCTATCCTTAACCAATACAGATGTACCAGCAACAGCTCCTAACAGACAGTTATGCTCTGGAAGCTACTTTTACTTGTAGGAGCACAACTTGGATAAAAGCAAAGTTCTGTCACTATTAAATGTTTCTACAGTGGAAGAATTTTACATACCAATGTACTGGCAAAGTAATCCTATGTAGACACTACTACTTAAAATAATCAGCACAATTTTGATGAAGTCAGTACCAAATTATATTAAACATTTTGCATTTCACTTTTGTGTGAAGTTACACAGCAGGTAACTCTTAAAATTTAAAAAAAAAAAAATCTGTCCCAAGACACAAATTACACACAGGATACCTGTTATCTCCCAGAGCTTAAAAAATAATGTATACTTATTTTAAAAAAAGGTCTGGTTCCCAACAGAGCAGCTACTCAGAAAGCAGACATGACAGAAAGTAATCTTTTCACCCAACTTAAAAATACAATTTTTTAAAAAAAAATTCTACTAGTGATTTTGCCACTCTTCTGTTCTCCCACCTGCAGTTTTCAAGATTTCCTAAAAAAAGACATCAAAGTACAAAATCCTTTATATAAAAGTCTAAATGCTATGCAGTAAGTATTGACCGCTACCACAAGGTATATGCCTGTGGAGTCATCACGTTTTCACAAAACTTGTGCGCACAAAACTGAACTTAAAGCAAAATCACTCATCAGCGAGTCCAAAGACAGTTTGTACCTCACAAACACACTAAAAGAACAAGACACTGACACTCATTTTACACTAAAATATCTCTCTTATTCTTGACATCAAGAATTCACCCACTGTTGACCTACAGAGCTTTTTCACAGATTTCTCAGTCACACTAACCAGGGGCAGAAACAATCCTATCAAAACAGTATCTAGAAATCCGTCTGATTTCTACAATACCTGCATGTTTTATCTTTCCTTGGAGAGAGACGTGAGGGTGAGCACCTATTGTTCGTATCAGTGGCCAGTGTGGCCTAAACCACAACAGTAACAATCTAGACAGCACCACTGAACCCAAATAAATGAAGAGAACATGTCCAAAAATACAAAAAAAGTCTTTTGCTAATTAAAGTAGGAGATAGTGCATTTTTTTATTCCAACAACCAGAAACAAAGAGCCTTATGTGATAGTGTTTAGGAGGGAATTAGAACATATCATTCCAGAGAACTAATAAAATTACCCAAATTTATTACTAGCATAATACTTGCCCAAATCCTGAACAAAATGTTGAGCTCAAAATTCCCAAGGGGATTCCCAAAACTACAATAACATCCCTAGCATTATTTATTTCCAAACACAAGCATGGAAAACCCAAATCCTTTAATAATTAAGCCCTTTCCCCTAGCAATTGATAAACAAAATAAAAGCTCACATCACCACCTTTCCTAAACTCCCCAAAAATAAAGTTTCCTGACCATGGCTTTCTATTCAAATATTTAAAGCAACTGGAGTTGCTGCAACATTTATAGAAAGCTCCCAGGAACTGGTAGCAGCACTTCACAGTTGAAGGATTTTCCTTTGGTTTTATTAAAGGCATAATCTTATCGCCTACAAATAATGACTGGACAATAAAATTCAATGGTAAGAACACATCATGCTTGTTTATCCTGCTACCCTTTGAAAACATGAATTTTCCTGGAAAATTAGTCTGTCTTATGTCTCACACTGAACTTATTAGATATGTCTGATTACTAAGACAGCTTCCTAACTTGGTTGGGCTGCACCCCAAACTAAGAAAACTTATTAGAATTCACCCTACATAGAGAGGACTCTCTCTAAAAATAAGTTAGTGGTAGCTTAAGAGCAAAAGGTGAAAACTTTAAAAGGTCTATAAACACAATAAAGTCCAGGTCAGTAATGTAACTATTATACACACATACTTCATGCATTTTAGGGGCCACTTTACAAAGCTGAAACAATTTAAAGCCAGATGGAAGCACATACAATGATAAGCATCAAAAGAATTCTTTTGTGTTCAACCATGAAAACATTACATTCCATTTCAAACCCTAAGTTGTTTTGGTATCTCATAGATTCCTAAAGCATCCGAGGCAAAAAAAAAAGACATTAATCAGGAATAATCCAGGTTCTCAGGCACTCTCACAAGGAAGACCACCAATTACCTATGTTCATCTCTGAAGATCCTCTGAAGACTGGGGACAGTTTCACAAAATCTTGCAACAGAACAATCTAAAATATGACCTTTCTTTTTAACCTTTACTGATAAGTCATGGACTGTTGCTGTTTTACACCGAGACATCTATAAAGGTAGGCACACCAAGCACTTGCATTGATGTCTTCCTTGAAAAACGGGCAATTTCTTTTTGTCTTCTACCTATTTCTTGCTGTCAGTGCTTTGCAGCAACAAATTTCTCAGAAAAATTATTCAGTATAATACCAGCAATCCTTACAGGGGCCAGTAATTTTTCTACTCATGTCCAACAAAATTTCAGTATCAACTTTTTGGGCCAAGAAGACAGGACCTCCATTTAAACGTATATCTCAAAACGCCTATTTAAATAAAATACATTTTATACTAGTAGTAATTATTTAAAATTAATAAAACACTGAATAAAATATAACAGGCTACATAGATATCTATGTGTGCATATTTATTTATCTATCTATGCCTATATGTAAGTACAATGACTTCTGTAATATAAACCTTACTTTTCTAATTCTTCAGGATCAAACTTCCACCAAGTATCTGGCTCATGGAACTCCACTCTGTATCCCTTTTCTAGAGCCTGTAGCAAGCACAAAAAAGAAAAGAAAAAAGAAAAGTATGATACATGTATCTTTTTTACATAACAAAAAGTTTATTGACCAGTATAACAAACAGATGTAGTTAATTCCACAGTGGCAGCATGCTGAATTTCACTTACCCCCAGCCAGTCTTAGATTTCATTCCAGGCTAAACAGGTTAGATCAAGTCAATCCTTAAACTGGTCTGAACTATTGCCATACCAATTACTGATTGTATCAATAAGCGGTCTCTCACTCCTTACTTGAGTAAGGAAAATATTTCTGGACAAAACAGACCAACATATCACACATGAAGGTAAGTTTGCAAAGTTGTTAACAGGTGATTCAATCAGACACCAAAACTTACCACTTCCACATATGGCTTCATTTCCCAGGCTTGAGTATTAGTGTTGTCTATTATAACTGGAGATTTTCCTTGCTCCATTGCTTGCTTTGCTGCAATGCAAAATAGCACAAGTTAATAAACAATCATGTAACTCAAATAAAATGGTAAATATAAATAAACTGTTCCACATGGATTTTGCACTTATCTAGTCGGACTGAAACACACGGTTTTAAAAGGAATGGAAGGACTGAAAGGTACAGACAGGAATAGAAATAAGAAAGAAAGTGAGAAAAATTAAGTTTAGGGCTTAGAAAATAGGGGGTAGTAAATTAATGCAAGCAGGTAAATGGGAAACACAGAATTCAAAAGTAACACAACAGAACTGCTCAAAGTCTGTGGCTTGCTGAGTACAGAGATCCCAGCATGAAATCAATCCAGTCCTGATGGTGTGTTCATAACTGAAAGCTGTGGTTGGGTATTGCAGTTCTTCTCCAACAGAATGCTAAGAAATAGGTGATCTTCACAGAAAGAGATCACATATCTCAAATATTTCTGAGATACATTAAGAAAAAATAGTAATTACAACTCCGCTGCCTCTGCTGAGTAATGTTTGAACTCACTGGTCAATTTCTATGAAATCCAAAAGAGTGCAGAAGATTTGGGAATAAGAAGATGCTTTGAGTTTTACAAACCAGCAACTGGTAAAAAGGCACATCCAAAAGAGCATCTTTATTGATAGAAAGCCAGCCAGAGCACAGCCATGATGCAATCTGTTTGACAGGACTTACGCAGTAGGATTTTAACTTTGGCCCAGCAAAAGTATATCACTTCTTACCCAGCAGAAGCATCCTACAGATTACAGCACAGAACTGAAATTGGTTGGAAGAATTTAGGGGACAAAACATGCAAATTTGTTAGCTACCTGAGATTCATCACCTCCACAGCACAGAAAACATTTTAATGTTACCCTAATGCCTAAAATGCTTTTAAAATAAGACAGATGCTTAATTTGTTTATCAAGACTAAAGCCATCTTGGGCTTAGGAAGAAATAGCAAGACCTTTGCATTCTTTGTGAGTCACAAACACATCAATAATTTCACGTCAAACTTCTTGCAGAAAAAAAGCAACGATTCAGTCCTTTTCTAAAAGACACAGAAAGGGTGCAAAAGAAAAAAAACAAAAAACCAAAAAAACCCAAACCACCCAAACCCCCTACCCCATTACAGTTGCAAAGCAAAACTCTGATGCCACTAGTGCTCCCAGAGAAGTTGAGATGATAGGACTGAAATATCTGAAGCTCAAAATACTAAATTAACACTCATACAAAAAGTTTTCCAGGAGAACTAATACTGTTCCATTGAACAGTTAAAGTTCTCTAATGTTCTCATCTCAGGTATCTCAAAGATCCACACTCAAATGAAACCAAGAGCTTCTGAAGTCTTCAAGTCAGAGAGCCCTACCTACTCAAAGCAGGAGGTAAGAATCAAGTTGAACTTCAACTTACATATATGTGTATATATATACACACACACGGTAATTAAAATATAAAGAATACTTTAATACATACTTCTATATATCCTATGCTAATATACATATATATCTACACTCGTCTTCATACAAACTATTAACACACATGCATGTCATGCTACACTTCTATTTTCTAAATCTAAGCATAATTAACAGGATTTCTCTTATGCACTCAAACCTCTCTTCTGATTCCAGTCATGGGCATCGCCAAGCTGAGAAGCGTTATATGTATATCCATCTTGTTGACGAAAATAATCATCGGTGCTCAATACAATGCCGTCACGACTTTGACCAAGCAGAATACTGTTAAACAAAGGAAAATGCAGAAATATTTTATGTCTTATTTTTCAGATAGAAAAAAAAAAAAAGGAAAAAAGAATATGGCTAAAATAAATTTAACTGTGCCCTATTTCTGAACTCCTGCAAACTTCAAACAGGTTTATTAAAGTACGCTCATATATATAACCAAAACCTCTAATCCAAATTAAATCAATATATTTTCTCCCTTTCTACTATTTCTGTATTTGTGGTTTCCTCTCCTCCACCCTCAAGAGACGTTTGTACCCTTCTAATTTACAGTTATACTGCAGTAAGTTCTAAGTACCTCATAAGAATTTAATGTATTTACTAACATTTTCCGTATTAATTCTCATTTTTGAATTGTCTAGAAACCAATGTGATCATGAGGAATCTGAATGTAGCTGAGAAATAAAATGGATCTTTAAGTTCTTTTTCAGCACCTTAAACTCTCAACACACCCTCTTGTGATCTTTGCCCATGCTGCTTGCACATGTAATTTAGGTGGAACAGGAAAAACAGAAAACTACTAATGTTTACAGCAAATTACCTATTTTCAGGGGAAAAAAAAAAGTAAACAATCACAAGAAACTTTCAAGATTGTCCTACTAATCAAAGTCAGGATTGCAGAAGAGCAATCTCCTCCCCTGGTTAGCAGCTGTAAGCTGCTACATGGGCTACCATGCAGAACTGCAGTTTCAGTCTAATAGGTGACAAGAAATTTAAGACAGGATTTTTTTTGTATCTCAGTTTCTATCAGGGAATTATACTGGTTTTCCCTGTCATTCATACTTTACTGTTACCAGGGCGATAGGAAAGCCATGAGATTTACAATGCCTGCACACATTACTTCAAATTAGGATAAAAACAATCGCTTCTTGATCCACTCAATTAGAGTGTTCTAGCTTGGTTTCCTAAGGCAATGCCATTTCTTGGTGATTTCTGGACACACAGAACAATCTCAACAAGATCTGACAGAACATTCTCTCAAAAATACTAGGAAATTCATGGAAGGAAAACAGAGAGACAAACCAAAGCCAAACAAATCAATAAAAAGCAGAGATTCAAATTAGAATTATAAAGCTAAAAAGACTGCAATGCAAATTTTAGTTACCCAGTCTTTTAGGCCTATCATTTCCAAACAACATAGATACTTTACTGGCTAGAAGTTTACTTTATTTCTAGGTCAGAATAAGTTGTATTACATTCTGCTTCTTGCACAGCTAACATTAAAGATTATGGAGAAATTTAAGATTACTTTAGCGAACAATAAAATCCACTGTGGGGAAGCCAATGAGGATAAAAAGGGGAACTCAGAAGGACACAGTTGCAATGTTCACTGTTAGCTTATTTATTTTTACTCTATGGTGTAATATTTTATATTACTGATACCATGTTTATTAACTTCAGCAGTTACTGTTATGGGTGATGTAGGAATACTACAGAAACCCATCAAATGTTTCTTGAATTCTGTATTTGCATTGTCACAAAACGCCACAGTCACACCTTCTACAAGCATCATAAAGCTTTCACATTAAACTAAAATTCATCCTAAACATTGCCCAGGCATGCCAACAAGTACCTGAGAGTCAAGGAAACTGATAATAGCAAAGTTACAGGGAATCATTAATTGCTGCTTGATCAATAACATCAGAATCTGTCAAATGAAATCCACATTAATCCATCCCAATGAGCAATCGCCATTCTGCCAGATGTAAACATTGCAACACCCAGATATCACTGTCCTATGGAAATTTAGGCAACTATCCTGGACCAGAAACAGGCGATGTACCTAAAGGCTACAAAACCCCAACTGCATTGGTAGTACGTGGGGTGCAGTACTGCTGAGGTAGCAGGAACAAAAAAGAACTCGCAATCCCAAATAATGCAGGGGAACAAATGTATGATAGTTTTAAGTTACAAAGCCTTCCTGTTAGTATCTATCTGCAGGAAGAGCTACTGAAGTTTAATTCCTACACAAGTAATTTGCTGTTTTGCCACCTGTCATGGGCAGACCTGTTATGGATCATAGTTTAAAGACTGGGACACCGCATTATGCATTAACTTACATTCCCACGCATTTATCGTCCCACAAGTATATTGTTGGTTATTTTGGCTTTTAAAACACGTATCTCTCTAACAACAAAATTCAGATTACTGAGGACCAGAAGAAACTACTAACGATGCAAATATCAAGTAACATGACCAAAGTTGCAAAGAAGCTGGTTTTATTCTCTTGCTCTTTCTCCCTTTTCCAGAGTATTAAGGCTGCCTCATAAATAACAAGGCTATTTCAGAAAGCAGAGCTTGATAAACTAAAAGTGGAGTTACTTTGCGTGGACACTGTTCAATAATTATTTTTGTTTGGGCCTATGTCTTTTAATAGGATGTGTATTACACTAGTTTAGGAGAGCACAGAAGGATTTAAAGCCTATTTTTGTTCAAAGTAGATAAAAAGGCACAAGGAGATAATGTACTACATAGAACAGCATTTTTTAATACCTATTCCTCTTGTATAAAATATTTAACGGGAATTTATATTCATTACATTATTTGGCCATGACTTCATACATGGCACAATTTTCTAATTTACAGTATGCTGTATTTGCCAGTTAATTATGCCAGAAAAACAGGATACATCTTCTACACTTACTTTTTGCACTGAATGGATATACATACAACTTTAAGAGTAAGGACCACCTGCCTTAATAAAAGGGATAGCAAATAATATCTGGTATTCTTCTACTAGATGAATAGATAGACACACCCCTACAGCTCCTAGGAGCCTGACAATCAGGTTTCTGGAGGAATATCTACGAACTTGTGAATCAACACTCATAGGGCATTCATTTTTATTTTTATTTCTAGGAACTAACACTGTTTGCCCAGTGTTCTGAAGAAGAATTCACTTACTTAAATTCTTCTGTCGATCTTCCAAACATCATTAGTTGTAGCAATAAAGAAACACAATGACAAGTGTTCAGGAATCTTGCAAACCCATAAACAAAGGTTAGTCTGGAAATATTTTGTTCTTATTCCTTGAAGTTCAGAAGACACTACCACTTATTTATGAACCTATGTAACTGATGTAACAAATTTCATATAGTAAACTATGCTTGTAAGAACAATCCTGAAACTACAGAATTTGGGAAGGCAAAGTGACTACCAAAGAGGCAACTCTTCCATTCCAATGTCCCTATACACAACACACAAACTGTCACAAAGTATTGGGTTTATTAATTGAAACTTCAATTATTACAACAGTAGCCTGTTTATAAATTGTGAAATTAAGTCATAAAACATAACATTTTAAAAGTTTGGCAATTATCTCTTTCAGAATTCATAGACCCTAACACTTGTGAAATTTAAAACACAAATATACTTGTTGGCGCCATATGGAATAATCCACATACTTCTAACATGTATTTGGAAATAAAATTTATCCCAGGCTCATGAACTAGGAAACAGAAACAACAAAAAGCACATCAATGCAAAGAAAGCATCATTACTATGTAAACCCATAAACACCCAATATTGCACTTTTGAGAAATGGAGAAAGAAAAAAGTAAGATAAATACAAGACAGTCAAATTACAAATCAGTCAGCATCAATATGCACCTGTGCCTGAAATGAGTAGCAGTATTATCCAACTGCTGTAATCCAGCTTTTTCAACCTAAACCTTTCCTGCAATTGAACACCTACTTTGAACATAGGTCAAATTAAAGCAGATATAAATTAAACAACTCGCCTATTTTTTCAGAGGTGCTATCTGATCTAAGAGAAGATACAAACCAGACATACAAAACTCATTTTGAAGTTAAATTGCTCATTATAACTAATCAGCAAACCAATACATATTTTTTTCACAGCACATGCAGGCACACTACACACACACACACACACAAATACCGCCTTAATTTTTCTTCAAAACTAAAATGGTCCTTCAACCTGCATTCCGGTTAGCCTACTCTGACAGATGATTTTATAATAAGCATCTCTTAAAATCTATAATTCACCTATTTAAAACAGCTAACATGTCAGAGGTGAGGAAAAAATAGACAATAACTAAACAGAATTTAAAAATCTGCAGTATTACTAAGCTATGTAAACACAACATTACAAACAACGCTTGCAACGCTGTTTAAAGAAATATGTAATTAGAAACACCAGCACACAACTGTTTCTACATTCAGCTATAAACACTAACTCTAACTCTTCCATTCCAATGTAAAATCTCCCAGGAAGAATGGTCCCAGATAAAGATGACTGATACTGGATTTAATTCGAAGTGTACTTCTTAAATGACACCAATATTTGTTCTTTCAATCTCATTAAGCTCCTTTTTATTCAAATTAATGTTCAGACATTTATGAAAGAATGGAAACTTGTGATTGCTGCCAAGTTCAGTACCAAAATATGCTAGAAATACAAGGCTGTTTTCTTGTTTTCACATCTACTTCCAATTGTAGCAGCCTTTTGTTACTTGGGCTAAAGATACCATTGTTGGCCAAACCGTTTCCAAAATTTTCAAACTAAATGGCCAATCAACTTCCAAAACCAAGGAAGAAATACAGCATTTTTCCAATCACGTTTCGTTATCCCAAGCTTTTCTCTGAGAAGCTTTGGACGGAGGAAGTGAAATCTGACAAAGTGCATGTGTTTGTTTTTCCTCCAAAGATTTTTTTGTAAATCTGCCTAAGCTGTAGGACTTTAAAATGTCATGTGCACAGAAAATAATAACAAGAAGTACTCCTTTTTGTACAAAGTAGAGCAGAAAATGCAAAGATTCTCACTGCAGTAAGCCCATTTCTGAACAGAGCATTCTTAACAGTGGCAGGAAACCAATTCAGCACTAACACTGCACTATAAGAATACATTTCTCCCAACACAATCTTAAATATGGCAAGAGAAGGAACAAAATTGGCCTAAATAGCAAAGGCATGGGAAGCACAGTGGCACAAACAAGTAAACAAGCAATGTGGTAGTGGCAGCAGAGCTAGGAAATAGTGACAAGGCAAACACTGAAAAGCCTGGAAGAAATTGGTACAATGAAGGTGGGCATGAGATAATACCAGCAACTGGGACTGGGACAAGATGAATACGGGAGAAAAGCAGGAGAGAGTGGGGGTAGGGAGCAGGAAGTGAGAAACCAGCTTGGAATTTAAGAACAGATGTGGAGCTAGTAAGCACAGACCAAAAGCCACAATGGTATAGGAACAGGAAAACAAAACTGGAAATAGAAAGAGTGAGCCTTGGGAGGCTGGGATTGCCTAGGTCAAGTAAACATGGGAAATAAATTAAGATGGGGGAAGCTCTCCAATGACCAGGAAACCACTAATGTTATGCTCTTATTTAAGGCAAGTAAAGACAAGGTCCAAGGAACTAAACGCTGCTAAATCTCACCTAACATCACTTCCTAGAAAGGCAATGGAGTACATCCTCTTTGAATCTACTTCCAAACATGTGCAGGAAATGAAGGTCATTGTGGGTTTTTCAACAGACAAATAATTCTTTACTGACCCAAATGCACTCTTTGGTGAAACAACTGCCTTTATGGATGAGGGCAGAGTGATACTGTAGCAAACTTTGAAATTACTGAGGCTTCTGACATCATCACCCAGTAAGTAACAAGCAGAGCACAGTAAGGAACGATATTGAGACCAATTTTTTCAGTATGCCTCATCATCCAGGCTAATGGCAAAGAGAAAACCTGCAGGCAACACCGAATTAGTAGCAATGCCCAACATACTGGGCAGTAGGGCTTCTATCCAGAAGAACAATGAGAAATTTGAGCATTGGGCTAAGCAAAACATCAAGAAGCTGAACGAGGAAAAGAGCAAAGTTCTGCAACTGGCTGAAAAAGAAACCTAAACATCAGTAGAGGATGGAAAGCAACTGGTTGAACAACTCTGCTGAGAAGGATCTGAGGATTACAGTGGACACCAAACTGTAGATGAGCAAATTGTGTGCTCTCATCAAAAGAGCAGCAAACCACCTGCTGGGCTTTATTACAGATGTGGCCAGTATTTCAATGGAAGGTATCGTGCACACTCTACCTGGCTCTTACGCAGATTCTCTCAGTCTTTGAAACACTGTGTGCAGACTGGGGCTTCCCAGTTCAAAAGACATGCTAAAAACCATGAAAGGGTTGCGCAGGTGACTACCAAGTATGATCTAGAAGGTGAAGTTAATAGCACCTGGGCTTGTTTAGTCTAGCAATGAAGATAATGAAAGGCCATCTGATATAAGCCAATTAGAGTGAATAAGCCCATCCCCTTACCTGAAGGGAAGCTGCAAAGATGATGAGCCAGATTCTACCAGGTAATAGCACATGGGTTAACACAGAAGAACACATGCAAATTATGGCTTGAGAACTTCAGTTTGGAAATTACAAAGAACTTCTTTACAAGAGGGGTAGTACTGCACCAGAAAAGTTTGGAGAGTCTGTGGAATCACTGTACTTGCAGGTTTTTCAAGATCAGACTAGTCAAAGACACAGCTGATCTCATCCAATGATGCTGACAGACCTGCTACAAGCCTCCTCCAAAAAACTTGCTTGTGATTCCAAACAGATGAGCTAGAAGAGTCAAAACAAAATACAGGCTTCAGTGAAAGATTCGGGACGGATGTGAGTTTTTGGGAGTGGGAGGAAAATGTCTGTACTTACAAACCCTCCCTTTGCACAAAACACAAATAGGAACTCGAGAATCATGGCTCTCACTGTTGTTCTGCTGTCACTTCATACTTGAGAAACCCACTTGCAAGATGCATCTCATTCCATTCTAGTAACTGATCCACACAGATGATGTCAAGTTTCTGCTTTTCCTACAGTCATTTTGCTAGCACAAGTGGTAGAGGTTCACTTGCAGGAGCTAGCCTGCAAAGATACCTGCAGGTACTAATATGACATCGGAAGACTGTATTTATTGTCCTCGTCTGCAGTGTGCTGCAGAAGTCTATGACATTACACACACAAACAGTCAGCTTTATTAAAAATAAGACTTATTAATATTACATATATTTTCCTCATAGGCAGACATTAATTCTCAGTACCACCACCATCAGATACCTGTGACATGATTTTATGGGAATCAATAATTGCAACCGAGCTTTGAACATATGAAAGTGCATATAACTGAATACACTGAAAAATAAGTGCCACACAGTTCAAATTCCACTCCCAAATTTGGTGCATATTCTTGACCTTGATCTCATAGTACTCACTTTCCCATCTGTTAAATGAAATTAGTAATTCATCTCCCGACCAAAAGATGAAAAAAAGCAAGATTATGCATTCATAAAAACCTGAAGATATTTAGAATCTCTCAGATGATATGAATAAAATATTTGGAGAAAGACTCAAAGACAATTCAGCACACAAAACATGGAAAACAAAATATTATATTGTGTTAGATATCTTCACATTAAGTATTATCCAATTCCTGCACTGAACAAGACAGGATTTTTGCCACAGCATTAAGTTTTTCCAATTTTTTATGTTACTTTCACGTATCAAAGGAATTCTTGCCATGATACCACCGCGTGCTCATGTAGCTTCAGAAAAGCACACTTACAACCAGAAAATATTGTACTTAAAATTATACAAATACATAAGCTAGACATTTCTAATAGGTATTTTTTCTGTGATATGGTCTCCTAACTTTCAGAGAAAAAAAAAACCAAAACAGCAAGGTTACTTCTTTATACAGACCGCAAGGAAGAACATGATTACTGTACCTATTTAATAGACCCGGTATAGAACAGAAGACAACAACAGAAGTGATGTATATTTTCTGGATGAAGCTCAATCAGAAGTACTGATATACTTTTTTTTTTTGCATGCATGCAATAGAAACCCTATTTTCACTTAATACAGACAGTGTCTGTGCGCTGTGTTAATTTCTGTGTCTTTTAAACTGGCCCAAGTTGAAGGTGGTATCTGCTTTTAACCCTGGCAGACTTCAACAAGCACTTTAAGAGAAAACAACATTTTTTGTTTATTTGTGAACACCACTCAAGAGAAGTTGACAGACCATAATATGAAAAAAAAGCGAGTGAGGCTACACTCAGTTTCATCAACACATTTTCAGAGCAGCAAAATTCTTCTTATGGTCATTGAAGACCTTTGCATGGACATAAAAAAGTGCTTTTTAGTTATGACTAGATTTGAAAGAAGTTGGTTTTTTTTTAATTTTTTTAAATTCAGGAACTTAAGAAAAAAAAAAAAGAGGCAGAACATCATATATTAGTATACCTGAAAAAGATCAAAGACTATGCAATTTAATGGATACAGAACACAAAGCAGCTCCTGTTCATCAAAATTCTACAGGAAGACAAAATACTCAAGCAAATGTTTTTAATATTTACTGTCATCTGTCCTCATTAACTAAAAACTACTGCATTTTAATAGCCTAATTTACAAATACTAAAGTTTGCCAAGCACTTACAGATATATATGTATTTTTTTTAATTCTTAAAAATTTTGACTTGAGTAAGCTTCTCAAGCTTTAAGACTTCACTTACCGAGAAAGCGTTGATTTCCCTGAACCAGGCAGCCCTCTTAAGATTAGGAGCCATTTCTGTGAAAGACTGAATCTTTCTTCAGGTAAGTGCAAGGGAGAAAAGCTGTGCATCACTTCTGTACTGTCAGCTTTTGGATCCTTCCAACACTCTTCTCTGGTTTCACAGAAACCATTATTTTGAGGTCTATTCTGCCCATTATTTTGGAGTCCATTCTGGTCATTATTTCCATTTGTGAAGGCCTGAGTGGTATGGAAATCAGTATGACCAGCATAGTTGGTACTTTGATCAAGCAGTGGACTGTGACTGTTGAAATCAGTATTTCCATGGTAACCATGATAATTTTTGTAAGCAAGTTCACCACTGTGAGAAGGGAGAGCATTGGTTTTTTGTGACTGATGGTTGAATCTCGGATCAAGAGGTCCCTGAGGTACTATGAAGGACTCAGTTGCCTGCCAAGCAGGTCTGAATTCAGGCACTGAGTAGTTCCAGTATTTAGAATCTACTTCTCCTGTAAAGGTATTTTCAGTTTTCCAGCCACTTGTTTCCACAACAAATTGCTGCTTATTGCTTGTTTTTTCACTGTTCTGTTCCCCAAAGAGACATTGTCCATTCTCATAAAATGGCTGTGGGCTGCCCACCAATACAGCTTGATAATCCTCTTGTGAGGTTTGACTACAGTTATAGGGAGAATATTGTTCCTGAGAAGTTTCAGTTTCTTTTTCCTGAATATTAGCATCTACATTTTCATTTTCCAGCTGGTGAATTTCTTTATAGAACTGGTCAAGTTCATCATCTATTTGTGGTACAGCAGAAGGAATAGTCTGAAACTTCTTTGCCTCTTTTCTTTTAGCTCTGTTCTCATGTAATTCACTCTGGTCTTCCCCACTGCTTCCATATTCATCACAACTACCAGCTTTGTCCCATTGGTTCCTTTCGGCAGGCTTGTAAATCGGGCCAATAAATTCCTTGCTTGTAAAAAACTCCGCATCTGATGCATTTTGATTTACTGAGAAGGATGTAGAGCTATTTCTACTATCATCTTCGCCAGAATTACTTGTAATAAAAGGGCCTTTCTTTTCTTCAACTTCAGTGTCACTTATTGATACAAATTGAGGATTTACATTCTGCATAGTTTCTGAATCAATTGGCTGACTAAGCCAATTTTCAGGGAGCACTTTATCCAGTGTTCCCAAGACACCAGTATGTACTTGCTCTTGCTTCTGCATTTCATGTTGCATTTGGTTTTCTGAGGCACACGCTGGTATCAAATTGTTTGATGTTCCCCCAGTCTCCACTTCCTCTTGAATATCTTGGTTATCATCATCAGAGAGTTTCGCATAAGCCCCTTCTGTTGACTTCATTTTTTTAGAACATGGTTCAATTGAGATTTCGTCCTGACACTCCAAGAGCCTTACTCTACTTTCAGCATGAAGCATCTTAGAAAAAAAATTAATACATTATCAGCATGCACATCTTTAAAGTATAAAAAAGTAGAAGTTAATCAGGCCTATGATATGCATCCTATGATATGTGACCTTCCATGGTCACAACTAAAAAGTACTCAACCAGTAGCAGTAGACATCACCTACTGGAAGTCTTGTTTAAACAAAACTGCCACATTATTGCACATCTTTAGCAAAGCAATACATTAGATCTGTACAGTCACATCTAGCAGCCATATTTTATGATATATCTTAAATAAGTTACAAATAATGCTTTCTAAATGTGAATATTTGGAAAATTATTTATATCCATTATTATTACCTCTGTTCTCTACTTACCTGTTATTCTGACAAGTATCATAAATCTCTTTTATAGCATAAACATGTACCAATTTCAATGCACACAGTGATGCCTGACATCAATACTAATACAACCAACAAAAATTTAAATACTGCCATCACAAGGATTATTTTCTGTGACACAAACTAAACTCAACTAATCCATTTAACACTAACCAAACAGGTGCTGGATGGCATTTATAATTTGGTATTAGTAAAATAAGACTTAAAATTGAATCTGCAATCTGATATGGTTTTGGTTTTGGAAACACTGAAGACCTTTGTTAGAGACCAAGACCACTTATTTGCGTGTTTTCTAAAAATAAACACAAAAAAACCCCAATCTCTGCCCCAAACAGATTGCAATCACAGAATGAGTCATCAGGTTCCAGAAAGATTCAGATGCTAGAACAATTAAAACTAAAGCAAGATGGCACTGACCAAATTGACATGCAGTCATGCCATTATCCATATATTAGTTAGAATTACTTAAATTTTCCTTTGTATTCCTAAAGTATAGATAGAATCCAATAAAAAGCAACAGTCATTTTATTAGAAATCAAGTGCCAAGTAGTTTATTCAACCAAATACCCCACCAAAACTCCAAATGCAGTACCAAATAAGAAAGAATTTCTCCTACTCAAGGGCTTATTCTACTGCTTTCCAGGAACATTTCAAGTTTCTAGGAGTAAATATTTATAAAATGTCACATGTACCTCATTCTGAGCAAGAAAGTAATTTTTGTTTCTTTATCTGAAAAGGATCTGTAGGTAATATTAAAGGAAGACTTGTAAGTAACCTTTATGATCTCGTGTTCACTTGAAAAAGTAACAAGAAAAGGTGTTACTCCAGGCACTTTCTCACCTACTATCCAAAGTAAGAGAATTCTGCCATCTTCAGTCTCCAAATATCTAAACCAAGGAGATTTTACTGTTTGCATTTTACTTTACTACTTGGAAGAGAGCACCCATATCAGAAGAAGGAAAAACACGGCCATGCAACTACACCTCTTCCTTGGAACCGGTGGAACAACGTTGTGGATCCTATGGTCTCTCCTCCTTTCAAGGTATACACATTTCATGCATACTTCAAGCTTCTCTGTTCCTCTTTTTCGTAAATGAAAAAAATGAGAATGACGTCAAATGAGTTGGGGACTCTACCCCTCATCTATCCAAAACCAGTACTCTACCTCCATTAAAAAAACAGGGTTGGAATAAAAAAAGTTGCTTTATTAATTTCTATATCTTCATCTACCTTCTGGGATGGTGTTTAAGCAGAGTCCGTATTCTGATGTGGAATGATAACAGAGCATGTGAACACTTGCTGCACATGCTCACTCTAACAGCACAGGATGCTGCTCTGTGACTGTCCCAGACAGAAATATCCTTTCTTCCTAATCTTTAATACACTTTCTTTGATTATCCTTTGGGACAGTGAAGTTACATGCGAAAGCATCTCCACAGCATTCTTGAGGAGGACGCAGCAAGTGTGTACTGAGAAAGCGCAATCTGTGTGACTGTCTTGCCTCTTGAATGGGACTGGCATAGGTCTACAGCATTTCTGTAAAGAGCTGGTCGTCAGCATCGAACCCGAGCTGCTGGCGTATGTGATTCACCAGGCTGGCACTTGCAACACTAAATTAGCACTTTAACTAACCTGCCAAACATGCAGAAGATTCAACCAAGTAGCTCAAGACCTTAGGTTCTACCTGTACAATACATCTCCGAATGGAAAAAGAAGGCCTACGTAGGCCTATGTGGCAGAACTTACAGATGGGGCAAAGTGATTGGTTTTGCCTGCGTGACCAGGGGTTCAGAGGTGCCAAAGCATGCTAGGCCAGCGCCCCCCACACAGAGGCAGATCGCAGCGCAGAGTCGGGAGGCAGCAGAGCTGCTGCCGCACAAAGCTGCCGCCGGTGGCAGCGGGGTCCTGAGGCGAAGGGGCGGCTTCAGGGAGCCGCCAGCCCCGACTCTCAGTAGGTGTGGCAGCCGCTCCCTCCATTCCCTCTCCCGGGCGCCAGGGTAAGGCACCTCGCTCCCCCCACACGCTTCCCTCAGCCCGGCCCCGACGTCCCACAAACGGAGCAACCAGCTGCCGTGCACCAACCCCGCCGCCCACCCGAGGCGGCCCGACCACTCGGCCGCGGTCCCCCTTTGCCACATGCCGGTGCGGAGAATCGCCTCCCCGGCCCCGCTGGACATAAGCCACAGCTACATGCGGACAAAGAGACCAACCTCAAGGCAGAGCCTCACGTCGCCTCAGCGACCAGCTCTCCTCCCGGCCGGCGGGGAGGAGGGGAGCGCTGCTGACCCTTCGCCCTCAAAATGGCGCCGCCTCCAGCTGACCCTTCACCCCCGCAACCGTTTTGGGACTTGTAGTTCCGAGTCCCTGGGCCTTGGACTACAACTCCCAGCATTCCCCTCCCCCGCCTGGGAGGGGGACCTTCTCTGGGAGAGCGGCCGTTGGGAGTGGGCAGGGGAGGTTGCGGGTAGGCAGGCGGTGGGTGTGAGTGCTAGGTTCGTTGGGGCAGGGCCGAGCCGAGTGGTTAGCGGTGGTTTGGCTAGAGCGCAGCCCGCTCTCTGCTTCTCTGAGGAAAATTAGATAAGGCAATGCGGGTGAAGGGGGTTTGGGGCTATTTTAAACATCTTTGGGGTTCTCTCAGCAGGCATGGAGGCGTTGGGTGCGTGCAGCCTGTCCAGTGTGGGCAGAGGCCATCTGTGAGGTTTCCCAGCTTCAGGGGCTGGTGGCTGTACTGCAGTAAAATCTGAGAATCATAGAATTGTCTAGGTTGGAAGGGACCTTTGAGATCATCTAGTCCAACCATTAACTGAACACTGCTAAAACCTCTATTAAACTGTGTCCTTCAGCACCACATCTACCCAGCATTTAAATACTGACAGGGATGGTAACTCAACCACTTCCCTGGACAGCCTGTTCCAATGCTTGACGACCCTTTAAGTGAAGAAATTTTTCCTAATACCCAATCTAAACCTCCCTGGGACAACTTGAGGCCATTTCTGCTTGTCATGTAGCTTGCTGCTTAGGGGAACAGACTGACGGCACCTGGCTACATCTTCCTTTCAGGTAGTTGTAGAGAGTGATAAGGTGTCCCCTTGGCCTCCTTTTCTCCAGGCTAAACAATCCCAGTTCCCTCAGGCGCCCGTTGTAAGACTTGCTTTCCAGACCCCACTGGGCTTTGTTGCCCTTCTCTGGACCCGCTCCAGGACCTCAGTGTCTTTCTAGTAGTGAGAGGCCCAAAGCTGAATGCAGTATTTGAGGTGGGGCCTCACCACTGCCAAGAAGAGAGGCACAATCACCTCCTAAGTCCTGTTCACCACGCTGTTCCCGATACAGGCCAGGATGCTGTTGACCTTCTTGGCCACCTGGGCACACTGCTAGCTCATGTTTAGCCCTAGGTCCTTTTCTGCCAGATAGTTCTCCAGCCACTCTTCCGCAAGCCTGTAGCGCTGCGTGGGGTTGTTGTGACCCGAGTGCAGGACCCAGCACTTGGCCTTGTTGAACCTCATCCCATTGGCCTTGGCCCAGCAATCCAGCCTGTCCAGATCCCTCTGCAGAGCCTTCCCACCCTCAAGCAGATGAGGTGTTATCAAATGAGGTGTTACCAAATTTGCGAGCTGATGTCTCTAAATCAGTATTAAGACATCTGGTGTTTTATTCTTGGTGGAAATAAAATTGTCAGAAGCTCCACCCAGCAGCCTTGTTTGCATCTTCTCTCTTAAGCTTTTCCACTCTCCTGCTCCGGGCTGTCTGCTCTACCCACACCACATTTGGACTCTGGTTTCGAAGGTATGGCCCACCTTTTTAGAACTCTTTGGTGATTGTGTTTGGTGGGTTTTTTTTGTTTGTTTTTTTTTTTAATAAATAAACTTTGCAGGATGTACTGCCTAGACACTAGGCCTCTCAATGTTAATTTGAATAAAACATTATTTTTTCTGGCTCTAACTCCAAAGGAGAGCATTTATAATTGATTACATATACACCTGTGCTAGATTAAGTTACTCTGACTACTATGTTAAGGATAAAATATTTTCTTCTGTAGAGTTTTGAGGATCAGAGCATTTATTTTGTTTTAAGTGGTATTCTGAATTTTGTGTGAGAACAACAAAGATATCAGCAAGATTATGAAGTGGTGATCAAGATTGTCCCCAATGTAAGAGCTGTCCAAGTTTTCTAGAGATGTGTTGTACTTCTTACATGAACTTGCAACTTTTCCTTGCAGCTCAGAATATATTTTTTCCATTATGTGGCTTCATTCTGGTTTTCACATCTTGTGGTTTTACGCAAGGAAAAGACATTTTTGCTAAGGAATGGTCTTGTAACAGTAATTCCCCAATTTTCATTAATGCACACAACAGTTCCTGTAAGTTATGTGTCCTTTCCAAATATCTGCAACATTTATACTTTCAGATGACCTGAATAAACAATGAGTATTTGCAATTTTATATAGTTTATAAAGTCTCCGAAATTAGTTTATTTGCTATTCAAGGTAAAAAGAAAATAGTGGTTGTTAAAATCTGTGCCAGGCATTCCCTCCAGTTACCCCTGTGATGAAAAAGGAGTCTCCTTTCCTGTGCCAGATGATAGCATTATTTTGTTAGAAGGTATAGATAGGTCTTTGGTAGTATTTTAATTTAGATCAGAAGTGAGATTTTGAAGAGAATCTCCTGATTCTTCCCATTTACTGTGTTTTGTTAAGATTAGTGCTCATCCAGTTTAAAAGCTACTGAAATGTTTATTGTATGAATGCCACAACCATTGCCACACCAAATACTTTTCCACATTGATTTGTACTTAACAGTGCTGCACTACTAACGTAGACACCACAACTAGACCTGGGAAATCTGCGTTCAGCTGCTTCTGAGGAATAAGAGTGGCATAACCTTATCACTCCATTGCAGACTGGAAAAACAATGTATGAATTCTCCTGGAAGATGGCAGTAGTCCATATTTTGTAATCTACAGCCAAAGAGACCAATTCTAAAGCTATTTTGAAGTAAATAAAAATTCAGAAGTAACTGGTCATTTCTGCTGTAAGGAGTTTTTTCAGGAAAGAAAATGGGAAATTTCATAAAGAACTGGCCTTTGCTACCAAAAAAAATTACAGAGACACAAGATATATAAAGGAGAATATTATTGCAGGTCGGCAGAATGTTTCTAACACAAGACTTTTTAGAAATACAAAGGGCTACACTGCTTTATTCTTCTATTCTTTTTCATTAGATTATCCAAAGATAATAAGGCTAGTCCCTAATTTTAATATTAAAAATATTTTGCAACCAAGATTCTTGACTTCTTGGAGAATTGTTTTCTAGTAGTAATTCTATTGATTATTTAATCCTAAGGAAAAAAAATATTTTTCATCTGAGATAATAATTATTTGCTTCCCTACACAAGCAAAGTGATGAAAAGCCCAAGTTAACCGTTTAGAGAGAATAAGTGTGCTGCATGAGGGCCTTTAAAGGCAGTATCTGGAGATCAAAGCTCTCAAGCCCTGTGTGTTTTGTATCTGGTAATTGTCTCAAATGCATTTCATTTTGGGAATTCTCACAGTACTTGTGTACCTAATTAAATAAGCCACATGTTACAGCTGACAATGCCCTAATGTCATTTTTTCAACCTCATTGAGGATAATAAAATATGCTTTCCCTGATGATAACTGCTACAGCTGCTACAGATCCCATATGGGAAGATGTTGTACTTATTTGAGACAAAGCTACAAACAATTCCCCCAGAATCCTCAGGCTGCACTGGATGATAAAAGAAGTTCCATCAGAAACATTGGCAGGAGAAGCTGATAGGCTCGGTAAAAATGGTGTCCAAGGGGCTGAACACTGTAATTAATGGTCAAAATACTTACAAAGAAGCATTAACAGATTGTGGCTTTTCTTTGATTGCACTGTAGTCTGATTTTTATAACTTCATTTTTTCAGTATGTTTATAAATTTGCTTAGAACTCTACCATGTACTGCTACTGTATGTCACCCAAATCCCACTTCCTGCAATATATAAAACTCATCCATGATTTTGGTAGAAGCTTCTCATGGAAGTAAAAGAGCATAACACTGTAATTGCCTGGGTAACAAATTATGGAAAACTATCTGTTCTTATGTTCCTCAACATTTATGCTGTCACCTTAGTAGTAGTTGAAGAAATGATGGCTTTAACTGCTCTAAGAGAATAATGAAAGAAAAATCTTCAACTTTCTATAGTCATATTTTGATTCAGTTTTGCAAGGGTCTTGTAAGTGTGAGTTATTTGAATGTTACAGATAGCATCGCAATTAGTAGGCATAGGGGAAGTGAATAATGTTCTATCAAAAAAAAGTATGTTTTGATGTTGTGTAACTTGAATGTTTGAACTTACAGATGGAGCATTTTCTCAGCCTAGTTTTTGCATTTGATTTCTTTAATTAAAAAGGGAAGATGACAACTGTCCACTTTGGAGGATCGCCCTGATTCCTACATGATTTACTAGTACAGTTGATGCTTTAGATCCATGGCAGAGATCCCTGGTACTGGTACTAAAAGCAGCAGTAAGAGGAGTATTCTTCAGATTTCTCAAATTGCCTGTTCCTATTTCATAAAAGAGGAACCACTGGGCATTTTTAATAAGAAAAAATATTATACTATTGTTTTCTGTAAGGAAAGATTTCCCTTAAATTGGCTTCTAGAAATATTTTAGATAAAACTTCTCAAAATAACTCAGCATGAAGAAAGCAGCTGGTGTGAAAAGTACTAACCCACAAAATTAAATATTAGTAAAACAAAAAATGCCTGTGTTCTGGCTTTTAATATGAAAGATTAGGCAAATTTAAGATAGGCAGAATGACAAGACTCCATGTGTAATAATAAGGAAAAAAAGTCAAGAGAAATACCTAGCAGGCACCACTTGATATTGGCTTTTGCAATTAAGGGTTAATATGGAATGATAGGTTAATCATTTAAATCTTGTGCCTTGATCTTGTTTTATCAGACTTGACTTAGCAGAGTACTCTTTCTTCTCATGACACCGTTGTTCTAATAACGCTTTAATAAGACATACATTTGAGCTCAAGAGGACTAGTTACATACTTATATTTAATCAGACCTATTTCTAAAGGATAATCAACTTGGGTCTTAGTTTGTCTTGCCACTCTGTACTTACTAGATCTTGTTAGAAAATGTGAGGCTTCGAGTTGATTTAGGAAATACAGGAAATACCCTTGCATAATTCTTTGAATTTAAATCAAACTATGTTAAGATTAAAATTCTGGTGCACATTAAGAGAACTGGTTTACTCGACTACTTAGGAATATTGTTTGCCAAATGGTTTGTATGGCAAAGAAGTATACTGCTATGTGAAAGTCAGATTAAAGATTCAATCACAAAAATTTGGTAACAGATTTTGGCTTATTAATTTCCACAAACAAATGGGCTTTTTTAAAATTTTCAAATATAAACTGGGGAATCAACTTAGGAACTCTGTATTATGGTTATGATAAAGTCCTATCTTTTTAGCAAAAAAATCCATACTGATGTGTTGGCTATAGGTCATAGAAATATTTTTGGTATATGAAACTGATTCTAGTAGGTGATAATACATGGAGAGATGAGTATTTATTTTGATTATGTTTAAGTACTTTTTCATTTAAATACTGTTTTTGATTCCCTTCCAGTATAGGATGAACCCTTCTGAAGATAAAAATAGTGGGGAGAAAATAAAAGGAACACCTCATTAATTTATTTTGCAAGTTCTTGAAATCTTTTATTTAATGTTTTTTTGGTTGAAATCTGCATGATACAGAGAGAATACATATATATATGTGTGTATATATATATAGATAGTAAAGCACCTGTTCTGTAAGTTGGGTGTCTAGCAGCATAGAACTGTAAGGTTTAAGCTTTGTTTTAAGGCAGAGTACTTTAGAATATATAGCAACTCCTGGCCTACAGCAAAGCTGAGCTTATGCATGGTGAAATATTAGGAAACCAAGAAAACATGATTCTGAGCAATTCATGTGTTTCCAAGTAGAGCATGGGAAATTTCTGGGAAGGGACACTCAAGGGGAAGGTCTGGGCACTGCTTAGTCTGCAAGCATATCTAAAGAGCAGCTGTAATTTATGTAAGAATTGAGGAGACTGAGTATAATGTCTTCAGTAGGCTTAAATTCAATGGGATATTAAAATAAGTAGCTTTAAATAGAGGGCAGAGAGTGCAATAGTAAAAGAAAAAAGTGTGAGCAGAAGAAAAAAGAACATTGGATAGAGCAACTGAAAAATACCCAGCATTTTACACAGCAGAATATGGTTAAGTATTTAATGCTTAATACACTAATCACTGTTTAAGTGAAACAAAAAGAAGTCATGAAATAATACAGAAGTTTAGTGCAACATGCTTAGTGATGGCAATGTTAACATCCCCACCGTTTTGTAGATTACTTTTTCCTTTTAACTGTGCAGCTGTTACCTGAAATTACTTTTATTTGAATACTTGAAGTTTAACTGCTGAGATGCTCGCTTTTCAAATGCAGCTTACAGTAAGATGTCTTAAACATTTTTCCGTTTTCTCATACTAACAGCATTGATTAAGAATATTCTTAAGATTCTTAAGAGATTCTGTACTCTCCCACCTCCTATCCTATATCTCAATTAAGGATGGAAAACGTTTAAATCAATTCCAGGTAACTCAGAGGAGAAACTAGTTTAATTTACTGACAAACTGAGGTAATCACCAGGGAAAGACAGACTGATGGTACAGACTCCCAAAATGCTAATTCTCCACTGTCATTCCTGCCAGGAAGGCACTAAGGAAAGAACAATTTTTATTTTTTTTTCCTCACTACTATGGCCTTTCAGATGCTGGCTATAGGTTATATTAGTGTTAAGATGCAGGCATACACTCTGCAAATAGCTGGAGTGGTCTGTGGTCAGCAAGAAGATCCCGTGACATTTAGCAACCAAACAGCTGTTAAGCCACGCTAGAAGGAACGAAACAACAACAAACTGATACTGGAAGCGTTAAAGGTTTGTGGATTAATGCTCTCTGACTTATCAGACAGCAAGATGGTCAGATTCTATTAGCTAAAGGGTAAAATATGCACTAGTTGGTAGTAAAGTAAAGCACCACCTCTTCCTGACTGCAGTAAAGAGACAGATTCTGTTTCAGAACTTTAACAATCTAAATGATGTTTTTCACTCCTGTGGCTACTGTAACATGAGACATTTTATTGTTCTCTTCCAAAACCTGTCTCCAAAGGATCCCCGCTCCTCTTTAGGATCCTATCTGACTAAGGGAGGTACAGCTGACTGGAGGTGGCACGTTTTTGGAGAGGGTAGTGGGTTTGGTTTTAATAGAAAGACTTTAGTAGGTCATTTAATCTTACTAGTGTCCCACTGTAGCTGTTAACTATGACATGAAGACAGAAGGTGAGTAGGTGGAGTGGAAGGCTTCCTTCAGTCCTCACCCTGAAAAGTAACATAATATCTCTGGTAAATTTTTGTGTGAAATACCATATAGTACTTAATGAATTTTGTCTTTTTAATTAGAAAACAAGACAGATGCAGGTGGGTATTTTTGGTCGTCAGACTTGTTTGCTTTAAGATTAAAGTGGTACTTATTAAACTTCAGAATTTATATTGCACATGTATGAAAGCTCGTAGCTTCTGAGCGTCACTTATTCAGCTGTTTGATTTTTGTTTACAAGGAGACAGTGTTGGAAACAGCACTCACAGAGACAGCAAGTCTGAAACTTCCAGTCATCTTAAGTCACTGTTTCCATGTGGCTTCCTTGCAAATTACTTAAGAGACATAGGAGATACTAAAATTAGTTGTGAAGTTAACTCATATTCATAATAATGTCAGCCATTTAGTTGAAGAGCTAGCACAAGTAAATGAGCTATTTTTTTTTCTCTGAGATGAATCACTACACTTGCAAGAGGAAGGAAGGTGTATACAGGCACCAACTCTCCCTCCTATGTGGCAAAAACCCTTTCAGTGTAAAGGGCTCAGTATATAAATGACAGTTGAAACAATCTGAATTGTTATTCTAGTAAAATATTTTTTATGCAATTGTTCAAGAGTCGTAAGAGAAACGAAGAGAATGGAAAGGTGGTTATATCTATGCTGGAAACAGAAGTATGCCTTTCACAAAGTTGCTACATTCAGAAAGGGAATGTAGATAAGAGTGGTGGAAAAAAAATAGAAGAAAAAAATGCCCACTTCTGTTTCTTAAACTTTTTCGATTTTTGCTTTTCTGTTCTGCCTTGATTTTCCTCAAATCACTTATAAAAGGAAACAAAAGCTACTTTAGGATTCAGTTAAGTGGTTTTGATTTCTCTTGAGTAACTCTTGTAATGTTAGAAATGTAACTTGTTGTTTACATTCAAATAAAAACCCCATCAATTGGCTTTCATTCAAATTCTTTGTTATTTGTGTTGGCTGTGCATCAGGCTCTGGTGATGACTGTACGGAGAGATCTGCCCAACAGTTACTCTGAAGTCACATAATGTTAATCTATAGGTAGGGAAGTCGATGAAACAATTCACAAATCATTGCTATCAAAAGCAGGTGTTCTTGGTCTCTGCGATGTAGTCTCCTCCTTCTTCCTTGTGATGGCTCACCCTCCTATGAGCTCCCTGAGCTTGCTAGATGGGAGAGCTTTATAATATGGTTAAGGTGAAATATCTGCTTCTTCTGGGGAAAAAAAAAAGGAAAAGAGAAACAGAAAAAAAGAACAACAACACAACAACAACAAAAAGATTTTGCTCCTTCCCATCTATTCCTTCTCTTGTTCTGCCTGGGACCATAGGATTTTGTCAGGCAATTTTAATTTGTCACTGTTGTGAATCAGTAGGGATTGCTGAGGTCTACAGCATTGAGTCATTCTAGGACCCAGCTTCCTTCCAACCTTCCTTCATCCCACCATGGGATGCTGGGGTGGTTTGAAAATCTGTGTCACTTCTCACCTGTCAGCTTTCTTTCTGAGCTCCCTGTCTGTTCAGTCCCGTGAGGTGTATCTTAAGAGCTCTTACTTAAATAAAAGTTTGACTGGTTGGTGTGGTTTAATCCCAGCTGACAACCAGGACCGTGCAGCCGCTCACTCACTCCACCCAGCTGGAATGGGGGAGAGAATTTGAACTATCAACACCATGTCTCATCCCAAGTCCAAAACAGCACTATACCAGCTGCTAGCAAGAAAATAACTCCATCCCAGCTGAAACCATGACACTGCTAAAGTTAGGATGTTTGGCTGTTCTGTATCAAGTAAGTTGGTATGTCTTCACGTGCTTCTTTGGTTCAAGTTCATGAGTGAAAAAAATTGTAGAGGCTTAAACATACAGATTAACAAATGCAAGTGACTCAGGGTTACTGTAATGAGGGAGGAGACTCAGTAAAAATGTTTAGTGAATCTTCTGGTGATGGCAGTACCTTGACAGTTGTTCCTACTCCTCCTGTTCACACTGAAAGGCTGATACCGTACAAGAGTAAGATCACTGGGCACATGGATAAACCTAATGTGGTGGAGAAGTGACAGCATGGTTTCTGTGAGTGACACAGTCACAGACTTCCAGCAAGTTTGTGAGTCAGGAAGCATGTAGAAAAAGACAAACCAGGGAACATACTAGGATTTTCAAAAAACACTTGTGAAGGTTCTTAACCAAAAGCTACTAACGAAGTTACCATGGAATTGGAGAAAGTGTCGTATTCTGAGTTGGAGATCCAGTTAAAGGATGGAAGCAGAAAGTACACTAAAATGATCCGAGAGAAGAGCAGCCTCACAAGGTAGGGACTGAAAGGGTTTGGATTCTGATTGTGAGAAGACAAGACTGAGTGGCACGTGATCACATTTTACAAACCAAGAAGTCCTTGTTTTAAGACGAATGCAGAAATGGTTCTTGACACCAAGCCTACCATAGTGGGCTTTTATAATCTGCTGCCTAAATAGGCAGCAGGTTCAAAAACGGATTTGAAAAATTAGTAAACAATGTGTCAATAAATAGATTCTAAAGGGAATAGACAGATCCCTAGAAGTATTCAAGGCCAGGCTGGATGGGACTTTGTGCAACCTGGTCTAGTGGGAGGTGGCATGAGGGGTGGGAACTAGATGATCTTTAAGGTCCCTTCCAACCTAAACGATTCTATAATTCTATGACTCTGTGTGTACCATGTGTGTACAAACATGCATGTAGTATCTCTGTTGCAGCAGCTATAGATGCTGTGAGTGTACAATGGTCAACAGAAAGTAAGCCGGTCTCCCAAAGTAGTATCTCCTTTGCTATTATTCTTGCTTTATACAGAGGAATACTACTGCTTCAAAATTTGCATTTAAGTTCCCTGCATTTGGGGCAATTGCAAGGACCAGCAAAGTGAAAATGCAAGGGTCTCACTCCAGGAAAACTATGTCACTGATGGTAGTGCCATCACCAAGGTACCAAGTATGGGGGTAGATGGACGATTGGTTTGGCCGCAAAGGACGTTTTCATTGTTGAGAAGATTCTGCGTATTTCTAAGGTACAAAGCTGTCCTTGTCACTGTAGTCTCTTCTTTCCACGCAATGTTTTTACAGAGAGAAAGCTGTGAGGTGAATACTGCTGCGTAGGATGTTCTTTGGCTGGGATGTTCATTGTGGTCGCTTGAGCACTGAGATGTGAGCAGTGTCTTCAACACATACATTCTGTGTAAAAGATCTGGTCTGTGGAGTCCTGTGGCACTGCCTTTCTTCTGTGTGTCACAGGGCAAGCAAAATATTTATTGTGTGCAAATATTTTTAATTTTTCTTAAGTATACCATGTCTGTAAGTAACGTACATTTGTCTGCGCTTTCGTCCACGCTTTCAGGAGGTGGCAAAACTAGTAAAGAGCGAGTCTGTTTACAGTCACCAGTGCCCCGTGAAATGTGACATTTCTTGTGGGAGAGGCCGAGTCACATCACAGCCAGCAACTTGCACAGATTGCACTGCGCAGCTCTTCGCTTTTAGGACAGCATGGGAGAGGGACTGGGTTCTTGTTCCTCCCTTCCTGCACGCAAACCATCGCCCCTCAAAGCTTCCCGAATTATCTTCTGAGGAAACTCCCGCTCAACACGTCTGTCCGAGCCGCCGAACCGAGTGCGTTGAGGAGGTCTGGCGGGGCTTGCCGGGGAGCCGGTGGATTTCGCCGCCGCTGAGGAGCTCCGCAGCTCCATGCTGCCTCCTGCCGCCCGTGGCGCCCAACCGGCCTGGGCCTCGGCCTCCGGCGCCTCCTCGCGGCGCCGCCGCCCAACGGCCGCCACCAACCGCCGACGGCCGCTTCCCCCCTGCCTTGGCGGGAACCGCCCGCGGGGCAGCGGCCGGGGCCGGCGGGTGAAGGTCGGCGGGCGGTCCCCGGCCGGCGGGCGGAGCGGTGTCGAGCGGGCTCCCTCCTGAGGGCCGNTCGGCGCCTCGAGGGTCGCGAAACCGAGAGGGAGAGAAGGAGGGGAAGAAGGGTAGGAGTGAAGAATGACCTCCAGGACGTCCATTTCGGACACGTTAAAGAATCTTAGTGCAGGCACGACGTGAAGGGCAGAGCGTAACTTGGGGGGGAGGCCCCCGTTACACAGCACCTTGTTCCGCTTTTCCAAGCCTCCGCCGCTCCAGGCGCCCTGACCGCAGCTGGGAGCGTTACCCGCTGCTGCAACCCGCTCCGCCGGTACAACCGAGCAAAACTTTTCCGTAGACAGTAGTTATTTTCACGGTTATGCATCCGGTTTGGAGATTACAAATAGTTGTTAAACCAATGTTTCACTCTTCTGCTGGGTTGTAAGTATTCCCCCCCCCAACACGTGTGCGAGTCCTCCATTGGAAAAAGACGTGTTCCCCAACCTCAGATTTTATATCTTACCAAAGTCCCAAATAGGTGCCAGTGGGCGGGACTGAAGGGAAATCGTTCAACCTGCATCCAAAAATTATATCCCTGACAGGTGCAGGATCCTTCCCAATCATAAGCAATATAAAATCGTCAGGTAAATTATTCTTCTCTTTTCTTGCCCATGCAGTAATACTTTTGTCTTCAGGAAGAGCAGGACAAACACAATTCACCCAGAAATGTAAACACGGGGAGTTTTGGGGCCTGAAAAGTGAATTTTATGTAATAGCCCCAGCGATTTATTCTGGTGTGGCTGATGTAGTCTTCATTAGGCAATGAGGGTATTTACCTTAGTTTGAAGCTTGAATGAAAATAAGGTAAGCTGGTTACAATGTGTTAGCACGTTCAGAAAGCATGAGGAAACGTACTTAAAGGTTTAAAATACTAGCTACAATGTCTTGGCTAAGATGCTATTTAAGTACATTTTCACACCAGACAAAGCCCAGAGTATATTTCAGCGGATCTGCTGAGTATGTTTTTTAAATCATAATGCCCTAAACATTTCCATCTTCTCCTGATGTGCCATTCATAAACGCAGCATTTTAGCTGCAGCAAAGAGGCGAAATTACATCACTTTTGTGTTTGCATTTTCCTGTAAGGGCGCCCCTGAAACTCTTGCAGTCACTGAAGCAAAACCAAAGGGCTTGATGAGCGATTTCTGCCACTTTTTCTGTTCTTTCTCTGCAGTTGAGTAACTTTATTCCCTATTGTTTTACATCAATCCTTTAATAATTCGCGTTGTTGGGGTGAAACACTTGATTCACTAAATACACACAGATAATCGGCTGTGGTTCATCCCTCTGCCGCCCGCCTGGTCCTCTCTCCACCCAGGCCACTTGCTCCAAACTCCCCTGTCCCCCATTCACCGTCTCCGGTTCCGTAGGTGAGGCGGTTCCGCCGCCGGGGCCGCCGAAGCGGGGTGTTTTGCCCCGCCAGCCTGGAAATCGCCCGGCCGCCTTTCCGGACCTACTTCCTCGCTTTTGGCGGGGGTTCGTACCGATGCTCTGCCGGGGGTAAGGCAGGCTTAGTCCCCCCTCGCCTGGAAACCGAGGGCTGGACCGGGGCCGTGACTTTCTTACCCCCCCACCCACCGCCCGGCAGCGGCGCTCGGGGTTGGCGCGGGGGGCCAGGGCCGCCGTTGCCGCCAGCGCCGGCCGCGGGGCCC
>VXBJ01006930.1:81224-116940 GCA_013400055.1 Nycticryphes semicollaris
CCCATAGTTTCATTCCATTTTTGTCTTTGAACGTCTAGTCCCTTCCTTTCTGTCATCTTGATGTTTCTTGCAGGAGAAATGTACTTTGCAGGGTGCCCTGTATTTCTTGTTGGCTGTTTATTCTGGCTGTGCATTCATCAGTATGCAGGCAGGGAGAAAACCCTACGATGTTTCTTTTATGGAGGACTGGATGACCTGGGTACACTGCAAGTGTATAGACCTACAGTATAAACACCGTTTCAGGGTGCTAAAGAACAGTAATTTATAAATAAGTGATCTATTAGCCTCTTCATTTCCCTGACTGACAAATTCATGTTAAGCGTTAGGGGAAAAAGCACTTTTCTGTGGACTTCATTTTAATTTACGCAAGCAGATAGTCTGCTCTCTGTTAATGATAATATATTTATATCAATACAAATTACTAGGAAATCTGAGAATAAAATGGAAAATATGTGCAGTGAATTTAAATAGTGGCAAAACTTATCTCTCATTTTATGCATTTCTGATCCACGCCATCTCCAAGCTAGAGTAGATTTGGAAAGAAGATAGCAACTAAACGGTTGGAGTTATGAGGAGACAGCCAGAAGGTGATCAACATTTGGAAATGATGAATAGTGTGAGAAGAGCATTTTTTCCACAGTTTCTCTTCATACAAAAGAATCAAGGCACCTAATGCGAAATAGTAATTTTAGACCAGCAGTTTAGTTACACACTTTTCTGTAAGTTACATAACTAAATTCTCAAGCTTATTACTGTAGAAAGATGTAGAAGTCAGGAAAAAAAAAAAAAAAAGAATAGGTGAAGGAGTATAGAGAGTATTTGGAAGATGAATCTCCAGGAGTATTAATCATGGTGCTCTGGGTATGATTTCAAGCTCAGGAATCCTCTGACCTCTTGCTTTGCAGGAAACTAGAAAGGTATGCTAGGAAAACTGGTTTGTGTTTTCTTTGGTTTTCCCTCAGCACTGGGACAGTTGCTCTGGAGACAAGATTACTGATTTTGTTTTCCTGAGAGGTATGGACGTCACGTTGTCAGGGAAGAGAAACTGAAGGGTCTTTTCTAGAGTAGACAACCCCCCTCCCCACTTCTGTAGAAGTGAAAATAGCTTTGTTTTAAACTAACAGTG
Source organism: Nycticryphes semicollaris (assembly GCA_013400055.1). NCBI lineage: Eukaryota > Metazoa > Chordata > Aves > Charadriiformes > Rostratulidae > Nycticryphes > Nycticryphes semicollaris. The sequence continues at coordinate 82,351 of VXBJ01006930.1, forward strand.
TGTAAGGGCACCAGTGCACTTGAAATGGTTCATCCTATGTCTAAGTGGTCAAGACTTAATTTTTCTCTCAACGTAAATTAGATGTGTGCATAAGCTACTGTTCTTCTGTGCCTGTTAGCAAAAGATTGTAATGTGCTTGAACACTTTACAGCTGCTGTCATCCTAATTATGCAGACATCCTTAAAAAAGCAAGATTTGTTGGTACCTGTCCAATTATGATTAGTCTTGGAGGGGTGGGCAGGAATTAAATAAAACAAACCATAGCAAAGTAAAACAATCTGTAGTGTTGTAGGGTAGTGGTTTGGGACTTTTTTGGTTTCATTTTGTTTGAAGGATTTTTTTTTGTTTGTTTTGGGGTTTTTTGTTGTTTCTTTTTTTGAGGAACTTAACTTACATCATTATTCTTGAAAATTATATCTTCCTGTACTGATGAAATAGCTGAGAGTTTTGACTTTAATTCTTGGGATTGTGTTATGAAGTTTTTATTACCATTTTGTAAATTTTAACGAGTCGAACTGCTTAAAATAACTCTGCCCTCTGTAATTCAAATAAGAAATTGGAACAATGCATAATTACTTTGTTTTTTCAACAGATTATTCTCCTCCAAACAGTTTTTTTTAAATGTAAGAATTCTCACCAACTAGCAGTTAGAACAAAAGCAAGAAAAAACATAATTACTATTGAGGTTGTTAAATACTTGGTGTCAAAGATTATTTTTTTTCCCCTTCTGCAACTTTAGTATATTGGATCCTAATAACACTAATGGGCATTTTAGTCCTGATGGACAACGTGCACGCTGCTGGGTTGCACTGGATTTATATACGCTTCTGCTGAATGTGTGCACTCTGCTTCTGGGCAACACAGGGGATAAAATTGTTCTCAGACAGTAGAGAATCTGAAATGGAAAGAGAATAGAAGGAGAGTAAATTGTAATCCTAAATACTTTAGGAAGAAATAAATATTTTTAATGAAGTTTGGCTGTTTTCTAAAATTTTCAGTGAATGCTGTTGTATGTTCTTGAAATGGCCAACTGGATTATATGGTTTCTCACCAAGATATGTGAAGTACTGCAGTCGGAACTCTGCTGAGACTGTTTGGACAGTTGATAGGACTTGACTAAGTCTTTCCTGTACCCCGAAAAATAAGACTCTAGTTATTCGAATGAATACTAGTGAATTGGTAATTATGCTTCTGATAGAAGTTGCACAAAACCAGAAAAAGAACTTTCAGTACGGACCCTGTAACACACAGCACCTAATTTTATGTACTGATGTCCTCTCTTTTCAGATGGTTGTGAAAACTTTCATGGATATGGACCAGGATTCTGAAGAAGAAAAGGAGCTCTACCTAAATCTTGCTTTGCATCTTGCTTCAGATTTTTTCCTCAAACATCCTGATAAGGATGTACGTTTGTTGGTAGCATGTTGTCTTGCTGATATTTTCAGAATTTATGCCCCTGAAGCACCGTACACGTCACCAGATAAACTAAAGGTAAATCAAAGTAACGTCTCTTTCCACACCACAGTTTTAACAAGAATGATTGATAGAATTGATTCACTTCTTTCCCCACCCCCCTTATTTCTGGTTCAGCCTAAGTCATCCAAGATTTTCACTTGGATTTTAGAATAGGGGTGTTTGATCAGGTCAAATGTTCATCTGATAAAGTGGTATACAGTATATCTTTTAATAACTTGTCGAGTATGGATTTATATTGACAACAAATCTTTTATTGAACTGTTATCTGGACTTGCAGATAGTGGTCTATTACTTGAGAAATATTGATATATCTATAGTTTTTATAATAGCTTGCAAGACAGCTAATTCCTTCACTGGGAAACTACTCCTGCCGTTGCCAATAAAACTACCAAGAGATGATTACTGTATTTTTATAAATAAAGGGTCTATTGAAACAAAGACAAAGCATTTTTGTACAGAAGATAATGATTTCTGATGTGAATTGGGGAATTCTGCAATTACAAACATCACTGATCCCACTAGATGGAGATGGTTGATTGAGAAATGCCAGGTTTGAAAAGGCAGCACGTATCTGATCCATTTGCTTCAAAAAACTAAAATTTTAGTTTGTTTTGTGTCTTTTAGATTTCTTTTTTTAAAAAAGTAAAAAGCTTACTTTATAACTTATAAAATCAAACTACTTCCCTTATGCAGTCTGAACACAGAGTGGTGAATCCAGTCTTGTAGAAAATCCAGCAGGGGAAAATAACAGTGAAAAATGTGTACTTTTTTTTGTTCTCCTTAATTTAAGATTGTGGGGTGGCTTTTTAATTTTAGTTTGGTTCTTGTTTGTTTTTTCCACAGTGGCACAATGGTTATAGTGAAAGGTATACTTATTTTCCCTCAAGAAGAAATTACTCAATTTCTGATCTAGTGGTTGCACCGGAAGTGCTTCATAAGCAGGGCAAACAGTGCCATTTCAACTGCAGTACATCCTTTGTTACTGGACACGCTGGAGAGATACCTAGGGATTTCTGTTAGCTGTATGTCCTCAATTCTGAATTGTTGCACCACTGATTACACACTACCTACAGTGATCTTATTGATTACACCATCTTTGATGGGAGACAAACAGTAGCTTCCTATTTAAGTCTGTATTTGAGGCATCCCTAGCCTTAGAGGTTATTTTCCCTCTCTTTCTTAGCTGGCCTAGCAAGTTACAGTAGTCCTCCTTACAGAATTTGATCTATCAAGTGGTACTATGTTTTGAATTTTTGTAGTATCTAATACTGTAAAGTTTACATTACTGATCTAATACTTTCAGCGTAAGCATACTACTAGGACTTGGATAGAGTTTTGAACAGACTAGGAACTTTAGCTGTCGCCATTCAGTTCTGTGATCTGTGCAGATTTCATAATTCAGCTTCTTGATCCAGATTTCCAAATACATTTTGAGAAATAAAGTACAAACAGTAGAGATCTTTGCCAAGGGCAATTGAGGTAGGTTTTTCCAAACCTGTTTCCACTGAACACAACTTTTGTGGTTGTGGGAAAAGCTCTTATACAAATGTTGAAGAGTTCCATTTACTCTATGACAGAGGTAAGAGGAAGAATGCTTCCTCATGGATTATATCTTGGCACCGTTTTTACCCTGTATTTATTATCATATCTGTACTGTGGCTTTGAGTCTCTGGTAGTATGTTTAGCACCAAAGTTCACGATTGCAAAAGGAAGTGCTGAAAAGGGTAATCAAGAGAGGAAAGCTTAAATCTTAATTTCTTGCCCTTGTTTCACACTCCTTGGGTCTCTTTATAACTTGCATCGTGCAAGTGAGATACTGAGAGACGGGATCAGAATTTCAGGTTTCCCTCTTTTACGTGTATCATGAGTATAAATCTTACATTCCTTGCTGAGCATTGAAAGAGTTTTATCCACAGGGATGGAAAATACCACGAGTAGGCTAAAGCAGAACTGGAACAGGATCAAGGGAGGTGATTCTGCTGCTCCACTGTGCTCTCATGAGAGCCCACCTGGAGTACTGCATCAAGCTTTGGCTCCCCAATATCATAAAGATGTGGTCCTGTTGGAGTGAGTCCAGAGAAGGGTGATGAAGACGATCAGAGGGCTGGAGCACCACTACTATGAGGGCAGGCTGAGAGAGCTGTGGTTCTTCAGCCTGGACAAGAGAAAGCTCTGGGGAGACCTTGTAGCAGGCTTCCAGTATCTAAAGGGGGCCTACAGGAGAGATGGGGAGGGACCGTTTATCAGGGAGTGTAGTGACAGGACAAGGAGTAACAGCTTTAAAGTGAAAGAGGGTATATTTAGTTTAGATTCTAGAAAGAACTTCTTTACTGTGAGGGTGGTGAGACACTGGAACAGGTTGCCCAGAGAAGCTGTGGATGCCTTATCCCTGGAAGTGTTCAAGGCCAGGCTGGATGGGGCTTTGGGCAACCTGGTCTAGTGGGAGGTGTCCCTGTCCATGGCAGGGGGGTTGGAACTGGATGATCTCTAAGGCCCTTTCCCACTCAAATCATTCTTTGATTGCTCTCTTGTTTGATCTGGAAACATCGAACTTAAGTCCCTCCTCAGTCTGGGGAAAGCCTAGAGCACTAGTTCTTAAGGAGGGGGAATTCTTCAGATTGGTTTTTGCCTGTGGATTGAATGCTCTTTAGTGAACTCCAAAGACCATTAGATCTATCCTTTGAGCTGTGTCTTTCGGTTTAATTTCAACTGAAGAGTCTAGTTTGTGAGCTCTAACTGATCTGAGGTGTGAACTGGACAGTGATTCTTCTGGTCATCCTTACTTAACGCTTCAAAGACAATTTCCATCCAAACTTAAACATTAATTCAGCTGTATCTCTGACTGATAAGCTTGCTGTGCTTTCTTTGCCAAGAGGTGGTGATGATGATGATGTGTGTAATTATTATTTTTACCTGGAACCTAGTTCTGTTGGGTTTTTTTTTTTTAATTATTTTTAAGTAGTAAGTGCTCAGCTTAATGATTAAGTCTGGATTTAGTGGTTGTAACCTTAGGAAGAAGGAACGCGATTCTCATCTTTTGTCCATCTCGTTATTCTTGGGGGCATGAGAGGAAATAGCCCTTTGAAAATGTTATATAAAACTTTCTAGGCTATTTTTAAGATGATTTTTTTTCAGAATTATTTGTGAGACTTTCTCGTATTTACTATTGCAACTTTGTACCTTTTGGAATTTATTTGATTTATACCTAGATTGTTAAATAATATATTATACAGTTGAGGTTGTGAACACAGTTTCATGTGGTGTGTACTTATTCTATAAAGATTTATATAGTAGTTATGAATTTCTGGCTGTTAATTGTGTGAATGTAGAAAACATTTGCAATGGACACCTTCCTGTGTGTTTCTATTCTGTTTGTAATCAGCTGGTTGTTCCTAATAACTTGCTTGAATTTACTTTGTGAGGCTTTATGGAGAAGTGTTGTGGTGCTGGAAGTTGATAATAAACCAAGTTTCTCCTCCTTCCTTTGTTTTTTTTTCAAGAGATGTGGTCCATGTCAGTAGCACTATAACTGAGAAGTCCCCAAACAATACAGCATGAACATATAATCCTAGGAAGGCTGCAGTTGCCTGCTGCTTTTTTTTTTCCCCCTTCTGTCAAAACCTATTACAGTATAAAATAAAAATGTAAAATTCTTTGTCCTTCTGAATAGTCTTCTGACTTCTGTGGAATGTCAGCCAATTGCAGCTCTGTTAGTGCAGTCGAGCATTTTTCTTTAGAAAAGAAAAACTTCGGCTTCCTTAGAAAAAGGTTACTTTCTAAACCCTTTAAAGAAACATGAAGCATTTTAAAATTACTCCTTGAAGTTCTCCATGATGCTTTTGTAGACCATAATCTTTTGGGCATGAAATAGTGTGTCTGTCACTGCTGCTTATTTTATAGTGATGAATAATACTAGTAACTTAGAAGATAATTATTTCAATTTTGAAAGTTTCATTGCAATTGATTAAGTAACTGTCACTTCTTACTTTTCAGGATATATTTATGTTCATAACAAGGCAACTTAAAGGTTTAGAAGATACAAAAAGCCCCCAGTTTAATCGATATTTTTATTTGCTTGAGGTAAGCTTTGTAACTTATTTCATAGTAACTGTTAAATGTGGTTTTCCAACTTGTATTGAGTACTTTTATTATTTTTTTTTTTCTTGTTCATCACAGAACATTGCTTGGGTCAAGTCTTATAACATATGCTTTGAATTAGAAGACAGCAATGAGATTTTTACACAGTTGTACAGAACGCTGTTTTCAGTAATAAAGTAAGTACTGTCCCTGCCCTGCTTATGAGACGTTATTGCATGGTTGAAGCCAGATGTTTTTAACTGAGGTGTTCAGTCTGCTGGTGAACTTTAGATTAACAAGCTTAGTGTTGTAATTCTGTTCAACTAAAGGTAGCAGCATAAATAAGTATGGTAAGCTGTTGGTCTTGTCTGTTTCAATAAGACACTGCAAAACATCTTTCTTTCTAAGAAACTTATTGGGATTGTCTTTTATTGTGTCTATTTTATTCTGCTCTTGAATTGTAATGGTGCAATATGCAGTTCTAAGGGAATTGGAAGATTATTGCTATAAAAATGAGAGTCGGAAAATAATGGATGCTGGAAGGTACTGCTGCAGATCGTGTAGTCTGCCCCTCTCGCTCAAACCTGGTCAGCTAGAGCAGATGGCCCAGGACTGTAACCAGTTGGACTTTGAGCATCTCCAGGGATGGAGGCTCCATGGCCTCTCTGGGCAGCCTTCTAGTGCTCAGTCACTCTTACATTTAAAAAGTTTCTCTTTCTTGTGTTTAAATGGTACATCCTGTATTTCTCCTTGTGCCCATTGCTTCTTGTCCTGTCACTGGACATCACGGGGAAGACTCTCGCCCTGTCTTCTTTACTCCCCAAATCAGGTATTTAAACATAGTAAGTTTCTTGCTAAGCCATCTCTTCTTGAGGTTAAAGAAAGGTGTCACATCTCTCAGCCTTCTCTTTTATGAAGGCTGCTCCCATAATCATCCCTTAATTGTCATAGTAAACCATCCATGAGCCAGCAATGTGCTCTTGTTGCCAAGAGGGCCAATGGAACTCTGGGCTGCATAGGGAAGAGTATGGCCAGTAGGTTAAGGGAGGTCATTCTCCCCCTCTGCTCTGCATTGGTGAGGCCACAACTGGAACACTGCCTCCAGTTCTGGGCTCCCCAGGTCAAGAGAGACAGGGAACTATGGGAGAGAGTCCTGCATAGGGCAACAAAGATGATTAAGGGATTGGAGCATCTGCCTTATGAGGAAAGGCTGAGAGAGCTGGGACTCTTTAGCCTGGAGAAGAGAAGGCTGAGGGGAGACCTTATTAATGCTTAGAAGTATCTGAAGGGTGGGTTGAAGGAGGATGGAGCTGGACTCTTCTCAGTGGTTCCCAGTGACAGGACAAGGGGCAATGGGCACAAGCTGGAACACAGGAAGTTTCATTCGAATATGAGGAAAAACTTCTTTAGGGTGAGGGTGACAGAGCCCTGGAACAGGCTGCCCAGGGAAGGTGTGGAGTCCTCTGGAGATATCTTCACGGTCCACCTGGATGCAGTCCTGAGTGATGTGCTCTAGGCAGTCCTGCTTTATCAGGGGAGTTGGACTAGATGATCTCTAGAGGACCCTTCTAACTCTGACAATTCCGTGATCTTTGTGGGCCTTTGCTAGACTGACTGTGTATCTCTTGCATTGGGAAGCCTAGAACTGTACATAGCACTCCAGATGAAGTCTCACCAGTGTTGAGTAGAGGGGAAGGATGTTCTAATACATTATCTTTTCATGACAGGGACAGATACACTCCTCTTACTCTTTTACTACAGTGGTAAATGAAGAGGGCATGAGATTCAAGAGCATTTTGAAAAGTGGTATATGCAGCTGAGAAACTATATTTTTGACTTGTAAGAAAACTTTTTTGATGTGGTTATTATATTCTTTGTCATTTGGCATCATGAAAGGGAGTACTCTTGAGTAGAAGTTTATTTTATATGAATAGCACACTAAAAATTCTTTGTTTTTAATTTCAGCAATGGTCATAACCAAAAAGTACACATGCACATGGTTGATCTAATGAGCTCTATCATTTGTGAGGGAGATACTGTGTCACAGGAACTTTTGGATACAGTGTTAGTTAACCTAGTGCCAGCACATAAGGTAAGACTTAATAGTGATTTAATATTATTTTTTTGTAATCACGATTTACTGAATTTATGTATTCAGATATTTATATTTAATTGAAAGAATAGCTGTAGCAAATGTATTCCTATTACTTGGATCTTTTTTAGCAAACAGATCACTTTTAATAGCCAGAAAGTTCTGTAGAGTTTCATTGCTTTGGTTCACTTACAATCAGAGGTCAGTATCAGTCATCATAGTAATCTAAAAGCTTTAATGTCATACGAATTTATACACAGGGTTTTTTTTTTATATATATACATACAGCCAGTACCAGTGGAACTTAATGTAAATGATATATGTATCCTTTGGAAAATTTTTAATGCTGTATTAACAGTTCAAACTAATGTGCTGCCTAAGTGGGAGGGAGAAAGTTATGACTGCTGATTTGTGGCTGGTTCTGTTGTATTTCAGAAATGTTGGCTTGGTGTTATTGAAAGTGCATTGGTATCTTTTTGATGCACCTATAGAACTAACTATGTTTGGAAATGGTGCTCCCTGAAGAGCCCAAGTGTTGACTGTCTCTCCTTAACAAAAAAAAATGTGTTGTCAAACAAAACCCCAAAGTCCTACACATGAACTGGGGAAAAACTTCAAAGTGTGCATGTGTCATGACACTTAAATGTTTAAAAAGCAAGGAAGTTTGGGTTCTTTGTTAAGAAAACTAGCTGGGTCCTACTGGAATCTCTTGGGTTACAGTATACAAGATGACTTGGAAACTGTGTACGTCAAAAAAAGGATTCTGGGAAATTATCTGGGAACTATGTACTTACCTGGAATTTGGGCAGTTCTGGCTGTCATCTGATGGCTCTTTTTTTTTTTTTTTTAAGTGTATTCAGGGAAGGGCTAATTAGTAAACATGAGTTGCTCTCTGAAGAATAGCAAGTAGCACAATATAATGTGCCTTATCACGAGCCATCAATTTCAGTAAATAGAAACATAATTTATGTGATGTTTATTGACAGTGAAGTTGACAGTGAAGGACAAAATGCTTATAGATTGGCTGGTTTGACTTGGTTTGGTTTTTTTTACTGAAGCATTTTAGTACTAGGAGTGCAGTACTTTTGTGTGAGGACCAGACTGAATTTTGTGTGGCTAAAATTCAGATTTACAAAGTAAAGCCTTGAAATACAAGAAACAAAAGCAAGACTAGGCAAAATAATTTAGTCTGTATTTTGTCAGTTTTTAAGCATCTGTTGTTCATTGTGTCACTTGTGTTCAGCTTGATTTGACCCGTACTGGTTTTATGATTCATGTTTAATAAACTGATTTTGGGTTGAAGAATTTGCATCCTGTTAGATTGGCTTCAGCCTTGAAACAATTCTGTTTTGTAGTGGATTTAAAGTTACCAATGGAACATTTTAATAGAATAAGGTATTTGAGGTTTTGCATTTTCTTCTGCTTCTGTTCTGTTCAAACTGGCTCTCTGGATGGGATGCTATTTTATAGCTTGCTTTCTAACTGAAATACTTACATAACTTTGGACCTTATTCTGAGTACTTTAATCTTTGTTTTAATATTTTTAACCTTTTTATACTAATGGAAAGAAGCTTCTAATGTTTCTCTATTTCATCTTAATATGTTCGTACTGTGTTTATTTAAAATTTTGGTGCTTCCATAGTCATCTAACCACTTTCTTTGGTTTCTGTCATGATGGAAAAGTGCAACGAATTCGGAGTGAGAATTTTTCCTCTCAAGTCAAAACTCTAAGGGGGTTAAGGAGAACTACATCTTAGCTGACTCAGCCATTAAGCTGTAGAGACTGTTGGAAAGGGAAATTGAAAAATCAGACTGTCCACCAAAAATGGCATAACTTCTTGCTGTTTATGGTGAGTAGGGAATCCACACCTAGCCAGATGCTCTGTGAACCAAAAGAATAATTTTTATGGAATCAAAGGAGCATAGATTTGTTATTAGCTCAGGTGTGAAAATAATCTGATTGAGAGATTGTTCTAGATATGACAACTATACTTGTAGCAAGTGACACAGGCAGGAGGTGTATTTTTAATACAGCCAGAAGGAAGACTGTGTGCATGAGAATGTGGAGCGCCCTTGTGAATAGAAAGACTGTATTCTAGAAAATAGTGGTAGGGCTAGTATGACTTCTGGTGTATAAACAGTTGTTTTGAGTAGCACTGGGTAGAAGACCTGAGGAGCTTAATCTGCGTAAGTTATCAAAGGAGCAGTCTCTAAGTGTGTGTTTGGGAGCAGAAGGTTCAAACAGCTTGTTTAGTTTTGGATCCCATATTAAGCCATATTAATGCAAACCTGAATGAAAATGGCTGATACTAGTATTACAAACCAGGTATGTTAGAATGTGCACAGGCTTGTTGGAATAGTGCAGCAGGTATCAGATAATTCAATAAAACAGTAAATTTAACATTTCTGATCACGTGCACAACTCTTGATTTCTTTGACGTTTAATTTTTTTTCTTTTGTGACTTCTTTTCTATGAACTCTACTGAAATTCTTTTGCTAGATAATCTTACTGAACATGATCATTTAGAAAGGTATTAAATAAATAGGGTACTAAACCCAGAAAAGACCAGAAGCAAGGGAGAGAGAGTCAACAGGGAAAGGGGGGGAAAAATGAATAGATTTCCTTTCCATTTTAGTTGTCTTTTTAGATTATAAAGCCTTTATGGAAGCACCTGTAACCAATTTTGTTTCTGGATACAAATTCTGCTGTTTTGCTATTGATAGTAAGAATGAAATTGAAGACCCTTTTCAAATACCAAGAAAATAAAATGTTAAAATGTATAATTTTTAAAGAATGTTTGCTCTAGATACAGACTAAAATTTTATTTTACTGCAAAAATTATAAAGTTAAGGACTGGATTGATTCTAGCTAGTCATCCTATTTGAAGAAAAAAATAAAGGACATACATTTGTTTTCTGTCTTGTTTTTATGTTTGGGGCTTTTTTTTTCCTGTTGAAGGATGAGTACAAATTATTTCACTCTTAATTTCTTTGAGCTGTGTCAAATTGGGAAACAACTGGAAAAGTGAACAGAAAAAATTCAATGGGTATGCATTTCCGTCACTGCCAAGCCCATTGCAGCACTTCATTTGGTTTTTAGCTCTGTGGCAAACTGTCCTGGAGAGCAATGCCTGTTTAGACACAAAAATGTCTGTGCCATGCGAGAGGTTGCCACTGCTTCTTGGTTCTGCAATGGAAGTTTGTCAAACAGTCTAGAGAACAAGAAGTATGAAAAATGAGGTGGCAAAACTCTTAATGTCTTCCAAAAGTCTAAAATGTTTGAAATGCTAATAATATATACACAAAAAATCATGGTAAGAATTGAGAAAGGAGAGAGCTTCTGGTTGATGAAGATATGTCTTCAAATATTACTTGTGAAGGCCTACTAAGCACAAAAAGAGTGCTCTCTATTTATTAACATTCTCTTCTGAAAGGAAAGTGGAGGGGTTTTTTTGGGGAAAAGTGCAGCATCCTATAAGTCTGTTTCAGATGTGAAGTGTAATTTCTCAATTATTTTGCAGAAGAACTGCGTTCTGCCTTTTCATGGGTGGTTCTTCGGTTTGTCCTTATCAATCAATAGTTATTTCTGCTTTTTCCTTCAAAATGTAGTAATTACCATGTAGTAAATTTAGCCAGTACTAATGTGCTAAAGTAATTACTTTAGATAGTGTTACCAGTTGATGGCTTAGTTACTTCCCAATTCAGGACTCTGGAAAGCTTAGCCCACTGGGTGCTTACATGCTCTTAGGGGCATCCTGATTAAGATGATTGTCCCCATCAGTGAGGGCTTTCTGAAATCATTAAAAGATCTTTTCATTTTTTTTTTTCTTCTCTAAATATATAAAAAGATTGAAGAGAGGATAATGATAGAAGAGTTTAGATAAACGCAGAGAAGAAATTTGCTAAATTAGGTCTTGCTCTTTAAATGTTGCCTGAAGAAGAAAATTTTATGTGTCTTTGTGGCTATTAAATTAGTCAGAAAGATAGGCTTGACATTGCATAAAAGATCTTTGAACCTATTTGGTAGTGGCCTGGGTTGCTCCTGTTTTCATTTCAACTAGGACCGCTTTTTCGTGTTTCTACTTTTATCCTCAAGCTGGAAAAGGGAGAAGAAAACTTTCTCCTGTACTTTTAAGACTTTTTGACTTTGTTATAGTCAGAAAATGTGACCTGGATGCTTAAGGGCCCTGGCTATTGGCACAACTAAATTGGTTGCCTGAAATTAATAGCTCACTTTGCTTAGTCAGTTGTGATCTTGACTGTTTTTCTCTTTGCAGCTTTTTTAGATAGTGACGTGTAATCTGAATATTGCTTGGTTGCAAATAGCTACTTCTAACATTTATCTCAGCAAACATTTTTGTGTTGGGAGATCTTTTGCCTGGCCTTAAGTAGCTTAATTACGGAACATCTCTGTTCTTTCAGACTTCCTTTCCTAAGGCTATGTGTGAGAATTTGTTTAATTTTTTTAAACTTTAGTTATTACTAGTTGTGTAGATGAATTATGACAAGTTTTTAAAAATGAACTAACTGCTGTGTGAAAAATGCAAGCTGGAGCTATAATTAATGTGAATCAAAACAGATCTGCCTGTTGGAACTCTGCTGATGCTGTTCAGGCTTGTTTTATACATAAATCAGATCTTGCTCATTATCTAGAGTTCACTCTTACCCAGGTGAGCGCCGTTTGCTTTCTTTTGGTGGAGGAGAACTGTAGAAGTCAAGAAAGATCAGAGCAAGGCCTGCAAATGGCATACATTCCTTGCAAGGGTTACTTGTACCTTTTACTTCCTGAACAGTCACAACTCTAGTGAAATAATAGAAAATAAATGTTACAGGTGAAAATGTGTGGCTTTGTTTTTTGTTTGGGGTTTTGGTTTTTTTTTTTTTTATTTTGTATTAACCATAAAGAGCAATCTGGCCTGGCAGAACCTTCTCTTTTCTGGGACATGGAACAGCTGTAAAAAGACTGCCAGTGTTGACCCTTGTATCTTGATTAGATAAGGGAAGAGGAAATTACAAGTATGTCAGTCTCTTATGAAAGCGTTTGAGTATCTTTCCAGAATTGGGATTTTTATTCACCTTCTGTATTGGCTCCGAATAAAACAGGTGCTTCAGGCATGTATCTTCATAGTCTTTTTGACGTCAGTCACCTCACTTAATTCTGTCAGTAGGCAAGTCACAGACTTCCTTTGTTTTATATTAACAGAAAATATTAATCTGTTCCCACTGCTGCCTAGAAGCCTATAGTTTTACAGTTTTTGAAATTGAACACAATACTGTCCATCTCTCTGCAAATGTTTTAATTTTCATTTAGATAACTACAAAAAACCAAGCACATGTAGGCAAAGAAATACCCTTGGTGTGGCAGTGCATCTTGTATTTGCCTTTTATTATGCTAAAAGTAAGGGTATTTCTCTTTTTATGGATAAGATATATATTTAAAAAAAACCCAAATAAACAACCAAAATCCAACAAACCAACTACAAACTGCCCCTTTCTATTGTTGTCTTACAAATGGAGTGGGGTGGGTATTTCTAAATTGCAAATATGAATCAAAATTGGGCAACTATGTTTCTATAGAGACTTTATCTATTAAAAGACTATATATTTTTTTGGTGTTGAAGAGTTTTCCTTCATTCTTTTATGTGTTGATTAATCAAATCTGCAGAGGGTGTCCCAAGAGCTGAGTTGCATTTTCTTCTGAAATTTTTGAAAAAATAATTGTGACATAGAAATTGGAGAAAAGACATAAGTAGAGGGTGGAGAATACATTCTGGGAAAGGAAGGAAACAATGAAAGATTGATGACCCAAGTAGACAGATGGGCCTATATGAATGCTGTGGGTGGTGCTTTTTATTTTTGTATTAGTATTTGTTTCATTAATTTGCATTATTCACCTTTTTTTGCCTGTGGACTGAAATTCTAATGTGGGGTGGGTTTTTTTGTTTTGTTTTCTTTGCTGTATCAGTCAAACAGACTGAGAGTATTTTTGGGAGATACTATGGGGAAACTGTGATACCACCATGGTTCACAGGTATGTGCTTGATGCAAGGACAGAATCAGACTTTGTACCACAAGCCTGTTCAGAGTCTTGCTTCTGTGGTGACTGTAAATGCTTTGGTGTTGCTTTATACCTCTTTCCTAGTTTTTGGGAAGCTGATAAGGAACAGCAATAAAATCCAGGAACTGAGTAAAATGTGCAACTGAAAAGTAAGCCCTGAGTTGCCAGGAAAGAGTTTTTTCAGTAGTATCAGTGGAGACAACAATGCTCTGCTTGGACTAGGTTTCTTTCTTTCTACTGTGTTGTTTTTACTACTGAAATGATAAAAGGAACTGGCTAATTCTTTAATGCTTTTACCAGTGTGTGGTAGCTTTTAAATTCGTGTGTTATTTAAGATTATTGCATGTGCTTACATTTTCTTTCTGTTTCTTTCCCCCTTAGAATTTAAACAAGCAAGCCTATGATTTGGCAAAGGCTCTGCTAAAGAGGACAGCGCAAGCAATTGAACCGTACATTACTAACGTAAGTGAAGACTGCAAGCAAACATGGAAATCAATGCAATTTTTAAATGAGCTGTATTATTAAAGGAATGGATTGCATATAGTCAAATAGGGCTGTAAAATAACTTTTTACAAACTCTCAATTGTTCTCTGAGAGAACTGTGTAACCTGTCCCTTTGAGTGTAATTATTTTCCATATAGAAACTACTAAGCCTGTAAGAATTTTGATTTCTGAACTGCAATGGATGGTTTGATTTCTGCTGTCTTGAGAGACCTAGCACTTTAATCCTTAATGTGACTGGAAGACCAAATGTGTTTGCATATTGTTTTGATAAAAATATTATAAACACGTTATTCCTGTGGCAAAATTCTTTTTCTAGTGAGGAGATGAGAATGTTTGGGTTAAGTTAAGATGGAGTAGAATTTTAATACCATTGTCTCATGAAAAGAAGAGGAAACACAATCTAAGAATAGATTGTAAGGAAGAAACCCAACGAGCGGACTGAGGGTTGTAGCCAAATTGAGTGTAGACATCATAGACATTGCAAGTGAAGAGGGATGAGAGGAAGTAAAGACCAGACAGGAGAATGCTCTAAATTAAGCTGCACATAGAAAAAATACATTATGCTTTTTTTCAAAGTAGTTAAGGATTTGGCAGGTCTTGTGGCAGCTATCCAAAACCTCAACAGCTTAAAAACAATAGAAAATTTTCCATGTTTTCTGTTGCTTTTAGCCTTATAACTCTTGTGGTACTTAAAAAATGGGTACCTTCTAAGATGTCAAAAAAATCTTCAGTGAAAATTCTTCCTCCAAACCTGTTAGTCAAACCTGCTGTTTGGGAAGGTGTTGCTACATTGGAATGTGTTTTATAATGTTCATCTGCAAGGGATTAGATTACAAACTGAGTGACATTTTGTGGGTTTTAAGGAAGCCTGTACAATAAGACTCTTCCTCTTATGGAAAATATGTACATGCAGTCTTCTGTTCTTGGTTTCCCACTACTGGGTAAAATTATGCCGTCTGGTTTCTTTGTTTTGAAAGTTACTGTCTTAAAATATATTAAAGACACAGTAGGAGTTAGTTACCTAAACAGGAATATATCCATTCCAGACAAATCTGTATCCAGAAAAGGCAAACTTTTCTGCATGACAGTGTGGGATCTTCTAATGAAATGGGCTTATCTGCTATTTTCTAGTCATTATTACTGGAAAACGTTGCCTTTTTCTATTGCATCGCTTGTTGGGGTTCGCTTCATAATGTTAAAAAGTAGCAGTTTTCATGTTTTTAGTTTCTTTGCTGATAGGATTACACTTGTCAGGTGCAGAGGGTCCTGATGTTCCTCTGTCCTAAGTTTGGGAATAGGAAACTGGAATGCCAGTTAAGTGTATTCTGTTGCATTAGTGGCTGATGGAAACAGTATCGATTTGTTCAGCCACACTTGGGTGTTGTTTTAATGCAAAAAGAAGAATAATTTTCCAAATTATGTCCTCCCCCCCTTACAAGTAAGGGGTGGTATATTCCTATTTAGTTACTTCTTACCCATCTATTATGAGAGGATATAGTTCAAAGTAGTGTGGGATTAAAATTTGATATTAGAAAATATTTTCTTTAATGAGAGGTGTGCAATTTCACTCAAACCTGTCAAGTTTACCAAGAGAGAATAATTGCTTTACAACTGCATTATGCTTCTTGTAAATAAATTCTGAACAGTCATTTATTAATTCCTGTGCTTTTACTTACAAATCCTTAACCTGTCAACTGTGTGGTGTAGTAATTAGTTGTTTCAGCCTTGTTTTGACTAAACAGTAGAATGCTTTTAAAGTCATTGTTCTCAATAGTGGAATAACTCTAAATATAGTCATGTTGTAAAAAGAACCAATGCATTGGAACTCCTCTAAAGTCATGTTTTTTTTAATTATTTGTAGGCTTGCTGCGGGAAACTAAACATCACTTTTTATGTTTTCCTTTGCTGTATTCAATATTCTGCATACAATGATATTTTAAGATTTCTGCTGCAGAATCCTGGTCTCTGTGTGCCCTCTGCACTCCTCCTCCCCCCCTTCCCCCTTTTTTTTTTTTAAAATAGTGGTGAAATATGCTGTAAGGTTAAAAGGTAGATATAGCAGTAGAAAAGCATGGGATTTAGAAGAGTGTATGTATACTCCCGTTATTAATGTATATTCTGTTTTATTTTTCAGTTCTTCAATCAGGTCCTAATGCTTGGTAAAACATCAATTAGTGACCTGTCAGAGCATGTGTTTGACTTGATTCTGGAGTTATACAATATTGACAGTCACCTCTTGCTTTCCGTTCTACCACAGCTTGAATTCAAACTTAAGGTAAACACTTCTTATGCTTTCTATGTTTTTGAAATGTGTGTGCTTTGACTGTTAATATAACTTTTTTAATGACAAGTTCATCAAATTA
The DNA here is from genome assembly GCA_013400055.1 of Nycticryphes semicollaris. Classification (NCBI taxonomy): domain Eukaryota; kingdom Metazoa; phylum Chordata; class Aves; order Charadriiformes; family Rostratulidae; genus Nycticryphes; species Nycticryphes semicollaris. Next base: position 98,921 of record VXBJ01006930.1, read on the forward strand.
TTTGACATATAAAACTAATGCTTTGTCCTGGTTTGTAAAGTGTATAATCTCTCCATAGTTTAAAGGAAAAATCTATAAAAGCTCTAAAGAAGAGGAATTTAAGTTCAAATATATTAACTTACAGTGCATGTGTGCATATGTTTGAGTTTTGATTGGGATTTGTTGCTTGTATCTTTCAAGAAATAATGTTATTTTTTTTTAAACTTGAGAATCTGACCTGTTTTATTTCCTTGGTTTGCTTTACTATCTATCGTTAAGGGCTTCAATATGTCGACAGTTCTTGTGCTGCTAGCTGTGCAGAGAAACTGCATCTGTTCAGAATAGTGAATTTTGTCAGGGAAAAGATGGAAACTGATGTACTACAATTTTGTCCAAATAGAAGGTGTGTGAAAGGTAGAAACTGAGTGCTGAACTCAGATTAATATGTTTTGTTGTTATTGCTACAGTGATTTTTATGATTTTTCAGGCTTATTTCTTATGTCTGAAGCTGTTCCTAGCTATCTATTTTAATAGATATTTTTCTTTTTTGACTTTCTGCCATTCCAGACTGTTTCCATCATTGGGAGAAATTCACTATAACAGATAATTCTCCCTTTATTCTGCACTACTTTTATTCTGTTTGTCGTTCCACAGGGTTTCTGTGAAGTGGGAATTTGATTAGTTTTATATTACTAAGTTTGAAAGTGATTTGTTACGGAACTTGAGGGCTGATGTGCAGTGGGCGACTCTTAAGCTTGCATGCATTTTTATTATTGAGGACAGATTTTAGGTTTGTAGAACCTTTGGTCTGTTCTTCTTGCAATATTTATTGCATAGTGACTTGTTCATGCCTATTATTTTTTTACTGATGTTGCTAGGCAGGCACAGTACACTTGTTGGATGAATTGTTTTTTAATGGTTACCTTTCCATTCACGTTTCTGAAAAAAAAAGGGTTCAATTTACTGCTTGCTGTCTGTGTCCTAAAAATAGACTTTTTCAGCCTTTAATTCCTTTTCTTACAGATGGCAAACAATTATTGTTCTCATTCCAATAAAAAAATGTGCTTGTGCAGCTGAAGCTGTTATTAAAGAGATTTAATCTTACCTGCTGCCACATCCTTTTTTTTTTTTTTTTTAATAGCCATAATTGCAGTAACCTTTCCATCTTTAGGTCCATCTAAAACTGCAGGTTCTTGAATTGACTTCCTGCTCCTTCAGTGACTCTTATATTCCACTATTTCAATACAAGCTTCTTTTTTGTATCCTATTTTACCATTGGAAACAGCAAGTTTAGTAGCCCAGTGCTGTCAACCGTTACTCACCTTCAGCCCAAGAACTTGTGGTCTCTCCCTTCAACTGGGCTCTAACCGTTTGCATGTTTTCTTTGTACCTCTTAATTTACAACACATCTTTTTTATGTTTGCAGTTCTGTTCTTTAGTGTACTCTTTCCAGTTGATGAACGTGTATTTTGTTGCTTTTCGTCTCCTTGATCCTTACTGCAGCTTTCTCCTTGCGATCTAAACCCTTGAGGGTTTGGTGTTTTACCTCTTGAGGTTTGTAAAACCCAGTTTAACAATGTTTCCAGTAGACATGTACATTTTGGTAGCTACATTCTTACCGCTCTTAATCCTTGACATCTTGTTGAACTTGGTACAGTTTGTGGCTATTCCGAGAGCAGGGTACCGCTTCTGTTTGAATCATCTTGTTGCTTCCGGTGTGTGGTTTTGATACCTTAAGTTATAAGGGCAAATAATACATGTCTATTGGCTGTCAAATGTAGCTTGACCCCTCTTTTAAAGGAAAAAGCCCTCTATTTGAAATAGGGTAATTCTGATTTAAATCCTGAGATGCTTGAACAAGTTTCCCAGGGAAGTTGTGGATGTGCCATCGTTAGAGGTGTTTCAGGGTCAGGTTGGATGGGGCTTTGAGCAGCCTGATCTAGTAAAAGATGTCCCTGCCCACGGTTGGGTAGTTGGACTAGGTGATCTTTAAATGAGCCTTCCAACTCAAACCACTTTATGGCTCTAAATGAGTTAAGAGGTCTGTAAGATCTTCCTGTGGTTAAAAGAGTATTTTGAAGATGAATGTTCTGAAATATTAATGAAATATGGTCAGCCTATGGTTTTTCTGAGATCAACATGAGTTCATTCTTTATGCAGACCTGCCACTGATGATTAAATACTTTTTACTCCAACAATAGCTGTGGCTTTAGTCTAAAGAGGAACAGCTAGTGTCAAGTGATTTAAATTCACGGCCAGGTAAATTGCAGTGTGATTTCAGTCAAACTCAGAGTGCTTATGGTAGAAGGCAGCTAATGTTTTGCTTCTATGAATGAAAAGAAGCTGGAGTTGTTAGCTGTTAGTTTGATGAAGCCCTGGATCAGGGTGGGTGGTAAAAGAGAAAAAATTATGCTTGGCAGCCCATATTGAAATATGGGAGAGGGTAGATGTCTTTTTGAATAAAGGTCAATTAAAGTTAATGACACAATAACCACAAACTTCAGTGAGTTCTGCATATCATTTAGAGCTTGCCTACATGGCTTTGCCTTTTCTGGATTACATAGTATTGCATATTTATCCACCCTTGGTTTGAGTCTTGCCTTTTGAGTTCACTCGCTGTGCAGGCTCTATTAGGTATTTAAGTAGAAGTTTGTAGAGTATATTTAGGTCAAATGCATCAATCACAGGGATATCCAGTTTTTGTTCTATGAGGTTATCTGATACAGCTCTTGAATATACAGGTGTGATAATAGAAATCAAATGCTAGGGGGAAATACTCAAATAATGTAGTAGGACAGTTACTCATATATCTGCTAAAGATGTTTGTATTGGGCAAGTGTAGAGTGCTGCAGCTGGGCATGAATAACCCCCTGCACCAGGACAGGTTGGGGGCTGACCTGCTGGAGAGCAGCTCTGAGGAAAAAGACCTGGGAGTCCTGGTGGACAACAGGATGCCCATGAGCCAGGAATGTGCCCTTGTGGCCAATGAAGGCCAATGGCGTCCTGGGGTGCATCAAGAAGAGTGTGACCAGCAGGTCGAGGGAGGTCATCCTGCCCCTCTACTCTGCCCTGGTGAGGCCCCATCTGAAGTAATGGGTCCAGTTCTGGGCTCCGCAGTTCAAGAAGGACAGGGAACTGCTGGAGAGGGTACAGCAGAGGGCTACAAAGATGATTAGGGGCCTAGAACATCTCTCTTACAAGGAAAGGCTGTGGGACTTGGGTCTTTAGTCTGGAAAAGAGAAGGCTGGAGGGAGATTTGATCAACACCTATAAATACTTAAAGGGTGGATGTCAAGAGTAAGGGGCCAGTCTCTTTTCAGTGGTGCCCAGTGAGACTACAAGAGGAAATGGGCACAAACTTGTACATGGGAAGTTCCATCTAAACATGAGGAGGAGCTCCTTCACTTTGAGGGTGGCAGAGCACTGGAACAGGCTTCCCAGAGAGGTGGTGGAGTCTCCAGCTCTGGAGACGTTCAAAACCCATCTCTCTAAGTTCCTGTGCAACCTGCTCTAGGAGAACCTGCTTTGTCAGGTGGGTTTGGACTAGATAATCTCCAGAGGTCCCTTCCAACCCCATGTTATTTTTTCATTGGTTTTAAAGCAGACAATTTTGAAGGAAAGCTGTGGTTGCCTCAACTGTTGAGTTGTCAGTTTTGGGGAGTCAAGATGTTTCAGAATGATCTCATCATGCATGCATTGAACACACGGAAGTGGACATATGATGTGTTCTTTTCAAAGATAAATTGGGTAATAGCTCTCTGTTTTTGAAAGCATGCATTTTCTTTATAATTGGCTTCAAAAGCAGGAATTAAAAAAAATTTAGCCTGGTGGAGTAGGCTCATGGTAGACTTCTGAGCATGACATCAAGTGTTCTGTCTCATTTGAAAGCTAATGCTTTAAAAAAATATTTTCAGTTGCACACTTGGCAAGTTCGGCGTGAATTTGAACAGAACACAGTGTTTTTGATAATTTCAGTGAGATTTAATTTACAAGAAACAAATAATTTTCTTATGTTTCACTGTAGTTTGAGACATTTTTATCCAACAGCTGTTCTTTTTAAATTCTTGTTTAAATTTTCTTGTCTAAAAATTATCCTGAATTCTCATCTAAAAAGTCTTTTTGCCAGTAGAGAATGATAAATGGTTACTTTCATACAGATGTTAATTTTAAAATCTGTTTACTGGCCCTACCATGTAGAGCCTGAAGAACATGAAGGTCAGCTCGAGAGTGCATAGGATTTGAAAATAAATTGGGAAATTAAAATTAGGCCTCCATATAAAAAAAGGCTGATGTGACATGGGATTTCCAAAGGCAAATTTTATAGAACTTGAATACTGACTACCTGAATAAAATTTCTACACTTTTTTAGATGTCATTTGCAACAAAGTGGGAAACTATTAGCCCAAGAAAAGACAGGGATGCATGGAAGAATGATAATTTTGTTATAGATTTTGAAGAGTCATCCTTGAGAAACTCCATCTGTGTCTTCTAATGTATATGTAGTTTGCTTTCTGCTATTGAGTGCTTAAGGAGAAATACAGTTTAGTTCATTCTTTTTACATGAGATGCATCATGGGATAGGTGTGGTCTTGGAGCTGTGTGATTTCTTACAAATCTTGGTTGGTAAATGGGACGAGTCCATTTGCACTGAGGGGAACCTTTCAGACTGTGCTTCCTTTCCGCAAAGTGAAATTCTCATTGACATCAATTAATTTATAATAATACTGCTGAGACTGAGATGTACCCCACTGCTACGATGTCTTCTGGAGCAACTTGAAAATACTGAGTTGAATAGATGAAGATGTGGTTGCTGGTGGATAAATATTTCCTTGGTGCCAGACTCTTTGGTTCTGTGCAGACATTGCTCCTCTGATTCTTCCGTTTTCTTGTTTGACGCTGCAGGGAGTTTTTTCACTGTGCTTTGCCCAGTGACAGTAGGTGCCAAAGACTGAGTGTCACACCAGCCACCTTACTCTTACCTTAACATCATTAATTTCTGGAGCTTAGTAAGGTGATGCTACCACCACAAAGCATTATCAGCCGGTAACATCTTTGGATGGAGCAGATAGAGTTGTTCTGTAAGTCTTCTGGTGGCAGATCATCTTTAGATAACCTGTTGGTTTTTGGACAAGGGAGGACAGTGGGGTGACTTGTCTAGACATGTGGATGGCTTTACAGGGATGTTAAGAGCATGCTGCAGAACTGGTGCATGTTTCTCTCAGAAGATGTGGAAGCATGGGTGCTGTTTGCGGACATGCTGTGCTATCAAGTCTTCTGGACTCTCTTGAGTCTGGCTTATCCATGTTGATGGTCTCTGTCTTGTGTGTCATACAAAACCATTGTCAGGTGTCAATGGAGATTATCTGTGTGCCGTTTTGGTGCTGTCCTCTTGATCATCTCTGCAAAACAGAGTTTAGAAGTACATCTCTGGTATGGTATAAATGGCACATTTCAGTTCCACTTAGTACTTGGAAAACAGTCTGGTAATTCACTGGGTCAAGTAGCTAAATGAATTGTTTCAAATGCAAAGATTCATAGATAGAATGCAGCACATGGTGTTATAGTGGCCATATTGGAAAAACTACCTTGGAATACGTGCTTCAGTAATGCTGGTGGATGTACCCCTTCTTGCTTAAGAAGGGCTCTTTGCTGGTTTTTGGAGGACTGTGTGGCTCAGCAATCATTTAAAATTCACACAATTTGCAGAAACTGGATCTCAGTCCTACTTTGGAAGCTGTTAAAGTTCCAATGGTATCCCGTTGTTGACAGTTCATATGCCTAATGTCTCCAACTACTGACCACTCCAACTAATCATCTACGAAGAACTGTATTTTTTAGTGGAATATCATGTCTAGGCGTCTCCTGTGAGTACGCTTGGCTTAGTGGATTTGTATTCTGCCTGGATTTTTAAGAACTACTGAGTTCTGTCTGAGGACAGACTGAAATCTGTGAAGTCTGTTGGATATACTCCCAATTCATGACTGCAAGGGCTGCCATGCTTCCTTCCATAAAGTCTAGTTAAAGTAAGGGAGAGTGTGGTGGGGAAGTGGCTCTTGTTCTCGATTGTTCCAATTTTGTGGAACCTCTCTTGTGCTTGGAGGACACTGAAAGCTCTTGGTATTCTTGTCTTGTTTGTTCTTTCAGGGGTTGGTCACATGTTTTATCCTGACCTTAGGGTACTGAGTCTCACAGTATGGGTGCTGGGCATTTCTCTGATACTGATCTTGTTTCTCTAAGCTAATTCTCTCTGATATCACCAACTTTTCCACTATTTGTATATGAATATAGATGTATATGTATATCTGTAAGTGAAACAGAATTTCCATGTAGTATTGTACTACTTTGCTTGTAAACTTTTTGTGGTATGTTTTGAAAATTAAGTGGTGGTGGTGGTTTTCTCTCGCATCCAGGTGAGCTTCACTGAGCAGTCTCCAGTGCTTTCCAATTGATTGGGCTGCCTTGTTCTCAGCCTCTGTGGCTGATAGGAGTTTAAGGACGTGAACAAACCTCTGTGTATCTGACTTATTACCCGATAGAATCCAAAACTCTTGCTCTCCATCTCCCTGAACTTCTTTTGCACTCTTCGTGGCAGGAAGCCTCTTAATTTATCTTCATGGGATTAGAATCTTATGGAATTTCTAGACTGTCTCCTTGAGTGTGGGGAAAAATCCAAGGGCTTGCCTGTCAGTGAGCAAATAAATTTTTGGCCATGTATGGAAGGATTATGAAACTGTTAGTATGGATCTTGTGAGAGTGCTTAGGTGCCTCAGTAATAGTGTTGTGCATGTTTTCTATTTTGGATCTAAACAGTGTGGCCAACTAGTGTTCAAGCTTCTTGCTATTTGGTACCACCAATGACCATACAGTTCGGTCACGACGCCAGGTGATTTTGACTTCCGTGAGATCTGTATGTGATGTTGACTTGGATGGAGACTGAAAGGTTGCTGGCATTAACTGGCATTCTCTGAAATGTGCAGCTTCTGTGTGCTGTACTCCCTCACTTAGAATCATAGAATGGTTGGAGTTGGAAGGGACCTTAAAGATCATCTAGTTCCACTCCCCCCTGCCATGGGCAGGGACACCTCCCACCAGATCAGGTTGCTCAAAGCCCCATCCAGCCTGGCCTTGAACACTTCCAGGGATGGGGCATCCACAGCTTCTCTGGGCAACCTGTTCCAGTGTCTCACCACCCTCACAGTAAAGAATTTCTTCCTAGTGTCTAATCTAAATCTCCTCTCTTTCAATTTAAAGCCATTATCCCTTTCCCGTCACTACACTTCCTGACAAGGAGTCCCTCTCCAGCTCTCCTTTATGCTCCCTTTGGATATTGGAAGGCTGCTATAAGGTCTCCCCAGAGCTTTCTCTTGTCCAGGCTGAACAACCCCAGCTCTATCAGCCTGTCTTCATAGGAGAGGTGCTCCAGCCCTCTGAACATCTTTGTGGCCCTCCGCTTGACCTGTTCCAACGGGTCCATGTCCTTTCTATGTTGAGAACTCCAAAGCTGGGTGCAGTGCTCCAGGTGGGGTCTCAAAAGCATAGAGTAGAGGGGTAGAATCACCTCCCGTGATGTGCTGGCCACGTTTCTTTTGATGCAGCCCAGGATGCAGATGGCTTTCTGGGCTGCCAGTGTGCACTGTTGGCTCATGTTGAGCTTCTCATCCACCATCACTCCTGGTTCCTTCTCCTCAGGGCTGCTCTCCAGCCATTCTCTGCCCAACCTGTGTTTGTGCCTGGGTTTGCCACATTCTAGGTTCAGGACCCTGCAACCTGGTTTGGTTGAACTTCATGCGATTTGCACTAGCCCACCTCTCAAGCGTGTCCAGGTCCCTCTGGATGGCATCCCTTCCCTCCAGTGCATCGACTGCACCACCAAGCTTGGTGTCATCAGCAAACTTGCTGAGGGTGCACTCTATCCCATTGTCTGTTTCCAGGAAATATGTTAAATAGCACTGATCCCAGTACTGACCCCTGAGGAACACCATTAGTCAGTTGGCACCACTTGAACATTGACTTCCTTTTCCGTCTTGTCTATCCCAAAAATCTTTAAGTATGTTTGAAGAAAAATGAAATGCCATCAGGTGTGTGCTGTGTCACATACCAAACAAAAGTAGACAAGCTAGTGATCCTTTTGCGTCTGTCTGGAATGGAGTTAATTTCCTTCATAGCAACCTGTGTGGTACTGTACTTTGTAGCTAACACAGTGTTGAAGGCATATGACTGTTTTGGCGATTTCTGAACCTGTAAAGGCTCTGCTAATAAACAGGCTGTGGCAGGGCAGGAGGTTGAGAGTGGGCACATGCTCAGCCATAGAAGCTCAGGGAAAGGAAGGAGAAAGAAGGGGAAGATGTTTGTGCTTATGGTGTTTGTCTTCCTAAGCAAGTGCTGTGCATGCTGAGATCCTGCTTTCCAGTAACTGGTGGGTCATCTGCCTGCCAATGGGAAGTAGTGAATGAATTCCTCTTCTTTCTGTTTTTGCTTTTGCTTTACCTATTAAACAGTCATTATCTTGATCTTTTCAAGAGTGAGTCTTTTCAGCTTTGTTCCATTTCCCCCCTTGCCCCTCTCTGTACAGGAGAGGAGAGTGAGAGGCTGGGTGGGTGTTTGGCTTTTGGCCAGGGTCAGCCCACCCCACATTTATAGGCTTTTGTGAAGAAAAAACTCCTGTGTTCTCATATGGCTGAAAAGGAGTACCGTACTCTAACATGCTGAAAGCTGTGTCAAATCATGGTTGCCTCTTACTGGTAATTATTTTTTTTTTCTTATCTTATTTTGGAAAGGAGTCTGAAGGATTAGCAGGAGAATGCACGTAGAAATTCATTTTGCTTAACCTCTTCTGAGGGTCAGTCATTTGCGCCTGAACTTACAGGCATTGTAAGATGGTATGTTTAAAGATGCAGCATTGACACAGAAGCCTTATTGGTGCAGAAAAGAACAGAGGTAGGAATGTATTGTTGTGTAGGTCAACTTATAGAGGAAATTGATATTCCTTCATTTGAATCTGGTACTTAAATTTTAAAAATTTTTATTATGGAAAGTGAATACCACTCTAATGTTCAGGAGAATTAAAAGCTTGTGAATAGAGTATTTAAGAAGTAACCATAATGGTGTTTAGGTTTTTATTTTACTGTGTTACTAAACTAATATTATATAATTAATAAAATCAATGAAGTGTTGACCTTTGTTTTGTAGAGCTGCCCTTTCTTCATGGATATGGTAGTTAAAATTTTCAGCAAGTTTCAGGTCATGTCTCCGCTTGTACTCCCAAATCCCCCCCGATCCTCAGTGCTGCTTATGTGTTTGGACTTGGCAGCCGTAAGTGTCTGACCAACGTCAGCTGTTAATGACATCTAGGCAGAAGAGCAGCTGCCTGTGTGTTGGAGCACATTTGGGAACTGAAAATATCAGTGTTCAATGTCAATTCTTATTGACAAATCATTTGGAACATTATAAAGCATAAAGAGTGCTTGATCATACTGAAGAAAAGAGATGAAGAACGTGATTATTCAAGTACACAACATGTCATAGAATGGAGAAGACTAAGATTTTTTTTCTGAGTTTATTATATTCATTTTTTTCCCTCAGAGAAAGAAGTAGAGCCTAAAGTAGAATAAAGGAAAGAGACTGTAGCAGTGATGCATTCATTTAATAAGTAGTACAGGTTTATTTTTATTACTTTTAGAAGCTTATATGAGAATGTTTCAAGAAGACCAACATCTGTGCACAAGTTTAGAAAGTATCAAATACTCTTGGTCTATAATCAGAAATATTCAATGTTTCTACAAGAAGGACTAAATATGAGTGGGTTGTCTTATAATTGGATTAGTGGGTAATATAGTGAAAGCCTTTTCTACAGCCAATTCATTAAGGACATTTTAGTTGGCTTTTCTAATGTCTTTTTTTTTTTTTCTTTATTTCTGGTTATGTAATTAAGTAGTTTAATGTTTAGTGTACTCCCCACCTTGTAGGGTTCTTGCTCTGGATCTGTGTTGGTTACCTAGAGAAATGAAGAAATGCTTAATGTTTTTAATATTTCATTGGTTTAGGTGGGAGTGGGTGGGATTTGACTAATGGAGATTGGTCCATTATAGGCAACAAAATATGTTTAGGTTCTTAACAAATGTGGCACAAAATAAGAATTGTAGTGTAATGGATGCTTACAAGTTGGAACTCAACAAGAAAAAAACATAATTATTGCAGATTAAGATGGGAAGGCTGTAGAAGGCTTTCAGTAATGTCAATCTGAATTTTAAGTTGAAAAATTATTCCAATGCAGACAAACGTATTAATAGCTTTACTAATAAAGCTGTTAATACTTAATACTGAAGTTTATTTGGAAGAATTACAGTCCTTTCTGTTGTAGTAATATATTAGTGGTAGAAACTTCTTCATCCTTAACTTTTCTTGCTCTGTTACTTTAAGGACTTTTACAAATGCTTTTACTGTTCTTAGGGAGCTGAATTAAAAGGACATACTTGCAAACTTTTCAGCCCATTTATGGTATTCAGTCAGGAGAAATAGTTGGTCTTTAAGTCTGTGGTGTTTTATTAGCAAACTTTGACAGCCACGTTATGCTCTGATTCATTGTTCACATTCAAAAGTTGATGTTGAACAATATCAAAGATGGTAGAAAAAGAGCAGTATTTTACAAAGTCCTTGTCTCTATTACTAGAAGAAAGACTGAAATGGTAAGGGGTGAACAATCTATTTAATATCAAGTAACTTCAGCTACTCTGTTTTCAAAAAGATGTTGGAACCAGTTTTTCTTTTTTCTTTTTCTTCAATAAGCAAAAGAAAAAATTACAAGTAGGAAGCACATGCGAATTGCACAAATGTTAGCACACATTTCCAAAGTATGTATAAAGCTTCAAATGCTGTGTCTTATATTAAACAAATGTAATGTAAGCCAGAGTCAATGAGAGCACACTGGAGAAGGCCTTGTTTTATGTTTTTTAGTGCTAATTTTTAATACAAAACTAGCTGTTGTAACTCAGGATTCTTAAATACAGGACCAGATCCTGTGCCTCCTGGATCTTGGGTACTTAATGTGATGTTCTCTAAAAATTGTCCTTCAGAACTTTTTATAATTTTGAACTAAATTTTTTGTAATTAAGCACTGTTCTAGAGAATGGTAAACCTTTATATGCAGACAAACGTAGAAAGAGTTCTGTGGGTTTTGTGTTGTGTTTGACTTTGTGTAAGCTTGTACAGGCACATACCAGATTTCCTAACAGGATCAGTAACCTGCAAATCAGGGTTGTGTATGCATCTGTGTATTTTTCATCAGGCTTTGTTCACATTTTCAGGTTGGTTTTTGTCTCTACATTGTTTTTTTTGTTTGCACTGCCTTTATTATTTTGTTTTATCCCAATAATACTGAAGGTTTTTTGTCGAGACATACATTTGTATACAAAAAAGTCCATTAATCTATATTATGATATTTTTAGAAGTGTATAAATGTATTGATGTAAAAGCTGTACAAAACAGTAGACTGGCTTTTGTTTTATGTATTTTGTTGTTGTTGTTGTGCCTTTTTATAATTTAAAAAACATGTTCGTTTTCCAGAGCAATGACAACGAAGAACGCCTGCAGGTTGTAAAACTTCTAGCAAAAATGTTTGGGGCAAAGGATTCGGAGTTGGCATCTCAAAACAAACCACTTTGGCAGTGCTACCTGGGGAGGTATGTGCTGGTTTAGATTCCTTCCAAGGAGCAGAAAATCATTCAATGAAGTAGAACTCAATTATTTTTATTTTTTTTAAGTGACACAGCTAAGTGTCTGTTCCCACCTGCTGCCTTATCTGAAGTCTGACAGATAATGCTAAAGAGGTTATTTTACATGCATCTTCTGCATCAGTGATTCTCCCCTCCATAGTTCATTTTTGGGCAACTATCTTTATTGCTCCTGACAAGAAAAAAAGGAATAGTTTATTTTAATTTCTTCACAAGTGAAATTTTTCAATCACGGATTAATTCTAAAATAGCATCAAATGAGATTTGCAAAATCAGGTAATACTAGAACTGGGTTTGAGCCTTTTCTATACAGTATTTGTATGCTTCTTTAATTTTTTTTTTTTTTTGGTGGTAGGAGTGCCTTAAAAAAGGTATGTAGTATTTATAGTGCTGCAAAAACATTTAGTCTTCTGATTTTGAAATATTTTGTCAGTATGAGATAGAAAATACAACTGGCGCTTGTACTCAAGAGAAATTTAAGGGTGGCTACTATGATGACAATGTTTTTTATTTGAGTGAGGATAAATTGTATAAATTATTAAAAATGCAGTAATTTATAATTTAGCATTCAATTGTATCAAAATGGTACTTTTAAAAGTACATGAAACTAACTTAATTGGGGAAGGCCTTTTGCTTGAAAGTATATAACTATTTAAAACACTGCATGTCATCAAAAAATGCCAAATCTAATTGGGTCCAAAGGAAAATGCTTCATTGTGTTATTTATATTTTGAAAACATAGCTGGTTTTTACTAAAACAATTGTTCCTTAAAACCTCCATATCTAATAAAGAAGCACTTCAACAGCACTAATGTTCCAAACTCTGATTGTTAATTTGTTTAAAACCAATCATTTTGAGGATAGCTCGAAAATGCATTTAATTTTTCAAAAGAGTTTTTTGTAACTCATTACATCAATAGTTTTATTATAAAATTACAGATAGCAAAATTAAACAGAAAAAATACTGGTTTTCAAGCACCAAACCTAATTAAGTCTTTAGAAAGGAAACCTTACAGAAGTTGAAGTGATCCAGAAATTTATACTAAGCTAGATGCCCATTTGGTTGCTGCCTATACAGTTTAAAGAGGAGGTGAATATCAGAGTCTTATAAAACTTTTAGTTGCTGATACGTGGTTCATGGTTAATGATGTGGAGCATTACAAAAAAGATAGTTAAAATGTCACACATCTTTCTAATAAATAACTGTTGTCTGCCTTGGAATTTTTTCATGTGTACCATGAGAAGATATTTCTCTTCATGTTCAGAAGATGAATTAACGAGAAGAGAATTTTTTTCTTAAGCTAAAGACAGCCTACTTAATACTGTGAAATCAGAGATATTTTATGCATGTAACTGTTCCTGGAAAGTGTAAAAATATTTTCAGAGGTACTTGAGATTGTGGAGAAATAAACTAATTGTTCTGGTAAAGGTGATATTTTTGTTGATGTTGTAACACATTGTCTTGTTTCTAAATAGGTTTAATGATATCCATGTACCTATTCGTCTTGAATGTGTGAAATTTGCAAGTCACTGCCTTATGAACCATCCTGACCTAGCAAAAGACTTAACAGGTACCAGTTATAATATAACATTAAAATAGAATGTTAAGTCTCCTGGAAAAGTCAGGAAGGTTAGTTGTAATCCTAAGTAACATTGTCAGATGTTGTGCAGGATGTAATTGAGGCTGCACTTCTCGGTGATAGAGTCCCTGCCTTCAAGGCTGCTTCTCAGGCTGAGGGGTTTGGACATAAGAGTGACATAACCAGAGAGATCACTCTCCTTTGCTTACAGTAGTTGCGTTCCCAGCTACTGGTGACATTAAACACCATGGGATCAGGCAAAGACAGCTTGGCTCACCTAGTGGTCATGGCATTGATCAATTAGTGTGCAGAGTGGAGATTTCAGTTCCACAAAGCTGAAATGTGTAAATAACATGCAGTCACTGTCTAAAACATGAAAATGGCCCTCCTAACTGTGACCACAGGCATTGATTCCTGCTCCTTGAGTTACAGGCTCTTCCACAGCCTGTAACCCAAGACTTCTGTAAGAAGATAGCAATTGGCATAGAAAGAAATGTTTAGAGTTTGTTACTCCCGATGTCTTAATGACAAAAGTGTAGTGGGTTGGTTTGGTTTCTTTGGCCTTAAAGTGTGTATGGATACCCCGATCAATAAACTCCTGCTTGTAATTTTTTGGAGGCAATATCTTTGTCCTTTTGCTCTAAGGAGGGAATTTAGAGGGCTGTTAAGTGTATGGGATTGCTCTCTTGCATGCCTGAGGATTTGTCAAGTTACAGGCAGGCTAGAATCATCCCATAGTTATTGGTATTGTTGAGCCTTCTTGAATAAATAAAAAGTTTCTGAACCTTTCCTTAATGGAATAGTAAAGATATTTCCTCTTTGATTTATGACAATTGTATTTTCAAGAATTTTTTTTTCTTTTTTTACATTGCAGAAAGACTTTGTGCCCCCTCTAATGGTATCCTCTGGGAAATGTAATTTTGCTTGCCCCTCCTCTCTTTCCCCACAGCGCTTATTGAAGTCAAATTGTTGAAAAATTTCTGACTCACTGGTGTTTGAGATCAGAGTTGTTCAATGCAATGGTTGTTCTTCCTTTGTTCTAGTTTTATTATGTGTTCCTGTGGAATAAAACTGTTTTTTTAAAAAAAAGTCTTACTTGGATTTCAAATTTCATAACCTATATAAGTGCAAAGCTTTATTTCTTGACAAGTTCTTTTGACATTTGTGCTGATTACCAGCAATGTTAATAGCCAGTATTTCAGATGAGACTCAAATGTTTTCACTGGTCATTGAACAGTAACCTCTGTATATTTCATTCAGAATGAACTTTGAATTTTCAGTTACTTAACGTTCTCAATGTCTCACTGTTGTGTGCTGTGTACAGTGCTCTTAACTTCTTTGTGCTTTTTTCTACCCATTTGTGCTTCTAAATTAACCTACAATACGTACTTCTATAAAAGATAAATGAACTTTGACATTTTATTTGTGAGCTTTCTAAAATGGCAGTAGGTACCTAACATGTTTGACACATCGAAGCAGAAATCTTTAAAATGTTGGTAGTATGAGATTTGTACTGCTACCAAATAAGTAGCAGTGGGCCAAAATAGTGTAGAAAAAATGTTTTAAGATGAATAAACTAGGATGTGTCTAAATGAGCATTATAGTTTGGTCAAAGAGCATGCTTTTGAAGTATGTTTCTTGATTTGTCCCTGCTTACAATGCCTGCATGGCTTACACTGTGGAGCATTCCTGGAGCATATGAACTAGATTCCTTGTGGATAATACACTTCTAACCACATTTGCTGTAACTAATGTGCTCCAGCAGCAAAAGGGGATGGAGTCTGCAGGAAGGGAGTAGCCTCTAGCCTGAAGTAAGACTTTAAAATGTATATAGTGTGCTTATCAAGCTCTCAGCACTGTCTGTTATATTCTACAGATCAGATTCTGTTTGCCTGTAATAGTTGCTAATGTAGACATAGCCTAACTATTGTAAGAAGTAAGAAAAATGTAACCCCATAACTCTTACTTCCATAATGTGAGAAATAGGAATATTTGATATTCTAAGCAAATAAAAAGTTTTACTAACATTCCAGTTAGTCTTGGAGAAAAATATTGGGGTTTTGCTGTTGGTTTCAAAACAGTAGAAAATCATGTTTTCTGCTTCTGTCAGTTGAGTGCTATCTAGAGAAAGAAAAGTAGCTGGAGTTTTATACTTACAATGAAATACTTATTCTGTTTTGGTTTTTTTTTTTTTCCAGAATATCTTAAAGTAAGGTCACATGATCCTGAAGAGGCCATAAGACATGATGTTATTGTATCCATAGTTACTGCTGCTAAAAAAGATCTTTTGCTTGTCAATGATCACCTGCTTAATTTTGTCAGAGAACGAACACTGGACAAGCGGGTAAGACGTAACTAGTACGGATAATTGCTGTATCTTATATGTCTAGACTGTAATTCAGCACTTTAAGAAGCAGTGCTTCTAAGAAATGTTGACTTATCTTAAAATGACTAATGAAAACCAACATAATGCAAAAAAACCTTTGAAGTGGTCTATTTTAAGGAGGTATCTTTTGCCCTGAGTGAAATGCCACATTGTGCTGTATTTTTATTTAAGATTTTTATTTAAGATAGTATGATAAAAAAGGCTGAAGCACAGCAACGTTGTTCGAGTTGTCAAGTTTTAGGAATTTTTTTAAGTAAACTGAGACTCTTGTAAAACACTCTAACAGTTTTCATAAGAAATTTTGCAATCAGGTTTCAAAACATATTATAGATTACTGCATGTTCCACTGTCAGAGGTAGCTAGTTTGCCTGCTTCTAATTAGATCATTGGAAGACTGCAAATTAGTGTAGTAGCTTTTGAATTTGAATAGTCCTGAAATTTAGTTCAGCTATGTTTTGTTATTTGGTAAAATTTATGAGTTTTGCTGCTTATGTTAAAACATAGTAAACAAGGCTGCTGGTGGCTTTTAATGAACTTTTAAAATTAACATTATCACCTGCTATTTTTAATTTGGTAAACATGCTTTCCCTGGTTGCACCCATAATAAAATCACAAAGGTTCAGTATGGATCTGTGAGAAAGGGTTTTAGATTAAATTTGTCACAATTCTAAATTCTACTTGCATAGTAGTTATAGATGTTGAAGGGTTTAGTGTAACAGCAATACATGTTCTAATGAGAAAGTTTTGCACTTAGAACTCAATTTTATTTTGGCATAGAATAGGAAATAGCTTCCTCAGAATTCTGTGGTCTTTTCAGATTTGAGTTTTGAACTGCTAAACTGGGTACTATTTCTCTTTCTCAAGTGGAGAGTGAGGAAAGAAGCTATGATGGGACTTGCACAGGTATACAAGAAATATTCATTACAGTCGGAAGCAGGAAAAGAAGCTGCAAAACAGATATCGTGGATCAAAGATAAACTTCTGCATATATATTATCAAAACAGTATCGATGACCGGTAAGTCAGTCGTGAAAGGCAGGTGAGGCTGTGGATAAGTGTGGTAACTTACTATGCAGATTCGTTTGTCCTTTGTGCTTAAGTGCTGACAGGACGGAGGAGACTTATTAGCCTACTGTTTTGATTCAGTGTGTAATCTTATATAGCTGCAGCCAAACGTTGTCCTGTGTTGCTTTCTTATACTTTTTTGTCATTTTTTTTAAGGCCAAAAGTGATTCTAAAGAGTGAAATAGGTTGGAATATTTCAAAATTTTTAGCTGTACTTCACACTGCTTCAGTAAATTAGTTTCTTTTATACTGCAGGATCTTGCTAATTTTTGTGTAAAAATCAGTCAGTGGAAATGCTTTAGTGATCTTGCTTTTGATATGTCTGTTCCTGTGTGCTTTAATGGTAAGTCTAGTACGCATAGTGACAACAGTTAAGGCATCTCATTCTGCAGAAGAATAGTTTTTCTGTTCTATAATAGCCAAGAATTAGCCTTGTCCTGGATTTATGGTGAAAGCGGAGCCTCCCTTGTACCAGCTATAGCATTGTATATAGTTTTTTGTATTGAAAAATAACGGTTGCACATCACATGGGAAATTAGTTTGGGAACTATTGTGCCTTGACTAATCAAGGACATCTTGGTGGCTTTAGAAATGAGCTTTTGGCCTTTGCGGCATGTTCAGATACAAATGGTATTGCAAACCCATATAAGTCTTTACAAAAACTCGTGACCTCAGAAAGTGATCTCCGAAATAAGCAATTATTTCATGGTATCATGGAAGTGGACAGAACTGTCTGGATCTTCAGACCCAGTCTTTCCCACTGTGAGATTTTTCTTAAACTTCAGGATCTTTTTAAACTAGCTGGGTTTGGGTTTTGACCACCTGCTTCAGTTGTGCCTAAGAATTTTCTTCTTTTTTCTAGCCTAAACATGCATGATTTGGATTTTTTTTACCTATTTACTTCATTCTGTTAACATTGACCTCAATTTGCAAAACTCTTGGGCCTTCTCAGTATTTAAGATTGCAAAATAGGCTTAGTTTTCTGTTTGTTTCTTTTTGTTAGCCTTGCCCAGGTAACTGGCACACCCAAACCTTTCTCTCATTTCCAAATATGGAGCTTCCATGTTATACCTCAAGCTTTTAATAATTCCTTTGTGAATATACAATATACCCACATATTTATTGCGGAAGCAAGAGAAATGGGATAAACTTCTAACCCTTGGGAAAAGGGCCAGGGAGGAGTGGAGGGAAGTCAGCTGCTCCTGACTACTATCTGAATTCTCCTTCTGGGTTTCATGATAATGTGAGATATAATTGTGATATTTCTTTTTTTTTTCTTTTT
>VXBJ01006930.1:116954-132606 GCA_013400055.1 Nycticryphes semicollaris
TTTTTTTTTTTTTTTTTTTTTTTCCTTTTAAGCCCATTAATTTGGGTCAAATCCTGAATTTACCCCAATGCTGACCCATAATGAAATTCACTGATAAGGTCTCCTTGTGCTGATAATTAAGAGACATCCTGTTCTAAAATCCTTTGAATCCTGTCTAGATTAATACATCTGATTTTGATAACATAATCTCTTAAATGTTCTACTGCTAACATTAACATTATGTCTTCTGTAATGATATACTTTAATTTGTGCTGAGTTACACTGGAAGTTAAGTAACTTGAAGTTCAGGTTTTTGATCTTTACATAGGTCTGCAAATTTGTCAATGAATGTTTTAGCAATTCAAGACCACTTCCCTCCTTTACAGTTTAAATTTCTTAATCCTGTCTTTCAGATTACTCGTTGAACGCATCTTTGCTCAGTACATGGTCCCTCACAACTTGGAAACAAACGAACGAATGAAATGTTTGTACTACCTTTATGCAACACTGGATTCAAATGCTGTAAAGTATGTGCTGTGCAACTTTTTGCCAATTTTCAGTAAAATATTATTGCAAATTATCCCTAAATTGTTATGAGTAGCCTAAGGCAGTGGACAGAAGTGGTTTATCAACTATCACAAAACAAAAGATAGCAATAGTATCTATTTTTAAAATGGGATTTTGCAGAAAAAAAAACCCAAACAAACAGCCACAACCAAAAAAGCCCACAATCAACTAATAGGGTGTTTCTAACAAGGCATAATACCTTTTGACTATCAACAGCTGAAAAAAGTGGTGTCAAAGATCTGGAGAGAAGCTTAAATGCATGTCAATCCTTTTATGTTTGAAAAAAAGATAATATAGATAATAGTGTGTACTTGCCCTAGACTTTATCTGACAGTTTCTCAATTAATATACTCCTTGTTTTAGCAGCCGGGATGACTTAGGAATGGGAAGGACATATACTTGTTTGTCTTTCCTCCTTCAATACTTAAAATGGGTATATGCACGTGAATTTGACTAATAACATTTGTGCTGCTATAATGTCCACAATTGGATTGAATTTAGTTAGTTTTAGTTGGGTTTTCATTTAGTGGTACTCTGTTGCTTAAAAATCAAATGGAGTTTTTTCTCGTGAGAGAGACCAGAAAAAGCTTTGTATATGAAAAAAATTATTTAAAAAAACCCCAGAGCCTTCAAATGCTACAAAAACTGATGTCTGACTCTCCTGCATTTTTTGTATTTCCTGCCTAAAGATATTACAACTGTAACAAACTAAGAATAGTATATTAATAATAAAGAGTTACTGTTCTACTAATTCTTAGTATAGGCTAAACAATAACGCAGAATGGATTCTTTTTAGTAGGTGTTGTTTCAGGTAACTAATAACTTCTGAATTCTACAGTTTTCTTATGTAGCAATACTAATTTCTCAAACATAGTAGGTTCAGTTACATGGAACTGACTTTTTACTTGTGGATTTTGGAAAATTTTTAAATGAAGCTGTGGCTTTTAGAAATTTCTATGGCTGATATTTTCCTGGAGAGTGAGAATTTTCAGTTTTGTTGGAAGCTGTCTAATGCATCTCTTACAAGGCTAATCATGTCCACTTTTTATCACTTACTCATGTAGTAGCCACTTTCTGTGTGCAAGAATAATGTTGTTTTGATTATAAAACTCTTAAACATCTGCTTTATAGCCTGTTTCTTGGAATGTTTTCAGAATAGTGATTTCAGGCTTGTCCAAATGAGTTCTTTATGTGACAGACATCAGTTACTTCCTATTTCTTTTAAAGGCTCTGTCCTTAAGAATCTGAAATTAAACTTGTTTCAAAATCTCATTTTGTTTCAGTCTAAATCTTCCATATTGTGTCATAAGGAACCAATTAGCCTTTGCTCATGCAGCAATGAAAGCTCAGGTGATAAGCACATTTCTGAGTCTGAAGCTGAAAAGACTATAAAGGATCTTATTGGACAATTGTGTTATTTAACGAATAGATGATTTTGACAACTTTATTTATTTTTAGAGCTTTGAATGAAATGTGGAAGTGTCAAAATCTGCTACGGCATCAAGTAAAGGATTTAGTTGACCTAATAAAACAACCCAAAGTGAGTTCAATTTATCTTTATCCTATAGTGAATGTGCAGTATTACTTAATATGCTCTTTTTTGAATTCTGTTTGTTTGACTATATTCCATTTGTATTTCTATAGTATATGGAATATACTGTGAATGCTAACTGATAGCTACACTTGCAATAGGAAATGTGTATATATTTTGTTAGTAAAATTGAAGAGGTGTTATAGAAATTTTTAAAAGATTTTACGAGTCACTTGATGCTAAAATATTTGCTCTCAGTGTCTGAGTTACATTTCACCAGGATTATTCTGGCTCTTGAAAGAGTGGAAGAGACATCATACTATTTTTGACTGCCAAATCAAGTAATTAAGAAGAAGTACCGGTATACCCTAACTTCTTCATGATTAGTAACAATCAAGGAATCAGAATATTTTTATTCCAACAGATTACTTGTTTCTGTACTCTCTCAGAAACTTCTTAAATGTTGTAGTAGAGATACCAGACTATAACTGAATTCTTTGTTTACAAATTTGCTCAGAAAGGAAAAAAATAAACATTTAGTGAGCATTTAGTATATTTTCATAAAGCAAAATTAGATTGTGGTGGTTTTTTCTGCTTATATGTATGTGTGTACTCATCCTTGGGAGGGCAAGGTGGGGGGATTTGTAAATGAAATTCTGGATGTAATTTGTGACTAGAACTTGATTTTAATGCCAAAATTTTAATCCGGTGCTTTTTTAACAGAAATACTATATAGGACAAAATGTTGCCATGCTCACGTTCAAAATGTGCGTGTGTCACTTTTATTTTCTATGTGTACATAGTCATATACTACAGCACATTCAATGAAGTTTTATGACCGATTTATCCGTTTGCTGGAATGACCTGACCCAGGAGGAGTGCATAATTGTGTGGTTGGATTATCTAATATACAGTACTTGATTGTGTTTTGGTGACAGCACTGAAATATTTTTCATGTACTGTTTTGTATTCTCGAGTGTAGTTTAAATACACTTATGTGTTTATAACCTGAGTTACTTCTTGGTGTTTTCTGCATTGCAGTTGAAAGTGACATTTCAAATTTCCTTCTGTTTTCAGGGAGGTGTAATGAAAGTCCTTTCTCAATTGTAAAATAACAAACACGATATGGAATTAAATATGAAGGTTTTGATAGATGCCAGGATAAGCATTGCATTTAAAACCATGTCAACAGCTGCTGAAATGTTTGCATTTATCCATGTGGCTTCCATCCTGTCTTTCACTGTTGAGTGCTAGTTATGTACATCTGAATATTCTTTTGCGTAACAGGACTGGCATGGGAGAACTTAAGGAACTTGTGATAGCCTGAGGTGCTGTAATGGGCAACAGAATGGTTTGGAATCAGAATCATTCAGGTTAGAAGAGACCCTTGGGATCATCGAGTCCAACCATCAGCCCTACTCCACAAATTCCTCCCCTACACCAAATCTCCCAACACCACATCTAAATGACTCTTAACTCTATTTAGGGATGGGGACTCAACCACCTCCCTGGGCAGCCTATTCCAGGGTCTAACTACCCTTTCTTTCCTAATGTTCAGCCTAAACATGTTTTGAGTCAGGGAAATTACTTAGTTTGTGTTAATTGACAATAAACTTTAAATTATTGATTCTGGTATTGGGAAATAAAGCCTAACAATAAACGCTTAGAGAAACAGCCTTTGGCTCCCCTTTGGACATGTCTCTTCCCTGCTTTGCTGTTTCCAGGCCCCTCACCACACACTAGGCACAGTCCTTTTGGTGATGGCTTTGGAGATGGGTTTAGGGCATGATGGTTCCTTTCCTTTTGCTCTTCCTGGTTTCTTAGCAGCTGCTGCAGCGTGCATTCCTCCACCAGCCACAGTCCCCTTAGAGTCATCACACAGAATCACAGAATATCAGGGATTGGAAGGGACCTTGAAAGATCATCTAGTCCAATCCCCCTACTTGAGCAGGAACACCTAGATCAGGTCACACAAGAACGTGTCCAGGCAGGTTTTGAATGTCTCCAGAGCAGGAGACTCCACAACCTCTCTGGGCAGCCTGTTGCAGTGTTCCGTCACCCTCACCGTGAAGAAGTTTTTTTTCATATTTAAGTGGAACCTCCTGTGTTCCAGCTTGCACCCATTGCCCCTTGTCCTATCATTGGCCATCACTGAGAAGAGCCTGGCTCCATCCTCCTGACACTCACCCTTTACATATTTATAAACACTAATGAAGTCACCCCTCAGTCTCCGCTTCTCCAAGCTAAAGAGACCCATTCTTACTGAGTCATACTTTCTCATACTTTCTCCACTGTCTCCTTTCTTAGATATGTTTTCTCAAAGGCACCATTGGCTCCTCTAGACTGGCTGATATTTTGGTGGGTTGGTTTGTTGGTTGCAGAGTTAGCTGGAAGCAGCTTAGACCAGCATAGGGACATTCCCCAAGCACCTTCTGCACAGGTCACCCCAGCAACCTACCCCAAGCCATGCTCATTATGCCCAAGGCACATGCTTACCTGTTTTTAACAGAGCTTTTATTTCTGTGCTGCTCCTTGTATGTTTGCTTGGGCTTCCGCCCCCCCACCCCCCGCCCCGGAATTGATAGTTAATTCAAGCAATTAAATCAAAGTGTTGAAAATAAGAGAGCATTTTCATAATTTCATAATCATTACCTGAAGGTGCATACAGTTCAAGGCAGTAATAATCTTGATAGAAATACCCATTTGCCATTCAGATCTGTAGAAACTTTGTTTTCTCTGAGGAAGCAAAACTGAAAAGAACTAGAAACCTTTTAAAATATGACTTGGTGTTACCCTACATGTTTTTTCACTTTGGTCTAATTTCTTCATCTGATCATTATAGCTTCATTATTGATTTGATTTCCTGTAGATGTTGTCTCTGTGGCAAATGTAGGTGGTGTGTAGGAGCTCTGAGATGAAGAGGGATAGGACAAGGAGCAGCATACTGAAGCTGCCACAAGGAAACTTCCATTAGGTAGTGAGAAAAAAAAAATAATTGCTGTAAGGGTGATCAAATAAGGGAACAGGTGGCCCAGAGAGATTTTGAAATCTTTGTCCTTGTAAATATTTAAAATGCAACCAGATGAGGCTTGGAGTAAAACCTCTTTTTAGTTAGACCTGCTTTAAGTAGGCATTTCAACCACGTGATCTACAGTTGTTGCTTCCAACCTACATTATTCTGTGGTTCTAATTCTTTGAACTTTCCAGTCTGCTGTTTTTTCTCATTTTAGGAAATCTTTTTGACACTTAGTGAAGCTCTATAGGCATTCTCCTTTTTCCCTCTTCAGGGTCTCGCAGTGTAAGCATTATTGAGGAGACTAAAAATATGTTAAGACTTTCCATTTTTGTTGATCATAATTTCTCCTAATCTAGACAGAACAGACATCAAGGTTTGCAGACTTCATAAGTTATGTCACCAAGCTGATTTGTCAGAGTTCAATTGGTAAAAGAGCAGCTTTCTTTATGGGGTGGAAGCTGATGGTTCTTTATGCTTTTGACAACACTGTAAACTTGAATTTTTATTTAGGTTCCAATTTTTATGTCACTTATGACAATTTCAGAGTTGTTTAACAGTGCTTATTACACGGCAGTAAAAGATTTCAATTTGTTTTTTTTTCCTTCTTTCATCCCCCTTCAAACACTTTTCTGAAGATCATTGGGGTATTTTCTCCACTCTACAGTTAAGGATTCCCTGTGTCATTTTTTACTGGTAATTCTTTAAGATTTCGAACTTCAGTGAAATTCCATAAGATTTCCTAATCTGTAGAATATTGTGGATTACAGCTGAAAGTACAGAAAAAGTGTCTTGGAATCTAGTTTGTCCGTCTTCAGTAGTAGGTGATGTGCTGTAGCAGCATCACTTATTTTAGGAATACAGTCTTAAGAAAATGTATTTGTTACGTAGTTTTACCTTGCTATGAAGTTTGTTGTATTCTTTTTTTTCCTCATCCATTTACTCAGTGTCAGAACTAATTCTTAGGGTGAACTTTACATTTTGGAATTTGAAATCCTGTGCCAGAAGAATTACTGACATGAGGAAAATAAGTGAGAGAATAAGTCTGTTTTGTGTAACTTATTGCATTTGTAAGGTGCTGTTGGATGACCTCATATCAGCAACAGTTTCACTGAAATCTAAGCTTCACAGATACCCTGAAATGAAGTTATGTTTCATTTTTTGTTGTTGTTATCATGGTCCCTGATTGTTACTTTCACAATTTCACTCCTGTCATCTGCCTTCTCTGTTCAGCTGAACTGGGGTAGCAATTGTCTTAATAACCTGCTCCATTCCTTACAAGAAGGTAGGAACTACTGCCAAGACTACTTAGAATCAATATCTGAAGAAGAAGATAAAGTGAATTTAATGCTTGCTGTTTGTTTTATATTTTAAAATATAAGACTTTAAATGGAAAACCATTACAGAAATAACCCATTTGTGCTGTTCATAAGTAGATAGAAAAGTAATAAAATATTTTAGAGAAATGTATGTGTGAGAGAGTAGGCATGATTTATCTTTTACTTCCTGTAACCATCTAGCATTAATTTGCGGGGGTGGTTTTGATTTCTAGCACACTGTGTTATTAAATGATGGGTCCTGACCTGTTGATAGTGGATTATGGAGTTTTACTCACATGGTATTGAAGTGGAGATGCATAATGTAAAATTTTAACTTAATCCATTTTTTCTTTTATGACTTGCAGACAGATGCCAGCAGTAAAGCTATATTCTCAAAAGTGATGGTTATAACACGTAAGTCAGTTGAAGTATTGACACTGTTTACAGTTGAACTATATTGCTGTCTTTAAAAGTAATTTGAGATAAGCTTATAAAAGTTTTGTAACAGATAAAACATAGCAAGTAATGATAAATACGATGTAACAATATGCTGTAGAGAATTAAGACAACTGTAAGCAAAATTACTATTTTCCTAAAAAGGCTCCATTTATGAAGCTTATCACATGACATTTTGGCTGCATCTGTCATGGACTAATTCAGAATCTAGATGATTAGGGTGTTAGTCATCAGCATATACTATAGAATAAATATTAACAGATGTTAATTAATCTACTAAGCTATCTACTGACTCGCCTGTCTTTGAGGTGTTGGTATTGTAAGCACTGTTGGGAGAATGGAAGAGTTTGGTTACAGGAGCAAGGAGGGCACTTTGGAAACTGAAGAACTTCCATGTAACCTGAACTCGTGGCAAAAAGTCCCACCAACCCCAAAGCAATACTTCTTGATCCCCCCCAGCCTACCACGCCAATAGCATTAAAACCAATATTAGTAAGGAGAAAAAATGTTTTACAGTGCTGAAATTTTCTTTTAAAATCAACCTTTTTTAAAAAAAAATGCTTAAGGTTATGTAAATTTTTGAAAAAATGTGCAGGAAAACCCAAATCTTTCTGCCTGGTTTGCCATGTTCCAAATTCTTTTTTCTTTTATTTATAAAATAAAAGTTGATCAGTTTGTATTTTTTCCCAGTTCTGTAAGTTCTGGGTCACATTAAAAAATAATCAATACAGAAAACCAAATAGTCAGTACACCTTGTTTTGAACTATCTGTAGACCTACGCCAATTTCTGTGTCAGCTTTTCTTAACACCTTCCGTACCAAAACCATGAAACATCTTAAATAGAATACTAGTACTTTGCCAATGAAACATCTTGCTATAATTAAAGGGTAAGTATTAAATGAATATGTAAGGGTTTTTTTTTTTAAAAAAAAAGTTACAAGTTTGTTTAGTGAGGAGTAATTTAGTGAAAAATATCCTTTTGATCTTTTTCACGCTTGTCATATCAGGTGATCTATATACGGAGTGGATTTTTCTGTGGAGTCCAGGCTTTGCATTCTGAGGTCAGCTTCAGCTGTTAATATTATTGACAGGACCAAGCAGGCTTGCTGAAAAATAAGTGTGAAGGGCAAGAAAAGCAAATAGCCAGGGAGGTCTGTGGGTAAACAGACTTTTAGAAATCGGTCTCCTCATGGGAATGT
Source organism: Nycticryphes semicollaris (assembly GCA_013400055.1). Classification (NCBI taxonomy): domain Eukaryota; kingdom Metazoa; phylum Chordata; class Aves; order Charadriiformes; family Rostratulidae; genus Nycticryphes; species Nycticryphes semicollaris. The sequence continues at coordinate 125,019 of VXBJ01006930.1, forward strand.
GTCTACATGTTGAGGTGCTTTGTGGTTTATGGTCTGGGGGTTTTTTGCCACCCTTCTTGATTAACTTAGACACACATAGAAACCTTCTTGGTGTGACATTTCAAACTTGGGTAATTTACAATACCGATACTTATTAAAATAAACAGTGATTTCTTTTGCTTATTTAAAGGAAACCTTCCTGATCCAGGAAAAGCTCAAGATTTCATGAAAAAGTTCACACAAGTTCTAGAAGATGATGAAAAAATAAGAAGCCAGTTAGAAATGCTCGTTAGCCCAACATGTTCTTGCAAACAGGCTGAAGGATGTGTGGTAAGAATTGCTCTTAAAGTATGTGAATATTTTTGGAACTGAATTGATCATAAATTTAATTGAAACTTATATTTCAGAGGGAAATAACAAAGAAGTTGGGCAATCCAAAGCAACCAACAAATCCTTTCCTGGAAATGATAAAGTTTCTTCTCGAGAGAATTGCTCCTGTGCACATTGATACTGAATCCATCAGGTATTTTTGAGCATGTTGACTGTAGATCACAGGGTTTGAAATTGGGGTGCCGTATTTTGTCTTTAAGCATAAGCAGTAATAGATTGGGCAGGTGCAGTTTAAGGCCTGGTGTCCTGCAGTATTTTCTTCTCTTCCCCCTTGCTTAGGGGTCTTTGTGTCCTCATTGAGAATGTAGCCACACAAACAATTGATTTGTCATGCAGCTGAGCTGGGACAACCTGTCAGTAAAAATGAATCTGTTGCTGATGAGGAAATTGTGGTTTGTGACTGACTTACTTTAGAACAAATTTCTATCCGTAGCTATTCATTGGAACTTTCCACCCAGAATATTAAAGCTCATAGTGACGTAAACAGTAATTTAACTGAGGAGGTAAAGATTGTGATGTTGAGACATCAAGAGTTTAAGAAAGTGTAAGCCAGTGAAGTTATGGGTGGGGAAAAAGTAATTGCTGAAATGATTATTTAGCAGCTGTATATGAGATATGTGGTACCTTATTAGGGACAAGTATTGCTTAATACTGGTAAATACTTATCTGTTAATTCCAAGTATAGTAATTGACATTGAAGTACTTTAGCTTTTAAATTCTGCTTGTCATGTAAGCAATGTAATGGAGCGATTGATATTTCATTTAAAAATCTGTTTCTGAAAGTGGATTAAGCACAATGTGTAGCTAGATTTTTACGTTAAATTTGAAAATACTTGTTTTCACGTTCACAGAAGCAATATAAAATGTGAATTAAAGTAATATTCACATGGCATTAAGTTGTAATATTTATTTCACAATCTACCTATTGGCTGACTGTCATACAGTATACAAGTGAAAAAAAACAAGGTGTAAAAAGCACATTTTCAGTTTTGCCAAAGAAATGGGCTTTTCCCATCTTTATAGAATTCTGCTTAATTTTTGAGACTCAGACTGTGTAGTTTTTCTTAATAGATGGTTGTGGTTTTGTCCAGTTAGTGGTGGGGAAAAAAGAAATCAAAAATCTGGAAAGGCTGACTAGGAGGTATCTCCCCTGGTTTGCTACAGGTGGCTTTGGGGTTTTTTTATTTTTGGTGGGGTTTGGGGGGATTTTGTTTGGGATTTTTTTTTTTTTTGTCTATAAACATCACAGGTTATACTGACAAGGAATACTCGGAATATTACTCGGTTCTTGATTGGGAAGCTGTCTATACCACTCGCTAATAGGATCTTTTGGCTAATCACCATTTCCATTCCTATGGTACATTGTAAGAAAAAAACCCACAAGCATTATTGTCAAGGTGAAATATGCAGAAAATAGGTCTTTTAAATTTTTCATCATCTCTTAGCACAGCTGTTTAATGGTGGGGATTTTTTCTTGGTTATACATTAAACATTATAAGCAGTTATTTTCCATCAATTAATAAGAATCCATAGCAGCTACTAACTTCACAGAAATTCTTTCCTGAATTTGTCACTTGTAATGCTCAAATTGTTTTCTTATTTTTGTGATCCTTCCAGAGTAATTTGAATATAGTTCTCTTAATTTAGGATGGATAAACATTTTTGAACTTAATGCTTCATAAGATTTGCTTTAGATAAGGACAACCAGGCTATGTATGTAGTTGACATATTTGTTTTACAACAAGCTTATATTTTATCTTTTAAATAAGTTCATTTAATAAGCTTATGTCTTAAATTTAGGAAAATGGTCCTACGTGGTAGAATTGCAGTAAATACGAGGCTGTCTTTTTTTCTTCTTCAGTGCCCTTATCAAGCAAGTAAACAAGTCTATAGATGGAACAGCTGATGATGAAGATGAAGGTGTACCTACTGACCAGGCAATCAGAGCAGGTCTTGAATTGCTTAAGGCAAGTATACTTCTGCTGGTCAGTGAGCACGTGAAACTTTCTGAAGTGACTTTGTTAAAATAAATTTTTAATTAGCACTCGGTATCTGTAGTTATAAGCATGTGGTGACTATCTGGAAGAATATTGATTTGGTTTCTGTTCTCTGTGCTCATCTTGTGTAAGGTACGTTCTAAATAATTGAGAAGATCTTCTGGAAGTCAAAAGTAATTGCATGTGTGACATCAGCAGCTGAGTTTTGATTATTAGCATATGAATTCAAGGGTTTATGAGTATAGTTACACAACTTTTGGAACTGGACTTGTATATCAGTACAATAATACTGCAATTCTCTTGAGTGCCTCATAAATTGAGGTCTGATCTAGTTCAACTATGTGTAACCTTTGAGACTCAGTTAACATAGCAAACCCCAGCAAGATGCAGTTATGGGTACAAAACCTGCTAGGAGAAAAAAGGCTGACCACAGTTTTATTTACAAATACTGTTAGAAGTGTGAACTGTCTTAAATGCAACTACAAAGGTCTTTTTGTTACACTTGATCTCTCTCAGAGGCTGGACTAAAAGCACTAATGTAGTGTCAGCTTTGCCTGTACTTGCACCAAAAGGTACTTGTGCCAGAGCACCACCTTGGTTACATGATGGTGTTGGGAGCAGTCCCACTGTGGGTTGATTTTAGAGGCCTCAAAATCTGAAAAGTTCAGTATGGGAGTCCTTTAGAATATCTTGTATCAACTAAGGGCCCAGTAGATTCATCTGAGAGTATGTCACTCTTAAGCCAGATGTGCACATTTAGAAAAAAGTGCAAAAAGCCCGTAGCGCAAAAATGAATTAGAGTAAAAATGAGTCATGTCATGGAGGACTATGTATTTGACAGAAGGCTCCCAGTTCAGTACTTATATATTCAATCTGTCATGACAGATTTAAGGAAGGAAACTAGGGTTGTCCTGAAAAAAAGTGATATGTACATCACTAGAAGAATCCAGAAAGGATAAATGTAGAAGTTCAGAAAACAGAATGCCGTACAATGAAATGGGGAGGAAATAACTTGGTGAAAAGAGAAAAGTGCATGTGAAGAAGTTCCTGGATTTTGAAAATCTTTTTTTTGCCAGGAGTCAGAATATTATATAGAAAGAGGCTAATAATCAACAGCCACTTAAAAATGAAGAGAAAGCAAACTTTCAGGGAAGATCAAATGAAAATTTCTTTTATATAAGGATACAATTATTGTTATTGTATTGTTTCTCACATGAGAGGGCTCTAATACTTCAAAGCAGAGTCTAACGATCTGAAGGAGAGTTACAGGATCTGGTAAGCTGCTGTGGAAAGCTGGAGGGACTAGATACCTTATTGGGTATGTCTGTATTACTATTTTAGAGAGAGGATTAGAGAAACAAAATTATGAGGTGGGCTTCGGAAGCACATGTGTTGCAGTGGCTAACATGGGTTCAGTCTGTCTGAAAGGACTCTGAAATGTGAATATTGCTTCCTTAGCAGGAATTGTGTTTCTCTTAAGACCCGCTTTTGCTGTAACTCAGTACTTGCTAATGTAGATGTAGGCACTGAGAAGTACATGTTCACAGAAACAGGACAAAAAACTGAGACTGGAGAGGTAAGTTAAAGCTGATGAAATCATGTATAGAGAAGTTTAGGAGGTACTAAAAAAAAGTCAGAAATCTGGATCATATGGCAAAACCAGGGAGAGTATTATAAATATTCCAGTATGGCAGTAGAAAATGGCACCTGATGGAATGATATATATATATAAGTGGACATTTAAAAAATATTAACATGGCTTTCTTCTTATTTTGGCAGGTACTTTCATTTACGCACCCTATCTCATTTCATTCAGCTGAAACTTTTGAGTCCCTCCTGGCTTGCTTGAAAATGGATGATGAAAAAGTGGCAGAAGCTGCATTACAAATTTTCAAAAATACAGGAAGTAAAATTGAAGAAGACTTTCCTCATATACGATCGTAAGTTGCGTATCTTAACTCTGTTTGAGTAGTATTCTTTACTGTATGGCATTATGGAAGTCCTCATTTTTCCTTTTGCATGCTGTAGCATTATCCTGCATTCTTTAGGAAGAAAGTATTAGTTTAGGTAAAACCGGAAAGAGATTTTAATGACTTAAAAATACATTGGTTTTTGAAGAAGTGAAATGAATATATCCGAAGTAGTGACAGCTGATATGTCAGTAATGCTACTATAATTTTTATCATTGCCCTTCAGAATTACTTACGTTTTTTCCTATATTAAATATACAGTAATGTGAAAACATTGCTTGCAATGTAAGGGGGTTATGTAAGCAAAAATATTTCCAGAAGAGCGTTTAGTAACTTTGCAGATAAAAAGTTTGTTTTACCACATAGTTTATCAACAAAAAACCATGTTTGTTTGGGTTTTTCACTTGCAAGCCATGTAAATAATTCTTTTTTTCCTTTCTTGGAAGAAATTGTCAAAATCGGGACAATTGGCACTTCTGTGGAGGTGTTGGGTTCTATATGTATATATAGATTCTATATCTCTATATATGTATATCTGTACGTTCTTGCTGGTTTGATACTTTGGAAGATTTTTGATTTGTGAAGAGGTACTTACCTTTTTGTTTTCTTTTTTTCTTTCAAGGGCTTTGCTACCAGTGTTGCATCATAAAGCTAAAAAGGGACCCCCTCGTCAAGCCAAGTATGCTATTCACTGCATCCATGCCATATTTTCCAGCAAAGAAACACAGTTTGCACAGATATTTGAGGTAAAATAAAAATTTTAAAGTTAATTTTTATTATATTGTATATGTAAGCCAAGAGATATACTGGCAATTGCTATGGCACCTTGTAAGAAATTTAGGAAATACATGTTTCTCCTTTCCTTTTGTTCTCATGCAGTTTGGCCTGAAAAACAGTAGGAGAAGGTTGGGTGTTTTTGTATCCCACAATCTGTCACATTTAGGGTATTGTATTTTAACAGACAATAGAATGAACCAGTGTTGGACTGTCTGCTGGAACCATGAACTACTTCTGGAAAGGGGAACAGTAGATCAGTCTTTACCCGAAGGAGTAAATAGTTACAGAAATTATGGAAAACTGAATTATGGTAGAGACTATTTAAATAGATTTTTTTATAGTTACAGCTACAAATGTACTCCTTAATTAGTGCCCGTCAGCCTTTTATCTTGAAGGCTGAATCATAGTCCATTCCTGAAATTGCCATCTTGAGATGTTATAAGCCTACTTCTTCAATATGCTTTTAAATTCATCGTTTCCTAAATGGTCCTGCTTGAGCTTCCACTTTTTCAAGCACCCAGATGTGATAAACATCTTGTCTGTTGTCTTGTTTTTTAATTTTTATTTGTAGGAGACTTACAGGGTTTGTGAATGTCTTTAAATAGTTAATAGTGCTTTTCAAATTGTATTTCCAAAATAGAAATAGACATGAACAACTTGGTACAGACCTCTCACTTCCTTCCCCCCAGCATGACACAGATTGTATCAGTAATACTTGAATTTGTTGCCTTTATTCTAGCCACTGCATAAAAGTCTGGATCCAAGCAATTTCGAGCATCTCATTACGCCTTTGGTTACCATTGGCCATATAGCCATGCTTGCACCTGATCAGTTTGCTGCCCCTTTGAAATCTTTGGTTGCCACTTTTATTGTTAAAGATTTGCTAATGAATGATAGGGTAAGTATTTTTTAAACCTTGTATTAAGATTCTGCTTCTCCTGTATTGTGATACTCAGCCAAGTACTTGTGAAAACTTTGGGCTTGTTGGTTTGACTTTTTGGATATGGTTGTCTTTCAATTTCCACATGTGCTCTTTGACTCAATTGAAAACCTACAGTGCGGGGAAGGAACTAGTACTAATTTGGTAGTCCTTACAAAAGTGGTAAATTGTGGAGCACAGCATTTGATTACTTATGACTTGCCTTTTTTTTCAAATGGGAAAATTGCTATTGACTTCACTCTCATCCTTGACTTAGTCTCTTGTCTTGAGCAAGCAAGTTGTGACTTTTTGGTTTGTTTTTTTTTTTTTTTTCTAGGAAGCATAACACATTTGAAACTAAAATACACTGATTAACTGGAAGGCTGAATTTTAATATTTTTAATACTTCTGTACTGATAGTGGTTATAAAATGAAAGAACTTGTGCATTGTCAGCCATTGTTGAAAGACTTACTGTCTAAAACTATGCACTTTGAGGTTCCAGTCTGAGGTTCTACTGAATATGGAAACTGGAAATTATTTTCAAAGCAACTACTATTACACTCTAAAGCGATAGTTTCCAGGTAGCAACACCAGCAGCAACAAAACCCCCTTAACTACTGTTAAATTTGCTGATACTTGAATAGTCAGGTAAGAACAGTATCCCACTTCTGTAATAGTTACTCCTATAAAACACAGAAGGCCTAAAGCTGACTAGTGAGGGCTGCTGTTTTGGTTTCAGAAGCAAACAGGAAAGAGGAGGTTACAGCAGGTTTTGCTGAAGAGTAACAATAGTTTAATAAAACGTAACATTTTGGTTTAGCTTCCAGGAAAAAAGACAACAAAACTTTGGGTCCCAGATGAAGAAGTGTCTCCTGAAACGCTTGTAAAAGTAAGTAGCACTTGTATTTTCCTGTGATTGTATGTATAGTACTTCATAAAGAAAGTAAAATATCTGGATTCCTAAAGCTGTCAACTGCTTTTCTCTATTTCTTTGTCACCTTTCTAAATTAAAAATAGTTACTTCTGTTTTACAACTGCAGATTTTATCAGCATACACATTTTTTGATTGCCAGGAGAAAAGAATTTGCTTTGGGGAGCATCTGCTTTTTTATTTCTGTAAATACATTTACATATGGCCTTTATTGAATTGTTACAGCTTTTTATAGGCACGGGTTTGGTGTGCAACAGTTAAGGATTCCAGATATTATCAAAGTTAAAATAATTCCCACTCTCCACCCCCACCCCCCCATTTAACATAGGAGTTAAATATCATAGAGACTTTGTTTAAAGTCTTCCCTTTCTCTTTGGAGTTTTTAGAACATTTCAAGAAACTTGCAGTGCTGTTTTGGAATAAAGAAAAAATTGGTTTTGGATGTGTCAGTTTCCTGACATGAATAAAGGTTGCATTTGTTTTTCTCTGTGTACAATGTGTATTGGAGATTTAAAAGCCTGGATTAAAGGAAAAAAACCAACACCGAAACCAAAAACCAAGCACTTTAAAATGGTGGGGGTTTGATTGTTTGGGTTTTTTGGGGTTTGGTTTTTTTGTTTTGGT
>VXBJ01006930.1:132658-185721 GCA_013400055.1 Nycticryphes semicollaris
CCCCCCCTCTCCCTATAGCCAATAGCGTTTAGCACTTAGTTCATGATGTAAGTGGTCGGAAGTGATGTTGTGAACCCAGACTATATAATGCCGTGTTATCTATCAATAAACGCCATTTGCCGTCCACCACATTGGTGTCTGCGAGCTGATGGACCGAGCGGCCTGGGGTTGGCTGACGTGCCGTTCCTGAACCAGGTCGCCACGCCTCCTGCAGGCAACAAGGTCCCTGGTTTTTGGTTTTTTGTTTTTCTTTTTTACTGAAAAAGTCATCTTAATCTGATTCTTTTTTGGAGTTAAGTTTATTACATTTTCTGTGCTTCGTAATAGATATTCTCACTCAATTTTTCACTCAATCAGAAATAGATTTATACTGTGGAAAATGCATCCTATGTCTGTATTTGGTTTTAAATGCCCTTTCTTCAGAACAGGGATAGATTATGCTTTTGCAATTTTTTTTTCAGATTAAGAAAGATGTAGCATGCTGTTTTTAAGTTAATTATAGCAGTCATTTCCAGTGCCTTTTGAATAAAATCGCACTGATGGCTTAAAGTTCTTTGCATCCTCTCTTGAAGTTGTTAAACTCTGTAGGATACCACCACCTCCTCTGCTGGTTTAGTAAGCACTTTGGTGTCCAGCTTGGTACAGAACTCATTATTGGAAATGCTCAGTTGCGTTTGGAATTTATTTGTTAGCTTTTTATTTGTTTGGCTACAGCAGGGATAGTTTTCGTATTTGTGCTGTTCCATAGTCACACAATACACTCCAAAAGCTGTTAAAAGAATACAGGTTTGTTTTGGTTTCATGAACTGCTTGTTTAAAATAGATGTGATTTCACTTCAGTAATTATGCTTGTAACTGGAAGTTGTAGATATTACAGCTTCAAAAGTAATTTTTAAAAAATAAGAAAAACAATATTTATCTGAAACACGCTTTTATGTTGATAAAACTTTTCATGCAACTATTTGGATGGGAATTGGCTTACAGAAAATCTGGAGGCAATTTCAAGTTGAAGCCAAGCCTGAAAACTGTAAGAAGGTTTTATTGGCAAGTGAAAACAGGTTATTGTGAAAATTGATTTGCAAATTTAATTAGCATTTATTGCCACTGAGAAGCCTATATTTAATGAATGCTGCAGGCCACACCATTAGTTTATAAACGATTTATCTCTGACAGTGTATTTTTCCTCTAGTTTGAAAAGCCTCTTTCTCCCTCTGTAACATAACTGTATATCTAATGGGGATCCTAAAACTAACAAGTTTGCATATGAAGGGGGTGGGGTGAATTGTTGAGTTTTAGGATCATTCAGCCTAACAGATGTGGACTGATATAGGCTAGCCTTAGTTGTGAACACTAAAACTTAATGAAATGATGTCTGTAGAGAAATGTTTCAGTGCAGTAGTAAATACTGGATTAGAATTGGATTAAATGTTGCATGAATTAAACTTGGATTCTTACACCTGGCACTTGTGTGTCTGCTCTAAAGCAGTAATCTCTCTTGGCAATGACTGTACGTCTGTGCACCATCCAGTGGCTGAGAGTTAACATAGTAGCAGTGATATTTCTTGTTTCCATCTGTGTACACTGCAGTATAAGGTTTCTCATCCTATTTCTCTAACTGTTTTAGGTGAGCATTGTTTCATTTTTCACTGCTGCACAAATCTGCAGCGTTTGTAGCTCTGAAAACTCAACTAGTAGGAACCTGAGCTAGCTGTTACAACGTTGATGTAGGGGGAAGATAGTTTCTACGATTGCTACATGGGATGGGAACCCATTATAAGTCCAAACAGAGATGGTGTGTTTCCATCCTTCCAACAAATAGGAGCCACGAATGGTTATGGGTACTGCTTATGACATGATATGAAGAAACAGAATTGCTAAGATGCCAAAAAATTGGCTGCTGTTGTTGTTGCTTTTATTGTTATTAAAATCTTCTGGTGGATACCGACAGCTATTTCAGTGGAAGATCCTTTGGAACCCAGGACCAGACTATTTCAGTTCTGTTCCACAAACTCCATTTGTATTTTGAGTTCTTGAGAACAAACATCTTGCCTCTTGCTGGTGTTACCCAATAGAATTAGAATTCTGTAGCTGGAGTAAATGGACTGCAGTGCTAAAAAACAAACTCATGTGTAGATGATAGTCCTAGAACTTTACTTCTAAAGGGACCATTGTGATCACTTTGTTACATGGCATAGATCAACTCTATGATGAATTTCATTTGGTGATACTATGAATGTTTATATAAAAACTATTAGAAATGCCTTTCCCTTTAAGTAGAAAATTGGAAGTTGCCATGTACAAAAGTGTCATATTTTTTCTAAAGCATTTGGGTTTTGCATTTTGAACTTCAGGGTTTGGTGCTTTGGTTGATTTGTTTTTCTTTTTTCCCAAAAATGTTTGTGATTCAGGTGAGCATTTTCATTATGCTGTGAGGATACTCTTCTGTTTTCTTTATTGTCTCTGTTCTTGTATAGAAGGAAAATGAAAGGACAAAGGGATTCAAATACTAAACCAAACAATCTCCAAATTCATGCTCTACTTTCACTAAAGAAACATGAAATTATGCAGTGCTTCATGATAGCTGCTGGATTCAGCATACTTCTAGAAGCTTGCCTCAAAACACTTGAAGTTTCCGTGGGGAAAAGACAAATTATCCCAAGTAACAGGCTTTGATGATTTTCATTAAATAGGCGTGAAAGAAATACTCTTTTCCTGGATGAGTTATCTTAATACAGGTTGATACTTCTGAAGTGTTTTTGTAATCTACATGTCTTAAATTTAAACTTAAATATTACAAATCTAAATAAAGTATAAGGGTTGTTTAAGTACAGAAATTATAAAAATATAGGAACATGAAAACATGTTCCGCTTTCTGATCCAGTAACACTTTCAGTAACACTTTCCTGAATCTCATAAATTGTTTTGCCTATTCCAGTGTTTAATGGATCTAAGATCAGTTAAGATCATGTTTTCACAGGACAGAACATGTGATTGCTTAGTAGAAGAAACAGTTCACACTTTAACTGAATGTTGTATGATATCTTTTTTTTATTTGCTGTAATAAATGCTTGAGACTTTCAGTGAAAAGTTGCTGTCTAGTGAATGTATGTCGAGTTATCTTTCAGTATTTAAATTGTTTTGTGACTGTGACAGGCTTATGTTCATAGCAAAAAGTGCTTGGCAAAATACTGTGTGATCAAATTAAGATGGAGATTATTTTAAAAATGAGGTTCATGGTGTGATTTGACTTCTGCATATCAATTTTTATTTTTCAGATTCAGGCCATCAAGATGATGGTTCGATGGTTGCTAGGAATGAAGAACAACCACAGCAAGTCAGGAACTTCTACTCTGAGGTTGCTAACAACAATATTACACAGTGATGGAGATTTAACAGAGCAAGGGAAAATTAGGTATGTGATGGATGGTGACATTTAATTTGATGTTGCGGCGGGGAGAGTTTTAGTCAAAGCAGTACTTAAACTATTCTGTTGGACTCCTTAGCAACTTATTCCATAAGAACTAATGGTGAGCCTGGCTGGATTCATACATTTTTTTTTCTGAATCTCAAATTTTTTAACAGGGTAGATATAGCTGTATCTTAACAATTTAATTTTGTTTGTTATATCCCCCTTTAAGGGGAAACCACTACCTACGTTGCAAGAATAAACTGTGTAACTTCCTTTTTCCCATTGAAAAATGGTTTTAATTTTTTATACAGCTTGCCCTTCTTAATGTACCAGTTCTGGTGTGTGCTAAAGGCTGATAGGCAGGCTTTCTAATAAAAACCAATAGCATGTTGCATTAAACCGGGGGGAATATCTAGTACATAGGGCACTTCTGCTTGAAGTTAGACTTTAATCCCCTGAGGCCTCTAAAAGTGAAAGGAAAAGGGAAATGTGTGAAGAGGATTAAGTCTTAATAAATAATTTACCTTTTACGTGATTGTTGGACAATTTATTTGTTTTTGTGGGTATTTTCTTAATCCTCGGCAGTAGGAGAAGTTACAAGTTGTCAGCCACTACTGCTTGCCAAACATTGAAAGTTTATGTTTACAAAAGCCATTAAGTGCATGAGTGTATTGTTCCAGTATGACTAAAACGGTTTTAATTTTGGGGTAATAAGGTGATTATGCATATGGAACTGATGTTGTGCGTGCAAAATGGCAAACTTCAGAATTATCTAGTCTGTTACCTTTGTACCAACTATGTAATCTGTATTTAAAAAGTTCCTTGTAAATAATTGTTTCATAATTTCAAATTCTGTTGCATGACCATTCACAGCAGTTACTAGGGGGTTGAGTGAAAGTAATTTATCTTTTTAACTTAACTGCTTGGAGCATATTGTTGGCTTACCCAGTAGTTTGTGAACAGATCAGTTCTGCAGATCCTGTGTGGTTTTGTGCTCGGAGTGATGATTACTTACTGTACCTCTTCTAGAAACTTAATTTTCCCATTATTTTTGTACTCATAACTATAAATAATAATAGAAACTGTATATAATGCTGTGGTCACGTCTTTATTACTGAAATTAATGGAGGGTTGAGGATGCTTTTAGGGGAGGGAAAAAGCTATAATAACATTGGGGGTTGCTCTGTATTAAAAGCAACTCTTCAGCCCCAGAGCCTAGAGAATTGCCTCGGGATGGATGATGAGCCAACTGAGAGTTTATGGGTTAGGATTAAAGAGCAGACTGGTATGGGTGACATTGTAGTGGGTGTCTGCTGTAGGCCCCCTGACCAGGAAGAGGAAGTGGATGAGGCCTTCTGTAAGCAGGTGGAAACAATTTCACATTCATAGGCCTTGGCTCTCATGGGGGACTTCAGCCACTATTATCTGCTGGACGAGCAATACAGCAGTGCATATAAACAATCCTGGAGAGCATCCCTGACAACTTCCTGACACAAGTGATATAGGAGCCAATGAGGAGAGGTGCTCTGCTGGACCTCATACTCCCCAACAAGGAGGGACTTGTTGGGGGAGTGAAGGTTGAAGAGCAACCTTTGCTGTAATGACCATGAGATGGAGGAGTTCAGAATTCTGAGGGCAAAAAGCAAGATCATGGTGCTGGACTTCAGGATCACATGGTTGGGCCTCTCCATGGATCTGCGTAGTGTAGAGTCCCATTGGATAAGGCCAAGGAGGGAAGAGGGGCCCAGGAAAGCTAGTTTAGTATTCCAGCATCCTCTCAGCTCAAGAGCGATCAAAGCAGAAGGTCAGACAAATATTTCAGCAGACCTGTGTGGATGAGCAAGGAGATCTTAGCAAGATTATACTGACTTTTCTGTTTGTGGTTAGGTAAAATAGCTAAGTTGAATCTTGGCATGTCTTTGTAGTAGGTTATTAATTTTAATCTGCACTAAGCATAAAACAAAAGTATTTTGGTATCAGAGGACAGTAACTGTTGCTGAAAGTATTGATATTGATAGATATGAACCTGAATAGAGATTTTTCTGAAATGCTATCTGCATTTTCCTTAAACTGAAGCTTACAAAGTTAAAAATTACTTTAAAACTTTGGAGTTTAGAAATTCATAGTTCCATGCTGTAGATAACTTGCTACATCATCTGTTATGTAACACTTTCAGAGGTTGTAGTCAAAACACATTTTATTTTTTTTTATTCCATGGAATGTGGAGAATTGGGCATGGGCATTTATATTCTGGAGCAGAAGGAAAAATGTTAAATGCTAGCTTGTAAAGTGAAAGAAAATGATTATGCAGCAGATATTTTTTCAAGATGCATTTATTTGGATTATCTTTGTACAGCCCACCACCTTAATTAAGATTGTGTTTTGCACTTGATAAAATATTTCCAATATTTTCAAATATGTGATCTTCGGCACTCCAGAAAACAAATATCCAGGTCCCTCTCATATCTGTTAAAGAGCTTCTGGTAGTACAGTGGAATGTTTGGTACTATTTTTCAAAATTATTAGAAGGAATTGGAACCTGCAATTACATTATACATTAGCTTTTATTTCAGCCCTAATAATTGTGTCTTTTGGGAAAATGCAGATCGGAAAGCTTTTGACTATAACAATTTAATAAAAAATAAATCCTCAATTGAGAATTTCTTCTAAGATAATCCTTTTGGGGAATAAGACAGATCTGATTTTCATCTTCACCTGTAAGAATAATATTCACACCTGATGCTGTCCTCCTCTTTCATTCCACAGTGTGCACACACGCGTGTGGATATTTTGTAATAAGTATACTCTAAAGATTTGGCCAGCTTTTATGTGAAATATCTTTGATTCAAATTTCAGAATGAAATTGTTTTGCGAACAAATCTGAGGAAGATTGAAAGTTCTTAATTTTGTCCTTTAGCTCAGTCACCTTGCGCTTGTAAGGAATTATTGGTCAATTGTCACTGAAGTAGCAAAATTGAATTCTTACGGGGTAGACTTATCACACGAGATGCAATTCAGCATTTAAGAACAAGACATTACCATGTTAATCTTCATGCCTTGTTTGAAAGTCAGTTCAGTTTTTGTCCTGTCACTTGGTTGCTCGTGATTTTTCTAAATGTGTTTTTCATAAAATACCGAGGTGTGCATAAAGCCTGATTAGATAAATTTTAAGGCTTAAGTTCTTTAATAGGTATTTTTGTCATGCACTTTGTTTAATAATGTTTTTTATCTCACTCTTTAAATGCTTTATACTGTGTTCATGATGATGGATTTAAGAACACAGTGTTAGCTCTTCCTAAGGATAAAGGGCAAATGATTAAGTTAAACAATATTTTTCCTGCTGCAATGAATATTTATTTCTAAATAAGAATAAGACTTGATTCCTGTTCCAGGTTATCAATGGAAAAAGCTGTACATGTTACTTCTGAATAGAACTCATTTGTGTCTGAAGTGAGCAACTCATAAGACTTCTTAATTCTTTTGATGTGAAGAAAGGCAAAAGTAATACAGTTTACTGAAATAAATTTACTAAGAACAGTGAAAGCTCAGCTAAGTTGATTGATGCACACATTAAGTGGATATCAATTTGTGAAGCTCGTGTGAAGATGCTTTTGATAATTCTGGTAACCTACAACCAGATCTACAATGGTTACAGAAAAAAAACATTAATCTTTTGATATGAAAACTAGCAAATGCTTGGAGTGTTTTGCTAGATGGGAGTGCAACTGGGATGTGCAAGTCAAGTAACTTCCAGCATGTAGAAAATTTTTTTTAGTTGCTGAATCCTCTTTGCTGTTGTCTTAAAAATACAATTCATTTAATCACCTATCATAATATCTAATTAATCTTAATTTACGTTGACTTGAGCTATCATTGCTACATTAAGTTTGGCAACTTTGGGGACTAGAAATGGGCTACTTCTTCATCAGGAGCCCCCTGCTGAAGGAGAACAGAAGTATCTTACAGGCTAAATGAGGTCTCCGAGGGGTAATTTGGGCTGTGCTGGTCCAGTGCACAGCTAAAACTGTTTCAAACCCCTGAGGAACTTTTAGGAAGTTTCGAGGAATATTTTCATTGCTCAGCTGGGGCAAGGTAATAGGTATGTGGTAATAGGCTGTAAAATGTAGTGCCATGGAAACTACTTTTGGTTTGAAGTTACTACTGCTGTTGATTTGGAGGGGTTGGGGCGTCTAAGTCCATGGAAACTTTTCCTTCTTTTTAGCAATGCAAACTTATTGGGATTTAATTAAGTCAAATAATTTTCTACTAATTAACCATCATAATCCATGTGCCTTTTTTTTTTTTTTTTTTCCAGTAAACCTGATATGTCTCGGTTGAGGCTGGCTGCAGGGAATGCTATTGTGAAGTTGGCACAAGAACCCTGTTACCATGAAATCATCACCTTAGAACAGTACCAACTGTGTGCGCTAGCCATAAATGTAAGGAAATTAGGTGGGATTTGTGGGTTATCAGCAAACCTATGAGTATATATGTTGCTTGTTCTGTATGTTGTGTATACTTCTGCTAATCTGATTTTATGCAAAATGTTCAGCCTTGGCATGAATTTATTTTTCCATTACGTAATATTGAAGATTGGTTTTTTTGTTTGTTTTTCGATGAGCATTAGATCTATAGTACTAGGCTGCCCAGTGGAGGAAAGCTAACTTCTAGTAGTAAAATGTTAGAATATTGATAAACCAAGAAGAAAAGATACCTTCTGTAACAGTGACATTCCATTCTGGACCTTAATTCCAGTGACTGGTTAAAGCTGCAACCTATTTATATGTCAGAATACTATTATGGCATTTAATACTAGAAAATACAAAGTATAGCTCCTGTGTGGATACTATTTGCTGTCACATAGAGTATCATTTAAAGTTTTTAAGTTTTTTGGAGCTGGGTATGGTTAGACTAGAAAAAATAATTCATATACCAGGGAAAGGCAGTCTGTATTAGGCTTGTATATTATTGTAACGATATTTATGTAGACATTAAGCTTCTATATTCCTATGGGAAGGAGCCCTTACTCAGTTCCCAAATGATATGAAAAACAAAGGAAATAGAACAAAAATTAAAATTCAGAAATACATTGGTAATTGGTAATAACTGAAGGTCTTTACACCCGAAGTGAGGACTGACACTTTTTAGTCTTCCTATACCAAAACCTAATAGAAATGTTAGTTTTGTGTCAAAATGAGTTCTAAAGGTTTTTACAGTTCAGAACAAAATTAGTAGAGAGGAAAATAGCCACTTAATATAATGACAAGTAAGATCTGTCAGTGTTCTGGAAAGGATACTCTAGCTGGATAACATCATGCCAGACTAACCTTGCCAATGTAGCAGTTACATGTTCTGCTGTCTTCTGATCCCAGTGATCAAAACCTGTTCATATAATCACAGAATTGCCTAGGTTCGAAGGGACCTTTCAGATCACCTAACCTGACACTGACAAAAACCATCACTAAACCATATCTCTAAGCACTATGTCTACCCATCTTTTAAATATTGCCAGGGGTGGTGACTCAACCACTTCCCTGGGCAGCTTGTGCCAATGCTTGATAACCCTTTCAGTGAAGAGATTTTTCCTAATATCCAATATAAATCTTCATGGCACAGCTTGAGGCTGTTTCTTCTTGTCCCGTTGCCTGTTACTTGGGAAAAGAGACTGACCCTCACCTGTCTACAGCTACCTAAAATGAGGTTGTAGAGAGTGACAAGGTCTTCCCTTAACCTTCTTTCTCAAGGCTATCAACCCAAGATCCCTCTGCCACTCCTCATAAGACTCGTTCTCTCTGGTGCCCTTCTCTGGATCTGCTCCAGCATCTCAATGTCCCCGTGAGGGGCTCAAAACTTGAACACAGTATTTGAGGTGAGGCCTCACCATTGCCAAGTAAGAGATACAATCACTTCCCCAGTCCTAGTCACCACTGTTCCTGATACTGGCTGTTGACCTTGGCTACCTGGGCATACTGCCGCTTTGTATTCAGCCAGCCAGTGACCACCCCCAAGTCCTTTTCTGCCAGGCATTCTTCCCCAAGCCTGTAGCACTGCATGGGGTTGTTGTGAAGAAATAATAATCATTCCAACTTGTGCCACAGAACACCATCAATAACAATGAAGTACACCTGCCTTTGTCTTTTGAGCCAAGGAGGACATGCTTCTTTCTCAGTATACCAACTAGACAGAGGTTTCTTCTAGACTTTCCAAAGGCTTTAGACTCAGGTGATGTTACTGAGCAGAAGAGGGCTTTATCTTAGGCTTCTGCTAGGGGCTGGGTTTGCTATAAAGAGGCAAAAGATCTTGAGTAGGTCTCACAGTCTGGGTCTGTGATCTTGGGTTTCTTCAACTCTGGCTACAGCAGGTATTTCGGGGTTTCTGTTTTCTCTTCCATGGTCAGTTGTAGTTCATCGGTTTTCACAGTGTAATGGAAATGCTTGGTACTGTCTTCAGTGTTTGACGTTATCTGGTAATGCTGTTGAACTTTACTCAGTTTCTAATATTAATGGCTTACTGAAAAGTTGTGAAATCACAGTAGTAGAATCAACACAGTAATTACTGAGGGCTAAACACTGTTTTTGGTGCACATCTTTGGCTTTAGCTCCACAGAGCAAGCAGTTCTATTGTGAACAGTTTCATTAACACTGTGCCTCAATACTATGGTAAATTAAACCTTGGGTCCTGAGTGTGATGTCTTCCTGTACAATTTCTGAACTTTAACTCTTCACCTGATCTTAAGGGAAGTTTCACCTGATCAATTTAATTGGTCTGAATTGGCATTAAAAGCATTCTTACAATTCCTCTGTTTCTGTGGCTGCAAGGTCTGAAATGGATTGTGGCTTACCTGCCTAGGCTTCTGTGTTCTATTTCAGTCTGTATTATTTTCAGAAAAGTTTACTGTTATGGTTTTTGGGTTTGATTTTTTTTTTTTTTTTCTGTTCCTTTTTTTTTAATAGGATGAATGTTACCAAGTGAGACAAATATTTGCTCAGAAACTTCACAAAGGCCTTTCTAGACTACGGCTGCCACTAGAATATATGGCTATTTGTGCACTGTGTGCAAAAGATCCAGTGAAAGAGAGAAGAGCTCATGCTAGGCAGTGCCTTGTGAAGAACATAAACGTCAGAAGGGAGTATCTGAAGCAACATGCAGCAGTTAGTGGTAAGAGAATAAAAGTTCCTTTTTGGTACAAGTGCTATAGTTAAAATGTGTGAGTAGACTGAAAATATTGATGGTTTTCTGTTTTTTGTACACAGAATAGGTGTAAATTTCACTTATAGGTATCTAATGAAAACAGAAAATAGACTTTTAACAGACTTTAAACTGTAAAAGTTCAAACTCTTTTGAGTTCTAACAGGCATTTCTGAGACCTTTCAATTATGTTAAAAACTGCAAATGCTTATGCCTAAGTATATTGGAAATGAGGTAGTTCTTCAAGGCAGTTATGTGTACTGTTTGAACTTAATTATGTTGTAAGTGAAGTAACAATGAATAATTTTACCTCAGTAATTAATAATATGCAACCTTAATGACATAAAGGCTGTGCTAAATTGACTAATTTTTGGACTGCTACATTGAGTAGCTTCTTATCTTGTCTTATGCTGTTAAAGGGCTGTATTTGCAAGCACCTCAGGATGATTTTATGTAATTCTTTCTTCCCAGTGCCAGTGTTCTGATCATGGGAACGCTTTGTAAGTTGTTATGGACTAATGTTAGCGGTTTTTCTTCCATAAAGTCACTCCTTTTCCCTTTTGAATTACTCAAAGCTACACACATACAGTATGACAACACGTATATGTTCATAGAAAAAAGTAGACCATTATGAAGAGCTATGGGCATTTTGAATAAGAGGTTTTGAAAGTTGTTTTTTTTTTTTTCTTTGAAAGATTACTGATGGTTTGGCCTTTGTGAAAGGAAGGGGATTTTTTAATCTTGTCTTAGGATAGACCAGACCCGTTTTGTGAATCTGGTCTCACAGACACTGTCAGATAACTGATATTCTTCTGCATTTATGAGTCACAGACTTTATATTAGACATGTCAGTCTGAATGTGCCTTAGTCCCCTTAGACTTTGGTTAGACAATATGTCTGCAGAGAAATGCTTTTGTATGCTGTTAATTAGACTAAAAAAAGAAAAAAGAGCAGTGCTTTTCTCTCTCCTCAATAACATGCGGAAAAGAAAAATCCATTGAGCAAACACCTTTAACTTATCCTGAGCTTATTCCCCCTCATAGGTGAAAACTTTTTAGTTATGTAGGAGGAAAGTATCAGAATTGTCATATGATTAAAAGTAATCTCTGATTTACAACTGTGTTAAGATAGATGATGCAAAACTGCTATCAAAAATATGTGGAAGAAATTAAGAGCAGCATAGATGTGTGTGATTCTCTTCATCCAGTAAGACCTCAAACTGTGCCTGGCTTTTTGGGTTTTTTCATGCGGAAAAACGTACTTCCAGTGATGCCATTGATTTTTATGTACTATAATCTGTGAAGATTCTGGATTAAATATAGGTTGTGGCAATTTTTGAAGATTACAATGTTAACTTTGTGATACTTAGATTTACCAATCTGAACTTTTGACAAATAAGATGTCTTCAATTGTTTGCATCTTAAGAAAGGAAAAAAAAAAAGTCATTATTGCAGTAGTACAGCTAAAGCTCAGTTCTGGTAAGATCATACTACTGGTAAGATCATACTACTGGTAAGATCATACTACTGGTAAGATCATACTACTTAAATGAGTATGTGTCTCTCTCTGTCATTCTCCCTGCTAGTCATGCAGTAACTCAGAGTAGTAATGACGATAATACCTCCTTTGAAAAGATTCCACAAAAAATCTAAAGCTGAAAATCTGCATCTTTAATGCAGCTATTTTTATCATAGAATGGTTTGGATTGGAAGGATCTTAAAGATCATTGAGTTCCAACCCCCCTGCCATGGGCAGGGACACCTCCCACTAGACCAGGTTGCTCAAAGCCTCATCCAGGCTGGCCTCAAACACTTCCAGGGATGGGGCATCCACAGCTTCTCTGGGCAACCTGTTCCAGTGTCTCACCACCCTCACAGTAAAGAGTTTCTTCCTAAAATCTAATCTAAATCTCCCTTCTCTCAATTTAAAACCACTACCCCTCATCCTATCACTACACTCCCTGACAAAGAATCCCTCTCCAGCTCTCTTGTAGGCCCCCTTTAGATTCTGGAAGGCTGCTGTAAGGTCTGCCTGGAGTCTTCTCTTCTCCAGGCTGAACAAGCCCAGCTCTATCAGCCTGTCTTCACAGGAGAGGTGCTCCAACCCCCTGATCATTTTTGTGGCCTTCCTCTAGACCTGTTCCAACAGGTCCATGTCCTTCCTGTGCTGAGGACTCCAAAGCTGGACACAGTACTCCCAGTGGGGTCTCAAAAGTGCGGAGTAGAGGGGTAGAATCACCTCCTGTGACCTGTTGGAATCTATTAACCTGATTTTGTAATATGTTTTTTCTTGAAAACTTGGTACAGGTGAGGAGGATGTCTTTCAGGTATTTTGGGGCATTTGTTGATAAGATGGTAAAATTCTGTGTACTTTGCCTAAAGAAAACTTTCTGAAGACTGGTAGCAGACAGTAAAAGGCCTCGACACTGACCTTTTACAGGCTGGCAGGAATTACTCTCAGGCCTCTTAAATTCTCTAACTGCTATTCAGAGTGGAAGCCACTCAAGAAAAGATTTACTTTGATTGTGTTTCTATTACTAGTTTCATCTGGGTAAGATTTGTTGTCTTGTAGGAATCTTGGTTTTCTAATGCTGGGCTTTTACTTGCAAATCGTTAAGTGGAAAAATGACAAGAGTAAAGATTAGGAAAGAAACATGTTAGGAAAAAAAAAGTCCTCATAGTGGCCTGTCACGAGGGGTTTTGGCACATTCTGGTTTCAAGTGCAGGCAGTTCATGTCTGTGAAGCCATCTCACCTTTTGGGTTGTGTCTGTCCTCATTAGAGATGAGGCAAGAAAGTGTAAATGCTGCTTTTTTTTTTTTTTTTTTTTTCCCCTCTTGGTTTGTCGTGACGGGGCTTAAATATAATGTGTGTCAGTATTTGTCCTTTTCCTGTTTTGTCTGGATCTGGTTCACTTTGTTTTCCAGACCCAGTTGGAGTTATTACTATAGTTATATACGAAATTATACAAGGCAGGAAGGTAGTGCAACACTGAGTTCATGAGCTCTTGATGAGCATTCTACTGCAGTTGCTAATTAATTCAAATAATAGTGTGTTGGACTGCCTGGGATATGTCTAAGGCAAGCCAGTTTTGCAAGTGTTCTGAAGTCATAATTATGTTCTTTTTCTTCCCTGCCGTATCTTTATGCTTTTCTTATTTAGTTACACAAACAGCTGCTGGCTAAAGTGCAGGACAGTGCTTGAAGAAGTGAAGGATGCTTTTAAAGTTCATAGTGGAATGTCAATTGAACGTCATTAAAAACTGCTTTGCTAAGTACACTGGATTTCAATTGCATACATGTGGTGTGAAATAGAAAGAAATTGGGTGATTTTCTTTCTTTCAAACCTTATGATGGCTTACAGTCTGCATAGTGTAGTTACTACTCTTGATAACTTTACTGAAATGTATCCTTGGAACTTGACAGCACTGTCTTCTGTGAGCCTTTATTAATCTTGAATGCTTTCCTTGCTATTATAAATGAATCAAAATATTTTATGTAGACTGTGCATTATCCCTATTTATGCAGACCTTTAAGAATGGCATAATTGAGATTTGACTTATGCGTGACAATTATTTAGTTTGTCTTATGAAATCTGGAATAATGGTGTATTTTATTTGATGTACACGTTATTTGTCAAGCACATCTCACAAGAATATATATATTAGAGCTATAAAAATATCAATGTTCTAATGTATTTAAAAATAGTTTTCTAATATTATTATATATAATGATTTACAGATGTTTGGATTTCTTGTTGATAACCTAATACGGGATAGTTAAAATCTTACCAGAAGAAGACTGTTCATTAGACATGTACATTCAAGTGTTTATCCATAGGCATATTAATACTTTGATTTAGCATTTGCCATGAGCACTCAAGATCACGTCATAGAATCATAGAATGATTTTGGTTAGAAGGAACCTTAAAGATCATTGAGTTACAACCCCCCTGCCATGGGCAGGGACACCTTCCATTAGGCCAGGTTGCTCAAAACCCCATCCAGCCTGGCCTTGAACACTTCCAGGGATGAGGCATTCACAGCTTCTCTGGGCAGCCTGATGATTGTACCATAATATCACATTGTGCAATAATGTATTAGAATATATTGTTGTACCATAATACCACAATACATAAAATAATAGTGTGCCTTCATTGCCTATCAGCATGCCGGTTGCAGTGTTTAATAACTGAGGTGAGCATCCTCCAGTTCTTTTTTATCATTAGGCTGAAGAAAGCAATGTGGACATTTTCTGCAAAATGCTTTTTGACTTTTGGTGTTTAACTTGTCTTTTTGTTATCCTTGCCCTTTGGGCTAAGACAGGTTTTTTTTTCTTTTTTTCTCCGATTCTTGTCATCAGATTTTGAGCTAACCAACACTACGCAGAGTTAGTTAGCTCAGGAATTTGTTACCTTATGGAATGCTTATTTTGTGATCATAAACTCCTGAGAGGGCCTTTGGCAACAATCCTTACTTCTGAATCCCTGAGGAAAACAGGCCATCTAACTGTACATCTTTCTCCTGCAGTCCCCACTTAGGACCGCTTACCAGTCTCAGAGGATGCTAGACAAAGTGTCGCATGCTTTGAATGTCACAGTTCAGTTGTGCTGCTCTATTCAAGTGGAATTATGACTTCCAGGCTCAGACCACTACGACTTTGTTCTAGCTTTCACGTTACCTCCTGTTCCTTCTTTAAACAGATAAGAGGCTGTGGCCATTTGAATGCAAAGGGTGTTTATTTCCATTCTGTTGACAGCAAGGCTGTACATGCAATGTCCAAGGGGGAAGGATAGTAGCTTATCCTGCAATTGTACTGCTCTCACATCTTGCAGTTAGCATGGGTTTTGTGATCTATCCTCAATCCTGTTTTTCAAAGCCTTTATGAGTACAGGCTTTGAACTGAGGAAATGATTAGGAGGTGACTGTAGCTGTATTCTCAAGGTAGCTAGAAAATATGCAGCCCTAGTGAGAGATACTAAAAATCCTAATTTTTACATGCATTATGTGCATATCAACCATAAGGTACAACATCATAAAGAAATGATAGACCTATTTGTGCTTATACTTTATCTTAATGTATGCTGACCTTAAATTTTGCTTTCCTCTGTAGTAGAAAAGCATATTTCTTGGTCTTTGATGCATCTTTCTTCTGCTTTTCAGAGAAACTGTTGTCACTTCTACCAGAGTATGTTGTTCCTTATACTATCCATCTTCTAGCTCATGACCCAGATTATGTCAAAGTCCAGGATATTGAACAACTCAAGGACATTAAAGAGTAAGTCTACTTTTAATATTGTTATTTCTAGGGTTGAACCAATCTAACTTTATTGTGAGTGAAATTTTAATTCATTGTGGTACCCTGATGAACTGTCCAGGGCACATAACAATGGCAGTTATTTCTATAAATATTATGGGAAATGGTATATATGCTTTTTTAGCTCTCTGTGATATCTTACACATCTTGCATATCTTACAGATCTTCTGCTCATCCTACATTAATTTCATTTTTTGGGTTTCCCAGAGTTAGGCTGATTCAAATTCGTATCACTAGTGAAACCTAGAGTAAACCACTTTCTCAAATGTGCTTTTTAAAATAATTTCTTCTGCATTTTTATTCATGAGGAGTACTGCATTTCTCCTTTAGGTGCCTGTGGTTCATACTGGAAATACTGATGGCTAAAAATGAAAACAACAGTCACGCATTTATCAGGAAAATGGTAGAAAATATCAAACAGACTAAGGATGCTCAAGGACCAGAGGATCCAAAAATGAATGAAGTAGGTGATATATTTTGATTGGAAATTGCACATAATTCTCACCTGCTTCTGGAAATGAGTTGCTTTTTCTTTATATGCCAATTTTAAAATGTCATTCAATAGAACGACTTTAGAATTAGATTAGAATTTAGACTAGAATTCAACTTCAAATACGTGTAAACTATAATTTTTATTTTTTAATCGTCCACTGAAGGGCTTTGTAATATTTCATTTTAAAAGTGCCAAAGTAAGCTTACTATATGAAGGACAAAACATATGCTAGATGTCTCCTGTGTGGACTGTGCAGTGAAGATACCAAACCTTGATCTTGTGTTTGAGTTATTTTGCATCACATGGTGTACAGATTTGTCACTTTCTGTTTTTACCACAGAGATCTCTCTCTTTGAAGCTATGGTATACACTACTCTTAAGTGTAGAAAGATCATGGAAACTAGTTCTTTTCAGCTGCTGAGCCTAAAGTGCTTTTGACTTTTTCTACTATATTTTACCATCCTGCAATGTACACTGTTTGAGATGCAGGCTGATGTTTAAGATACTTGCTTTTAACCTGAGTTCTTGTACTTCTGTGTTCAAAAGTCACTCTTTTCTGAAGGTTTGTGGTGAACTTCTAAAGTGTTGTTTATTTGGTTTTTTTTTTTTTTTAATTTTTTTTTTTTTAAAAAACTATACACATTTTTNGTGCTTTTGACTTTTTCTACTATATTTTACCATCCTGCAATGTACACTGTTTGAGATGCAGGCTGATGTTTAAGATACTTGCTTTTAACCTGAGTTCTTGTACTTCTGTGTTCAAAAGTCACTCTTTTCTGAAGGTTTGTGGTGAACTTCTAAAGTGTTGTTTATTTGGTTTTTTTTTTTTTTTAATTTTATTATTTACAGAAACTATACACAGTTTGTGATGTAGCAATGAATATCATTATGTCAAAGAGTACAACATACAGTTTGGAATCCCCTAAAGACCCTGTACTTCCAGCCAGATATTTTACTCAACCTGACAAGGTATACCGTGGCACTTAATTTGTCTTGAGATATGTCTCTTTAGATCTTTATAACTGTAATTCAGGGTTGGGGTTTTTTTTTTCAATAATTTTTGCAACTTCAGGCTTTTCCCTATTGTAATGTAGTTGAAAATGTATGTACGTTTGCATGTGATTTTGTAAATGTTTATATAAGTGTACGTGTGCTGATTTCTTCCTCCTCCCCCAAGATGATATTTTTCAGAGTTATACTACCTCAGAAATGTTTATGTCTTGTTCCTTGATTATTGCTGTGATTTTTACTTCTCCCTCTACTTCTACAGAATTTCAGTAACACCAAAAATTACCTTCCTCCGGAAATGAAGTCCTTTTTCACTCCTGGAAAGGTGTGTATGGTGGGGGGGGTGAGGTGGGGTTTGGGGCGTTTTTTTGGTGCTTTTTGTTTGGGTGGGTTTTTTGGGGGTGTGTGTGGTGGGTTGGGCTTTTTTTGTTTGGTTGGTTTAGTTTTTGTTAACAAAACTAACATGTAGTTAATGAATCACTTCAAGTTTAAGGAAATAGATTGCTTCTGCCCAAAGGGTTTATATACCAAAAGTTAGTAACCAGGTAGAGAGAAAGAGATAGGTAGAAGGAAAACTACTACAGTCCATGCTGGGCTGTGCTAATAGTAGACAGAGCCTGTTGTCTTTAAAAAGAGAGAGTCCAAAAACAGCTACCCCATAATATTTGACAACTTTGCAAAATGGTTCACCTTTTCTTTTTTTTTTTTCTGCAGATGGACACAGTATTGCATATGAAAAACTCAAATATAAATGACTCTTTGTCAAAACTGAGTAGTGTTTTACAGTATCTTACAAGATAACTGTCTGTTCTATGGTTATATTAATTTGCTCTTTCTGAATATGCATTGCATCAAATGGCAATGTTCTTTCTTCACTAAAACTAAACCCAGGTATTCTTTAGAATAAAATTAAAATCTAGTAAAGGAAAAGACCAATTGTGGTTTTCATCTAGATTAATGTGTCCTGTTCTAGGTCACAAGAGAACCTTGCAAAAGAAGTAAAAGTGCAGCATCTTCATTAACCTTAACTCTGCTAATGAAGCATTAGCTGCAAGCTAGTAACTTACTAATAGAGGAGAACAACAGTTTAGGAAAAAATGCAGGTGTACAAGAGCCTCTTGATTAGAAATTGAAATTCAACACTTACTGATTTGACTAGATCCTCACTGTATTGCACACTTGAGTATTTGAACTCCGTGGATTAAAGATTGGCTTTTTACTGAAGATGCAACAGTTTTTAAAGGAGATTGCATGTCTTGCCATTTCTGATCAGTAGTCAATATTAAATTCTCTCATCCAGTTTTTGATATAAAACATTCCTGCTTCACCATCATGAGAGCAACAGGAAATGGCAGTTGGTCTAGGGAGTCTTACTTTTGGGAAAGGTGGTGGACTAGCTTGAGTGGCTGTTAGTGGGTGGATATAAACAGGGAACAGTGTCTGGGGGCAGCAAAGCTTTGAGTTCTGTGGTAAGGGAGGAGCTGTTAGTGCAGGCCCTGTTAGCATTGGTCCCTCCATAGTAGGAAGCCCAGTCCAGTGTTAATTTGAACATCTCTCTGCTTTTGAGCTCTTTCTGTAATCACTTATTGATTAACATTAAACTTGAAACTTATAGATATAAATTCTTAAACTGGATTTTGTTGTCCAAGGCTTATTTTTGGAAAGGACATGCTGGGGTGTTTTTTGTACCCAGTGCAGAGGGAATCTTTGTAAGTGTAAAATTCCCTCTGGCTATAAAAGTCTATAACCAGCACAACCATGGTGCATATTTCTGAAAAAGGAACATTCAAAGCTGCTATGATGTGCATGTTGAGCTTTTTTCTTTAGCTGTCACTAACTTCAGGCATAGCTAGAATCTAATATTGAAATAGAAGGTGGATCATCCTAGGTAATGAGAAATGTGGGGAATGGTCTTCAGTATATTTGTATGTGGGTGTTTGGCATAAAGGTCTGTTCTCTTTAGGAGTAACTGAGCTCTTTCCGCTCTCAAAAGTTAGTAGGAGCTGCAGGTATTTGGCATGTCTGAAAGATAATCCACTTAAATGAATAACCTGAAGCTCACCAGTGCCTGGAAATTTTGGCACCTATGAAAAGCCTGACATTTTTAAATTGGTGCATGAAGTATCGGAATCTTCTCCACGGTATTTGATTTTGGAGATTCTTATTCATTCCCAGTTGAAACTAGTGTGGTTTGCTGTTACAGCTAAGCCAGTTTAAAGGCTGCTTTGCTGAAAGGGCTGTCCTAGTGCTATTTCTGTTTTGCCAGTAGAGGTGCTTGTCTGATCCAAATGGTGAGTGGGTTCAGGCAGCCAGATCAGCAGAAAGCAAACAGCACAAGAAGTGCTGAGGTGGCTTAGTGCAAGGTCAGGTGAGCACCCAGTACTACCAGTGAGAAGAGTACAGAATGGAAGGGTAGAGAGGAGAATACTGTTCTTGGTGGCAGCTAGCTGCTTGATTAAAGCTTTGTCAGCTTCCTTCTGGTGTCTGTTGTAACTTGCATATGAAAATGTTTACTGCTTTGTGTTAAGATATTGATTGCAGAAAGTGAAATCTATGAATATTTTAAGCATAGTACATGTTAACTATATCTAGAGAATGTAGCTTAAAATAAAGGAAATATATTTTTGGTTTCAGCCCAAAGCAGCCAATGTTCTTGGAGCAGTTAATAAGCCTCTTTCGTCAGCAGGCAAGCAGTCTCAATCCAAATCTTCACGAATGGAAACTGTAAGCAATGCCAGCAGCAGTTCAAATCCAAGCTCTCCAGGAAGGATCAAAGGGAGGTTGGTAGACAACAAAGGAGCTTTGATATTTCAAGTACTTGTAATGGAAACTTTGAATATTTCTATAGTGCTTTCTAAGTGAGAGACAGAAATCTATTATCTTATTTTGAAGTAAAGTTATACTACCACATTGGTATAATTGAAACCATGGATTTGGCTTTCTAAACCCCAGAAATAAATTTTCTTTTAAAAAAAGATAAAACCCACAATCAAATCACACAGAGTTGGCTGTAAGAGGGAAGAAGAGCCTCATAGGTGTATTTTTCTACACATAAATATATATGTAGAAAAAAATATATTTCCCCCCCCACCCTGACATGCGTGTATATGTATATACATGCATCTGCAGTTCCCAGGAACGTTGTGTCCAGCTCCAACGTTAAAACACACCATAGGTGGTAAGGACTGGCAGGCCATTGTGGTGATCTCACGTGACTTCCTTCTCTATAAATTCATCCTGCATTTTGCTGGACTTTGCAGGTAAATATTTTTGGATTTTAGATGCCTTCTGTGATGGAGCAGGGAATATACTGCAATGCTCCATATGTCATCTTCTAGTTTTACGTCTTCAAAAAATAATAGCTTATTTTGTGTCAGTTTTTAGATTAATCATCCATTACTGTATCATCTTATATTTATGCTTTAGCTGAAGGTCACATTATCATTAATTTTTTTCCATAGACATTTAGAGATTGCATAGCCCTTGCTATTGATAATTTCTCACATTACTTCAAGACTGTGAGGAAATACTACGTTTGGAAATATGACTTTTCATTTGGTACTTCTCTGACTATTTAATATATAATAATAATTTAAAATGTACTGCAGTGTTTTGTAAGAAATAAACCTTTCTGTGGACTTTCCATGGAGCTAATAAGTATTTCTTAAGAGTAATGGAGGTTTGTGCTGAAATGCATTATTGGCTAAAGAGAGGTTGGAATCCAGATTCTTCTCTGTATACAGTGAAATGAATCTTGAGAACCCATACTGTTCTACGACCAGTTCATTTAAAATAATGCTGCATTCACAGCCTAACGTGTTCCATCATCTACACCATCCCCTCAGTTCACCTAACTTAAACTGATTAGTGTCCCGAGGGGAGGTACTGAAGAAGAAAACTTTTCTCAAAGTGATGGTAATGATTCAGTACACGTGGTATTTCCAAGTCAGTCTGACTGAATATATACAGGCAAACCTGCATCTGTAAGATGACGTATAAAAACTGAGCTTGTGATAACATCACAGTTATTACAGGTTTTATGCTCGTAGGACTGAGAAATGTCTTTCCCAATCTGTGTATGCACTGCCCAGGCCAGGGAGTTAAGGGTTTGTGTATTTGAATACTGCTTTTCATTTCAGCACATAGCATATATCTTTTGATTAAAAAAAAAATCCACTGTTACTTAAACTGTTGCTTCTACCTACCCCAGGGCAGATGAAACCAAGTGTATTTGCTTCTACATGTAGAAAGTGAAATAAAAATGAAATTGCTGCCCTAAATAACAACAGGTAGCTGAGGGTTGAACTGGTCTCTGAAATTTGAATCTGCTGTTTTATTGCCTGAGCCTCACCATAGGAAAGTGTTTGCGCTTTGGCTGGTCTGTTTGTGGGGATCTTTGATTGGTATATGAAAGTGTATGGAAAGGTATACAAACGCACAGATCTCTTGAAACTAAGTCAGCCTTTCTGTTTCAAAAAGCTGCTTATCTTCCCCCATGAAAAAATGAAAATTCATCTTGGCTTACGATTGACACCTTTGTCCAGAGGCTTGTGGTATCTGGTGGCTGTAGAAGCCAGAGTTGAAAGGTTCTTTCTGCCAGGCGGTTCTTGGTTTAGGAATAGATTTCTTCTAGTGATTATTGTTCCTAACACACACACATATATATATTTTAAGGATTTCCCACTGTATTATAATAATGAGGAGAATAAATGTGTATTTATTCTAGGCTTGACAGTAGTGAAATGGACCACAGTGAA
The DNA here is from genome assembly GCA_013400055.1 of Nycticryphes semicollaris. Classification (NCBI taxonomy): domain Eukaryota; kingdom Metazoa; phylum Chordata; class Aves; order Charadriiformes; family Rostratulidae; genus Nycticryphes; species Nycticryphes semicollaris. The sequence goes on from VXBJ01006930.1 coordinate 154,827, forward strand.
AATGAAGAATTCACACTGTCTTCACCCTTACCAGGGAAGAAAACTGACAAAAGGGACGACTCTGATCTTGTAAGGGTGAGCTGTTTGGTTGCATTGCAGATGCTTCATTTTAAGTCACCAGGACTTTAAAATAAAAACTAATGTGGTGGCACTTGATAACAGTCAAGAAACATGAAAGCGAGCTGATGTTGTAAACTACTGGCAAATGTGTTTAGAGTTGGGTATGAAAATGCAATGAAAAAAGGTTCAGTTAGTCTGGTGTTCATGCATACATTACATTACTTTTGCATCATATTGACAACTCCTGTAAGTTTTCAACAGTTGTGATTTGCAGGATATTGGTAATACTGACAGGGGTAGATTCTAGATAGTTATAACTATGCTGATGATAATTAGGCCACGATTTGTATTTTTCTCAGGATTTCTTGATGAAGTGTTTGGGACATGGTTCAAGTTGATAGGTGCCTTGGATTTCTGTTCCCTAATATAAAGTAGAGATTTTTTTGTATGTGTTCTTGATATATTTGAATATACTCTTGTATGTGTACTTGAAATATAGCTTTGGAAGAATAAATTGGGTGAATTTGAGAATGATTACCTTAACTGGAGTTTTAGGGCAGCAGTTAAACCTGAAAGTCTGAAATTTCAGATTGCTTTCTGAGGTTGTAAAAGTCAGCATGGTTTCTTGCTTCTAACTAGAAAAGTTTTATTTCATTATAGCATTGATGCGTTGTAATTCTCACCTTTTTTTGTGCTGTCCCATCACTGGTCTAAGGCATGTTCTCCTTTTCCAGCCAGATGAGTTTCCCTTTCACAGCTGTAAGGAACAGCAACTGTTAGTTCTCTGGCTACCCAGAACACCAAAAAGGGCATCATGATTTGACATTGGATTTAGAATCAGAGAATGGTTAGAGCTGGAAGGGACCTTAAAGATCATTGAGTTCCAACCCCCTGCCGTGGGTGGGGATGCCTCCCACTAGAGCAGGTTGCTCAAAGACCCATCCAGCCTGGCCTAAAAGTCCAGAATTGCCTGAATACTCCTATGGATTCTGTGCTCTTGCATGCAACTTGTGCTGCCATGAAGGCAGGAAAATGCTTGGTTCTGAATGCCACGTGTCACAAGTAGAAGTTGGAACGTGATTTTAAAGCTGTCTGGCTGCGTGTAATGTGGTCTTTTAGGGCAAAGTGAGCAAACTGATTTATAGGCAAATATAATGCAGTGTGATGTAAAATCATCTTAGTGACTAACAAGCACATTGCCTGTGCTGTTAGATAAACAAGCTGTTCTATGAGGACAGTGAACCCCAAGGGGTAGCAGAATGGTTGTCACTACCATGCTCTTGTACAGTGTTAGGATCATTCCGGAGAAATTACGTGTGCCTGTCTCTGACTGGTAGCCAAGGCCTTTGGGGGTGATAGCCTTGTCCTTACTAATTCTTACAGATGGATTTATGTATTTCTGTAGATGTGTAATTCTAAAGGCTCCTAATGTGGATATTAAAAAAAAAAAAAAAACCAAAACATTTTGACAGTCAGATGTAGTGCTTCAATATATTAATGAAATTATAAACAGGCTAAATATCGTCTCAAGAAGTATTTATACCTTTATCAGAATACAGAGAAATAAACCACCAGAGAAAATTTTAATCGTAGTGTAATTCTAAGAGCAGTTTAAATAATAAGAATTTCACATACTACTAGAAAAATCCAGTTCTTTGTGCCTTAATAACAGTTGGCAGTCTTTAAATTTTGTAGTATTTGGGATATGCATGAAAAAGTAATAATACAAGATCAGACATGTTATAACCGAATTTTCTAGAATGCATTAAGGATGTCCTAGATCTGATGTCACCACTGCTATATTCTTTTTTTAACTGTCATGTTTCTCTTTCTTCCATTATGTGAGTCTGTTACATTTTTCTAGGTTCCTTGGGACATAAGCTACTGACTAGTAAAAATGTCCTGAATTTTTACTTGTCTTGAAATGTAAATAACCGTCTTATAGTGTGATATCTTGAGGGAAAAGGAAACTGTCTTAAAACCAGAAAAATCAGGAATCTCTTGTCAAAAACAAAAAAAAAAAGCCCCACTTCTGATGCTTCCTCTATTGATACGTCACTTCAGCTTAAACCTTGAAAAGTCTGAGAGTACAAACAGCTGCTGGCACACAATTCATGTTTAGAAGCATTAGATTGAATTGGCAGCCGACAAAGCTAAGTGATAAAGCAAATACTGTTCAGTGTTTTGAGAACTTTTGAGGGCATTTTGTGTTTTTATCTGAATGTTTAAGCAAGCTGCCTCGGTTTTGGGGGGTTTTTTTGGAGCTGCAGAGCAGATTATAGCAAGCATTAACTGAGAAACAGAATTTTATTTGGGGAGCAGAAAGTTTTAAAGATACCACTACTGAGGATATTTGTCCAGATTACATCGTAGAGTAACACATTAGTTGTAAGGTTGTGGAGGGATGCTGTTTAACCTGAGGGAGAAACTCTTACTTTGAACTTGGTTGTAAGTACTGACCTGGCAATGACAGATGTGCACAGTCACTGCAAAAACAAGTAGAACAGGGGATAATGAGGATGTCACTGATCTAGAACAACAGTTTTGTCACTGAAGTCGTGACCTTGCAGAAGATGTCAACGTTGTTCAAACTTTTATGTTATTTTTCTTCTAGTCAAATTCTTTGTCTTCTGATTTCTTTTACTGTTTTTTCCCCCTCATATCCTTTCTAGCTTTTCTTTATAATTTTCTTGATCAGGGTTTATGGATAAAGTGGAGACATATATTTGTCAGCCCAGTTCTATTTTATGTTACAATGGAGATGTGAAGGGAAAAAAAATTCAATCTGTTTTTAAGTGGCATAACTATTGTTATGTAGGTTAAATTGTGATGTGGCGAATGCTACATGAGCCTATGTGTGTGCTGAAACACGGTGGTGTTAGTCTGACATGGACGCTGGTAAGAAACTGTTGAAATACTGTAAGTATTTGGACTTTTAGGCCATGAAACAGTCCAAAATGAAACAGTCATGGTCCCCATGAAATGATACGTGGGTAAATTTTTCTTAATATTTTCTTAATATTTTTTTCTGGGGTAGGGGGTTGTTGGAGCAATCCTTCTGGCAATAATAGCTGCTTACTAAAATCTTTGCACTGTTCATAGCTCTTTACGGTGCACTTTAGAGACCTTGAGCACAGAGAAGTGAAGGAATAGTTTCCATTCTGAGAGCTTATGGTTCAGAAAGGGTCCTACCTTTTTTGGTATGCTAGAGGGGGAGATAAGCCATCCAGAGGGATCTTGACAGGCTTGAGGAATGGGGCCATGTTCACCTCACGAGATTCAACAAGGCAAAGTGCAAGGACCTGCATGTGGCTCGGGGCAGCCCTCAGTATCAGTACAGGCTGGGGGATGAGGGGATTGAGAGCAGCCCTGCTGAGAAGGGCTTAGGGACACTGGTGGATGGAAGTGAGCTGGTGATGTGTGCTCACAGCCCAGAAAGCCAACCATATCCTGGGCTGCATCAAAAGAAGTGTGGCCAGCAGGTCGAGGGAGGTGATTCTGCCCCTCTGCTCCACTCTGGTGAGACCCCACCTGGAGGACTGCATCCAGCTCTGGGACCCCCTGTATAAGAAGGTCACGGCCCTGTTGGAGCAGGTCCAGAGGAGGCTCACAAAAAGTGGTCAGAGGGTAGGAGCACCTCAGTGTTTTACCTGCTCACCTTTGAAATAATCTTTCTCTTTTGTCCAGCATTTTATATGTGTGTATGTGTTTATACTGTTGCAAAGGTTTTTGAAATACATATAGTAAACAGTGTTAGTAGATGACTTGTGTAACTTGAAGACTCTCTTGTTTGGGGATGTTTCTCTAACTTTTGCATCCTTGAGAGTTTTATACGGCAGCTTAATTCTTCTAATTTCAAGATGTTATCTTACCTTTTCAGTCAGAGATGGAGAAGCCTAGAGGAAGGAAGAAAGCAGCTATCACAGATTCAGAAGAGAAACTAAGCATAGATGACCTGAATAAACTGGGTCAAGAGCAGAAACTTAGAGGTAGTCAACGGGGAAGGAAGAGACCTGCAGTTGTTTCAGAATCTGATGAAACACAATGGCAAGAGGAAAAAAGGCTAAAAGAAGATGTAATAGAAAGTGAGGATGAACAGAACAGTCCACCAAAGAAAGGGAGAAGAGGACGCCCTCCCAAAGCAAATAATGGGGGAACACCAAAGGAAGAACCAGTAGCAAAGTCATCAAAAAGGAGCAAAAAAAAACAACCGCCAGCAGCTGCAGCAGAAGAGGAGGAGGAGGAGGAAGAAAGGCAAACTGAAAACATTGAACAAAAACCAAAAGGCAGGCAAAATAGGACACAGAAGAGAACACAGCAGAGGTAAGTCTGTATTCTTGTAAGCTGCATATTTTTTTATCCTTGGACATTAGTTATAATTTGATACTTTGCAATTTGGGTCTTCCTCAAAACAGAGCAGAACCATCTGAAAGTAGTACAGTTGAATCAGCACAGTCCACGCCACAGAAAAGACGAGGAAGGTCATCAAACACACCACCATCACAGCAAAAAAAAGTGTAAGTGGTGAATATTTTCTAAATTTGTGTTAAATGAGAATTTAAAATATGCCTCTGTGCCCCCAAACAATGATTTGCTCAAAATGTTTCAGAATACTTTAATTGACAGTTAAAACAATATTTTAGAAATAACAATGGCAATTTATTTTCCCTAGCTGCTTCTCTTAAGAGCATCTCAAACCCAGAGCAAGAGGCCACGAGTAAGTTTAACGTGCTCAGATAGCATATACTCTGCTCTCATAGGAGAAAGTCAATAAAGCATGTGAGGGTCTTGGACATAGGGCTTTATTAGGACTTCAAAGAGTGCAAAGCGCACCCATTTGGTGTGGATAGGGAGGAAGAATTAAATTGTTACTGTAGTGCAACAGTATTGTGGAGAGCTAAGTTTATTTTGATTCTAATTAAATTAATGTTCCCTTACTTTCTAATTTGTGGCCTTATTGTCCACTTGAGTAATTTACAAAAAAAAAAGTGCTACAGTCTATGAAGGGCAGCAGCTCTTAGAAATTCTGAAGCGTATAAAACTCTGAAATGAAGGTGGACACTGTGGCTAGCTTAGAATTCTTGTGCCTACTGTAGGAAACTACAGGCATCTCTACCTTTTCTGCACATGTCGGTGCTATGTATGTAAAGCAGAGGTGTACATGTGGACAGAACTTATTTGCCCACTGGTATCAAACTGCAGCTCATGGAACAGATTTGCAAGATGCTTTTCCAGACCCTGATGCTAAATTCCTTAGGGCAACACTTTACGTAGATCTTCAGTCTGCCACTTTGTAGTATTCTGTTGGTTTCTAGCCTCTGGACTCAGTTAGCATCATGTTGGTCGTCGTCATCTGGCAGTTTTATGCACTGATTTGCCTGTCTCTGGAGATCTTCCGTACTGCAGATCTTTGCCCAAAAAGGCTTATACCCCCAGTTCAGATTCCAGTTTCACACTGGATGGCGTGTTCGATATCCTGACCTTTCCAGTCTTCTGTCTTCCTACCTCAGGTCAGACCCCTCTCCTGCTCCTTTCTTCTGTAACCAGAAACACAGGTCCCAACACTGTCTTGGTACCTACAGAAGTCACTGCTAAATGTGCAGTGGAACAAGAGTTGGAAACTGCTACTGCCAGGCAGAGGAGACATGCCAACAACTTATTGTTGGGTGATGTGCTGTGTGGTGTTCTTCAAAGATGCCCTTTAGAAAATACATAAGTAGCTTCTGATTCACTTCTTGGTGAAATTGGTGAACTCGGTGTGTTTCTTTACCCCATTGTACATATCTACAGCAGCTGTAACTAAAGGGAGCCAATAGACTGAGCAGTGCTGTGTACCACAAGGTAGACTATTTTTAATCCAAACCCTAAAGCTTTCTGGGCTCCTTGAGGATGGATTTGGCATTCAAATTTGGTTTCCTATTACCTATGAGGTGTTAGTGTATAACCTATTTTTGATAGCTAACTGGGTTACCAATTAGCACATATGTACTGGCTTATTTTTGTAGTATGTGAAAAGATGAGCCTAGCTTGGGAATAATTCTTCTATTTCCTTATCAATTCTGTTGCTTCTATCAGTCTTGGAAGGCTTGAGTTGGGCTAATTTGTATTATTTCTCAAAGGATGTCATATTTGTTTGTCGCTGCTGAAACCTTCACTATACTGTAATTACTGTATGCAAATCAGAGATTTTATATTGTACATATTTTAGTGTGGTTCTCAAGACTGAAATTTCCCACATGCGTGGTTTGATGTTGTCAGAGGACAGTTGGTTTGTGTCTGTGCCCCCTCACTGGAGACTGAAATGTGTGTGTTGCCTGTCTCGTACAGAGTTTCTGCTTTAATTTCATCCAAAAAATCACCTTGTTTGGATGTACCATGACTGCATCTGCAGGAAGCAGGATGATTGAGTGATATTTTTGATTCTGAACTGTGCTATTGACCCAAACCAAAATGGTAGTGTGAGTGCAGTTATCTCTAGTTTTGGATACATACGTAGTTGCCTTTTTTTTTCTTTTCTTTTTAAAGGCACAGCAGGGACTAGTTCTCATTTTATTTTGCTTGTGGTTCAGCTCCTATGTCTAACACAGACAATTTAAGATATTGTTGACTGATTATTTGTGATTATCCTGATTAAGATAATGTTATCCTGGTTATCCCTAGCTCTTAGCATAAGCTAACGTGGAAGATACGCATTTAGGTTCATTATAGTGTTAATTCATAAATAGCAACGTGGGCTCTTGTAGGTCTGTAAAAACATAGAAGCAGTTACTCAAATTTTGTTGTGTGTAAAGTACATCTATTCATGGAATTGAATAGAAGGAAGAAAACCCCAAGTATTCAGTTTCTGGCAGTTTGGTTTTTCCCTGTTCACTGGTTACCATTGGGTCGACCTTCTTTGCCCTGTGTTCTGGCACGGAAGAGAAAAATCTGTCCTGTCTGTAGAGACAACATTGTTCAACTTTGCACTCCTAGTCCTCTCTTCCAGAAGAGTTTGGTTTTCAAGTGCTGTTGTCCAGCTTCCTAGTTCTGTTTTTTCAATTCCATGTATGGGTGAACTAGATAGATATCTAAGACAGAATTACTATATAACATGTAATTTTAAGGCTTTTGTTTTTGTAGAGGGCTTGCTCCCATACGGTTTATACACGTGCAGACCCACAGACTGTGAAACTCATCTTTATTTTTCTTCTGATTGTAGCCGTGCGGGACGTTCCAAACAAGCAGCCAGTAAAGAGAATGAATCTAGTGAAGAGATGGACGTATTTCAGAGTAACTCACCTGTCAGTGATGACATTCCCCAGGAAGAAGTAACGGAGGAAGAGGAAGTTTCCACAATCAGTGTAAGAGAAATGACTGAGATTTACTTTGTGAGTCTTTGTGGTATCCTTTGTGTGTTGATGATCAGAGAATGACTTCTGTTCTTAGAACTTAACCTTCCTCCTTTAAAATGGATGAGGTGGCTGTCAGCTGCCACTGTTGTGTAGTGGTGCTACGCTGTAGTTTCCCAGAGAAGCTACATTTCTTAGAAAATGCCTTTTTTTTTGTCAGGCATCTTAAATTTTCTGTTCTGTGTAGCTTTTGTTATCTCTCTGCCTTAGTTGTGTAGTACATCATGGGAATTATTTTCCAGGTGACTCATGCCCGTTCTTCTCAGCTGGATAGTAATAGTGAAAAATACTTATTTATACAAAACAGGACTACAAAACGAGTAGTTCTGGAAAATAAGTGTGGAATCTTGGAGCAGAATCCTAAACCATTTTCTTCCTTTTACCACCATATGTTAAAATAAACTTATTTCATACAAATACATTAGTAATGTTAGTAGTAGTACTTAAAATGTAAGTGTGAAGGCATTCAACTTTTCACAGTTAACTTCATCTGATGATTGGAGCATCTGAGTGTGTGAAAGCTCTGAAAAAGGAAATTAGGTGATTTTTGAATACTTGAAGGACGTGGGCTTAGTACCATCAAAGTTACGTCCTCGTCATTGACTGACACTTGTACCTGTGATAAAATGGGTAATGAATGACACACTGTGCAATTACACAAACACTATTGTGAGACCAAGCGATTTTCCATTATAAAATGTATTCATTCTTGACTTTTTTTTTTCAAAATTTTTCTGTAAAAACATTTTAAAATACCTTTTCTCCAAACAGGTCCGTCGCAGAACTTCCAAAAGGGAAAGGCGATGAGTGAGCATGTAGTGTCGGCCTTCCAGGTGAAAGCTTTGAAGAATGCTTTTAAAATAAAGCTTGAGACTGAATGAAGCTGTTAGTGCACAAATGGGGTTGCTGAAAAAAAGACGAAACCTATTTTACGTGTACTGCCCCTGCATTTGCAGTCCCTAGGTCACAAGCTTTAGCCACACACGTTGATATCATTAACTGTGGATTTTTGTGAAGTGTAATGTGCGCTGGCTTTGTAGACATATGAACTAAAGAAGAAAACTGTAAATAGTTCTTTTTTTAATGTTTCTGACTTCTAAAGTGCTTGTATAGCTTTTATCTGCAGCTTTAAACTGACAGTACCCCACTGTTTATTGGATCTATTGATTTTAAAAAAGAACAGAGTTTGTTGAAAATTGATCTCAAGCAATATCTGTCAGTGTTCGTATTTGTACTCTTGTTGACATTTAACTGTGAAAAAAAAAAATCAGTTGGACAAATAGTGCCACTTTCTTTTGCCGCTATTTGTTGAGGAGAAGAAGAAAAAGTCTTTGTTTCTTCATTAATCTAACCTAGTGTTTACCATTAGGCACCTACCTATCATCAGAGGTGCTAAATTACTTTCTTTTACAGTTGAACAATGTTGGATAGAATAATACAAGAGATGCAAATTGTGAAAGAAGTTGTTTGACTTGTTTTACACCTCAGTATTGATGCCAGACTTTTCTGGACTTCTAGTGGCATTGAAAATTCAAAAAGGATTTAAAATATTTTAATTTTAAAAGTGTGTTATTAAATAATGTACTGAATACCCTACCCATTTTATCTTCCCCTATCAGTTTTTATTAATCTACTGTATCAATAAAATTCTGTAACTGAGTTTTTAATAGTCTAGTATGTTAATGTGTATAGATATTTCCTTCTGAACATGATGTTCACAAAGAGCAAATTATTACTACATTATAATATGAAATCTGATATATAAACATTAGTGCAAATACAGTTCTTATTACAATGTAAAGTTAATCACAAAGAAAAATTTTATTGATGCAGTGTGTCTTTATAAAGCTGTTCTTGAGAGCCAAGTGTTTTGTATTTTATAGTGAAGTTGCATGTTTATGACAAATGTGCTGAAAATGGGATGTAATGTTTTTTTGGAAACTCGTATCTAGCAGTAGTATATGGTAGGCTGCCTCATGAGAGAACCTTTTATTGAGAGTTTATTGTATCTTTTTGTTTTGTTTTTGTTTCTTGAGCCAAATTTTTTTGGTATGAAGAGCTTAGGGATTTTGTTGAATAACCAGCTGTTGATTATTGCAGTCAAGGTATTCAAGATTTGAATGAAGCTTCATTTTTACTTTGTGCTAATATAGAGAGGTTGGGTTTTAGGGTTGTTTTTGGGTTTTTTTTAAGGTATAATCTGAAAAAAAAAAAAAAAAGAAACAAAATACTTAAAGAATACTTAAAGCAGTATCCTGTATGCAGTTTTGCAGTTTACAAACTGTGTCTTTGAACCAAAATGTATAGGTTACTACAGTATGCTTAGCCAAGCACACATTATAATTTCAGGTGCTCTTCTCCCTCTGGTTCCCTACAGCTGACAACGTGAAAAAATCAGTTTCTAACTTGGGAAAATTTTATCTCATTGAATAATGGAGCATTTTCACATAGTTTATCAATAAATAAGTTATAGCTGCAAGGTGGCCTGTAAAGATTAGAGGAAAGGATGATACTAAAACATGAATTTACGGATTTCTGAAGTACAAGATCACTTGTAAAAGAAACCTTTAGAATTTTTTCATTACGCTTTTTTCTTTTTTTTTTGTTACCAACGGAAAAAGGAATTATAAAAAATTAGATTTTTCTGTCTCAGCTTAACTCTCCTCCCCCTCCAGTATTCAGCTTTTCAACATTTATACCTATAGATATGGGGGAAAAGCTGCCTAGAAAGGCAATTATGGTTGATTTGAATTGACTTTGAAATAGTTGGTGCAATGGAACTGGCTTACTTATGCTTCAGCAGTGCAAATGCAAGTTGTTGGGTTTTTAATGGTATAAAATGATTGAAAGCTAGCTTTATATTTTCCTCTTTGACACAATTGCACTGAAAACATTTATGGAAGATGTACCTTTAAGTCCATTTTATACAAAAATATGAAAAAATTGATGCTGAAACTGCTGCAGACTCTTGAGGCTTTATGTGCATAAACATGGTTAGGTTAAACTTCATCGAATATTGATGCACATTACTGGTCATAATGTTTAATGTAAATTGAAAGTATAGTTTTGCAATTTAAATGTTGATTTCTTGGGTTATAAAGTGTAATTCATTATTTCTTGAGAAACAGGCACAGCAAATATTTCATTCTTATATTCAAACCTCTTCTGAGTTCATTCTCATCTCATATAAAGAAAATTAATATTTTATGTACTAACATTTTGAGATCTGCCTACAGTAGCTACAGTAGAGAATAATTATGTATAAAAGATAAATTGCTAACATTCAGTTAGCATGCTCTTCTGCAATGATAATGTTAAGTTTATAAAAATGTACTGTATTACATTAAAAGATCAAATTGAACTCACTGTAACAAGTTCCAGTATGAAATTTTTATGAGATTACCGAAGTATCTTGCTGTACTTTGCAGCTAATTAAGCTTATTTGTGTTACATTTACCTTTTCTTGCTGCAGTGCAACAGGAAACTTTGAGTGATCTGGAGTTCATACGCAAAAATGCAAACGGTGATTGTAGTCTTGATACTAGTGTTTAAGAGTAATTCACTTGGATTCCAGAAGCATGGGATTTTCTTACTTGTCACCAACAGAGAGAGTTAATATTTAGGGCTAGCTAATCCACTAATAGGAAGGAAACATGAAAATTGCTTGAAAGTTCTAGTGTGAGTACACCTCTTCCCTCTAGGATAATTTAGAATCCCATGTTAACTATACTTGACTCTGCCAACTGAGTCTACTTGCTAGCAAAACTGAACATTTTTTCAAATATTTTGACATTTGCTGTTCTGACATTTCAATCTATGTGAACAAAAACACTAGAATTTACAAGAAAGCTTTCATATTAAAGACATTTCCACTGGAAATGAATATGCTCAATTTGTGAATTGAATTTGCAAAAGGCTTGGGCTTGAGGATTAAATACTTCATTCTGGTTTAGCATTTATAATCTGATATTCTAAAAAAAACAAACACCAAAACACCACCCAACATCACACAGAGGTGTGTGTACAGTTTTCTTGCAATTTTTTTGCATGTGTAGATTTTGAGAGATGATCAAAGTCTGCTTTTGTTAATGCACACAACAGGTTTTGGATCCTGCAGGTTTCCATCCCTATGGTTCTGTGGAGTTAGTTCTTAAATGCATTCAACCTATGCAAATACACACCTGAGTACATGGATGTGTCTGAATATTCTAACACGTGTGTGCACAGGGCATGTAATGAAAAGAGCGTACGTGGATCTTAAAGCTGTGTACCCCAGGCATATAAAATTCTCATTTGGTGGATGGAAATATTTTTAAGAATTATCTGTGTTTAAATATACATATATAAAATAGATATGTGTATTGTAGAGATTGATACATCTCTACCTCATCAAGGTAGGTGCCGTACATATTTTATGAGGAACTTTTTACAGAAACATTCAGGTATACCACTGTGTTTGCCCAAGGCAGCTTGTCTACCAACACGTGATTAAGATGAGTTTAGATCCGACTGGCCATCCCGCTAGTCTGATGGCTCTGTGGTGACCAAAATGATAAAATTCACCGAGACCCTCTGTCCAGTCATTCATCAGGAGGATCAAAAGAACGTGAGTGCATTTTTGTTCCAGCTCACAGGCTGCCATTCCAGTCTTTGCATCTTTGTTGGATGTTGCCTTTACAAAAGATGTTCACTAATTGAGGTGTGAATTCCTAACACTGACAGCAAGTGACTTATACTCCACAGACATAAGCAGATTTCCTGCTGTGTCTGTGGGTTTGCCCAACGTACTTGGGGACACCTGCTTCAGTACACACAGTACAGCTTCTGGTGTTTTGTCGCTAGTGGAAAAGTAAGGAACTGAGATAAAAATACAGGGGGAAAAAAAAAAAAAGAAAACCACCACCCAATTTGCTTTAAAGTTCTTGAGATTCTGCTGTCTAAAAGATCTGGCCTCTGCACAGAGTTCACCAAGTGCCATTATATTTGTACAGGCAGGATAAACACAGTATCAAAGAGTGTGTATTAGCAATAATGAAAGGGTTTCACGCTTGCTTTTTTTTCAGTGCCTCACTGCAGTCATCGTGTGGCTTTTAGCAGCACTTTCTAGAATGAAGAAATATATTCTGTATTCTTCTGGGAGAGCAGCATCGTATCATGTCTATGTGAGAAGGAAGAAAGTCTCTCAAATACAGATTTCTACCCCTGCAAATGAATACTTCAGTAATCATGTAGTAAGTTGCAACTAGTTTGAACATACAGTTTCTTTGGAGGATGGATAACATAAGGTGTTTTATTTGGCCAGCCATGTTTCTGACGCCTGTGTCCTGCCTCAGGTATGTGGATATGAAGGAACACAGTATTTTGAAAATCAGAGCAGTATTATTGAATATACTGCTTGCCTGCTTGGAAATAATTTTATTATTTAAAAAAATTTAAAAATTGCCATTCACAGATTTGTTGCATTGTTCTGAACAGATCCAGAGCTGAGGGTTTTTAGGTATTAAGTTCTTTAAGACTTTGTCAGTATTCTTGCATTTGACTAATTTCCTATACATATAAGACAATTGCTCAAATTATGACATGCTGTATAAAAAACCCACTGAACTTGGTGACTATCTAAGTAGCAGTAACTTCTGGTGGCATTATGATATAAAAGAATGCATCAGAATGAAACAGTCTTGCCCTAAAATGTTTTTTCTGAAGTATGTTGAAAAGACACCCTGATAACGTAAACCAGCTTTTTTTCTAAAGTCACAACACCTTGAAATAGTCTAGTTTGGAGCAGCTGGCTTTTTTGATAGATATCTTTTAAGGTTACAGGTTTTTATGTTCCTTTCCAGGTTTTTATGTTCCTTTCCTTGCAGCATGTCTATATTCAGCAAAATTAAATTAATGGAAACTGAAGGTACTTTGAAGAACAGAAGAGTTTTTAAATCCATATTTAATAAAAAGGTGTTCATTTTGAGCAGCGATGTTTTTGCTTTTATAGCTGTATCTATAGATGCAGTAACGTGTGTAGATGCAGATTGATGTAACATGAATGTGATGTACACGTACCACTGTTTCTCGGGAGCCTCTGACCGACAGCCCACCGAAAGGCAGGAGAAACTGCCTTTGTCTTTTCCCCCGAAGGCAGTTACCGTTGCCCTTCCATAAACATTTCAAAAGACAAGAGCTGGAGGAGGGAGGAGGAGAAAAATGATGGGTTTATTTACCTTCTACTTGTCTTCTGCTATGTTCTGTACAGTTTAGGTGATGGTAAAACAATGGTGTGTGGGGGTGTGTTGGCTGAAAAGCAGAATGTTAGAAATGAGTTATTAATTTGAAAGGTGTTGGAGAGATGAGTAAAGGGAAGGGAATCAACAGAAATGAGATGGGAAAGCAGTTAAAGCAGTTACTTGATACCAGATGACCAGTGACACGAGTTTTCTCTTCAAGATGAAAGCCTAGATGAGGGAGGCTAAGCTAGTGATAATCTTTTTATTTATTTTAAGAGAGGGGAACTGAGGGCACGTTGCTTTCTTTGATTTGGAGGAAGAAGTTGCAGTGTTGAAATATATTCATTTAAAAAAGAAAAAAAAAAAAGCACAGAATTGAGACTACTGCCCAGAGTGTGTTTGTGGAGAGAAGGTGATAGCTGCTACTGGGGTCAGCTGTCAGTAAGGGATTTGGAATAGTTAGGCAGAAAAGGATTCTAAACTTCACAGGTAGGAAAATCAAGTTAAGGCAGCACCTGTTTAAATGCAATGCTAAAAATGAGGCAAAAGAGGCCAAGATATAAGCCATCTGCAAACACAGGCTCTCAAAGCTGCCTAATAGCAACAGGTCTTCACAGGTGCACACTGCAGATAGCAATACGTACCCATCAGTAACGATGTCTCCTACAATGCCTCTCATTAAATCTTTCAGTGTGACCTCTTAGAAGTTTTTGTGATACCCGCATGACCAAGTCCTTCCTGATGAGGGGAAGGCTGTGGATATTGTATACCTGGACTTTCGAAAAGCATTTGATACAGTCCCCTACAAAATTCTCATGGGAAAGTTGGCTACTCATGGCCTGGATGAGCGTGCGATCTGCTGGATCAAGCACTGGATGGATGGATGGTCCCAAAGAGTGGTGCTCAATGGAGTTAAATCCAACTGGCAGCTGGTCACAAGCGGTGTTCCTCAGGGCTTGGTACGGGGACCATTTCTGTTAAATGTCTATTGATGATCTCAATGAGGACATAGAGTGTACCATCAGTAAGTTTGCAGGTGACACTAAGCTAGGTGGGGGTGTTCATCTGCTGGAGGGCAGGGAAGCTCTTCAGAGGGACTTGGATAGATTGGATGGATGGGCCAATGTTAATGGTGAGCTTCAACAAGGCCAAGTACCAGGTCCTGCATTTGGGGCACAACAACCCCATGCATCGCTACAGGCTTGGGGAACTGTGGCTGGAGAGCACCCTGGCAGAAAAGGACCTGGGGGTTCTGGTTGACGATGAGCTGAATATGAGCCAGCAACGTGCCCAGGTGGCAAGAAGGCCAATGGCATCCTGGCTTGTATAAGAAATACCTTGAGCAGCAGAAGTAGGGAGGCAATTGTCCCCCTGTACTCGGCAGTGGTGGGGTCACACCTTGAGTATTGTGTCCAGTTCTGGGCACCTCAACACAAGAGAGATATTGAGGTGCTGGAGCAGGTGCATATGAGGGTAATGAAGCTGGTGAAGGGCCTGGAGGACAAATCTTACAAACAACAATTGAGGGAGCTGGGACTGAGGAAGAAGAGGCTGAGGGGAGACCTCATCACTCTCTACAACTACTTGCAAGGACATTGTAGAGAGGTTGGTGCTGGTATCTTCTCACAGGTAATTAGCGATAGAACGAGACGGAATGACCTCAAGCTGCAATAGGGTAGGTTTAGGCTGNGATGAGCTGAATATGAGCCAGCAACGTGCCCAGGTGGCAAGAAGGCCAATGGCATCCTGGCTTGTATAAGAAATACCTTGAGCAGCAGAAGTAGGGAGGCAATTGTCCCCCTGTACTCGGCAGTGGTGGGGTCACACCTTGAGTATTGTGTCCAGTTCTGGGCACCTCAACACAAGAGAGATATTGAGGTGCTGGAGCAGGTGCATATGAGGGTAATGAAGCTGGTGAAGGGCCTGGAGGACAAATCTTACAAACAACAATTGAGGGAGCTGGGACTGAGGAAGAAGAGGCTGAGGGGAGACCTCATCACTCTCTACAACTACTTGAAAGGACATTATAGAGAGGTTGGTGCTGGTCTCTTCTCACAGGTAATTAGCGATAGAACGAGACGGAATGACCTCAAGCTGCAATAGGGTAGGTTTAGGCTGAACATTAGGAAAGAATTTTTCACAGAAAGAGTGGTCAGACACTGGAATAGGCTGCCCAGGGAGGTGGTTGAGTCCCCATCCCTGAACGTGTTTAAGAACTGTTTAGATGTGGTGTTGGGGGATATTGGTGTAGGGGAGAAATTTGTAGAGTAGGGCTGATGGATGGTTGGACATCCCCTGGTTGATGTTCCCAAGGGTCTCTTCCAACCTGAATGATTCTGTGATCAGTTCTTCACAGAGAGGGTGGTTGGTCACTGGAAGAGGCTTCCCAGGGAAGCAGCTATGGCACCAAGCCTGTCAGCTTGAAGAACATCGGGATGATGCTCTTAGTCGTATGGTTTAGTTTTAGGCAGTCCTGCAAGCAGCAGGGAGTCGGACTCCTGGTGGGTCCCTTCCAACTTGAAAGATTTCATGAGTCTGCATGTAGCTGTTACGCTGCTTGTTTCACAGCCGTCAAGTTGTGGAACAAGCAGTCATCGGACAGGTTGTAATAGATGTTGGAAACAACGTGTACAAGTTCTGTAGCTGAACTAGAGAATGGGTGGTTGAACTGTTCCTACACTTTGGTATCTGTCTGTCCCAGATATCCAGGGAACCAAGCTTCTTCCAAGGTTACAGCACTTCTCAAATTGCGAAAGTCTCTTCCAATATCTGGCCTGCATTATCCAATGAAATGGCAAGTGAGGACTCCCCTAATGCATAATTAGCCAACTGTGTGCTTCCAAGTACAAAACCAAAAGGACAAATAATTTGGAGTGATTTGGGCAAAAGTTCCATTTACTTCTTGCTGTTTGTGTTAGGGAAGAAGCAAATCTTTGGTAGGAATGTGATAGGAAATTAGTGCAGTAGTTTTGTCAAACCATTTTCTTGTATTCGTGGAGGGAATGGGAGAAGTTACTCATAAAATATGTATCGCTTCAGCATATTTTACTGATAATGTATCTCAGTCCTATCCCAACAAATGTGTGACAGTGGGCTATGGCACGGTACGCTTAATTCTGCATGGAATAGTATTTTAATCTCTGCAAAGATCTAAAAATGAATTTTGTTTTCGTCTTCCTAAGCTGCTCTGCTACTTGTGCTGTTTATTTTTCTAAGTCTGGTGTTTAATATTGGATCAGCATCCCTTGCCTGCTTTCCATTTTTGTACTTATCCAAAGTAAGGGTGTGAGAGATGGCCACAACACAGAACTAATGTCACTTACTGCTACCATATTATAGTTTAGGTAAGATACTTGATGTATCAGGAGAACACTATAGCCATACTTTGTTCATTAATTTGTTCAAAACTTGTGACTCTGTCATCTTAGTTTTTATGCTACTATTTGATGTTAAATTTGGAATATAATTTTATTTTGTATTGTTTTGTTTATGCAAGTTGGGCTAAAATAGCCAATTATGATCTGCCTAAAAAAAGAAAGTATTAATACTACAGAATATGTAGAGTGCTGCTGCTACATACCAGAGCCTTCACCAGAGAAGATTTAGCCTCAAATACTTGTTTCTCCTGGAACCCATGGAACTGTAAAACAGCTTTCAACAGTCAGGGCCTGCCTTCTGTTTGATACGCATACACGTATAACGTACATATGTTGTTTATATATACAAATACTTGGCATAAAGCAGCAACAGGAAAGTGGAGCTTTGAAAGATTGTCTATGTAGTATGCATCGAGTTGTGCATCTTTTGTCTCTGACTACATACGTGCACGTTAACTGAAAGAACTTACTGCTTATGTTGGAGAATGTCTTTGCAGTCTTCAGGGAGCTGCACGACTCCGTTCTCCCTACGTGCTTTGGAGGTCTGTATAGACAGTGTGACTAATGCCATGCTTGTTTCCTTAAATTTCCTGAGGAAATAGCTTTTTGTGTGCTCCCATTTTCCTACTGTGCTGTCTGTTGTCTTGTTAGCAGTTGAGTCACTCCTAAGACTGAGAAAGGTCTTCTATTATTCTGACCTTACAGGGGCTCTTATTTGTGTGGGGAATAGTTTATGGGTGAAGTTTAGTCTGTTTATCCCCATTCTAAAAGAGACAAAGAGGTTTCAAAAATTATGCTAGAAAAAACCCATTTCAGGTCCATTTGTGTATCTAGGTGGGCCTGGGCATATTCCAGTTCTCACAAGAAACAATTTTCTCCATTTTTAGTACTAAAGAAAGAAAATTCTTCTGAAGATATCTCACCATATATCAATACATTTCATTGTTATGCCAATATGCCCCAAGATCTCTCTGCTCAAGCAGGGACTATAGAGGCATCATAGATTACAAAAACCTGTATTTTGGAGTTGATGTGGCTTTGGCCTTCCCAAACTGGAGGTCACTGGTGACTTTCCTTCTGTATCTGAGGAAACAGTACCGTTATTACAGTTCCTATTCTCAGCAAAAATTAATCATTAGTACAAAAGTCATGTCTGCATGGGACCCACCACCCTACTTAAATTAAAGAACCAACGAGGACTTCTAAGTAGTTTAATAAGTAGGTCAATCCATTTTGTTGTAAAGGAACTAAAAAGCCCTAAAGTGTTCCTCAGTTGGAATGCCAGCGGTGTGCCCAGGTGGCCAAGAAGACCAACAGCATCTGGGCCTGTATCAGGCACAGTGTAGTGAGTAGGACTTAAGAGGTGATTGTCCCCCTTTATTTGGCACTGGCAAGGCCCCATCTCAAGTGCTGTATACAGTTTTGGGTCTCTTGCCACGAAAATGACAGTGAGGTGCTGGAGTGGGTCCAGAGAAGGACAACAAAGCTGGTGAGGGGTCCAGAGAGTAAGTCTTATGAGGAGCAGCAGAGCGAGCTGGGGTTGTTCAGCCTGGAGAAGAGGAGGCTGAGGGACATCTTATCCCTCTCTACAGCTACCTGAAAGGAGGTTGTAGAGAGGCAGAGCTTGGTCTTTTCTCCCAAGTCACAGGTGATAGGACAAGAGGAAATGGTCTCAAGTTGCACCAGGGAATGTTGAGATTGGATATAAGGGGAATATTTTTACACAGAAAGGGTTATTAATCATTGGAATGGGCTGCCTAGGGAAGCTGTTGAGGCACTATCCCTGGAGGTATTTAACAGATGGGTTGACATAGTGCTCAGTGAGGTTATGGGTTGTTGTTTTTTTTTTATCAGAGTTAGAGTGATGGTTGGACTAGATTATCTGAAAGGTCCCTTCCAATTTAGACAATTTTATGGTTCTATGATGAATGTTTGGGATGAATGACTGAGACAACTGGGGGTCTTCTCAAGGTGGATATCCTAATTGAACCTCTGGATTCCATACTCCTGGTAATGAAATGTGATGTTCTTGATAGTCATTACTTCTACTAGACACAGGGAGATGCTCACCCTCATAACCCTTTCAGTTGTCTTTCAGCTACGTTTCTTCATTCCTTTCATGTTCATTTCAAAAGCAGTGGGAGTTTCCTCTTGGCCAGGAAACTGCGTTAAGTGATTTTTCTCATGAGCTTTTAGCTTTTAGGTCTAATTTGTCTGTCACAGTCTTCATATCAGAAGGCACTTTGATATTTATTTTTTTTTTTTTTTTTTACTGCATAGATTCAGACCTTTGGACATCTTTTAAGCTGTTCATTTCCCCTGCAGTGTTCTGCTATTTTTACCCAGTGACTGTATAGTAAGCAGACAGAACAGGATAGTGTCAGAGCACTGGAACAAGCTGCCCAGAGAGGTGGTGGAGTCTCCATCACTGGAGACATTCAAAACCCACCTGGACACGTTCCTGTGCAACCTGCTCTAGGTGGCCCTGCTTTGGCAGGGCGTTGGACTAGATGATCTCCAAAGGTCCATTGCAACCCCATAGACTTCTGTGATAGAAGTCTTTATCCAGGCTTATGAAATACTTCTGGGAGGTCAGCGGTCAGAGTGGGATCTTCCAGGACTCGGATGACTCTTGGAGTCAGTGCTTGAAGATCTGCATTCTGGTTATCCCCTTTGCATCTGCCTGCAGCCTCGTCCATGCTTTCGTGAATTTAAAATTGGATTTCACCTCAGAACGTTCACCACTCAAGTCGATGGAGGTCGTCTGGCACACTGATACAACACACAGCGTGGTGCTGGGGAGAACCTTCCAACTTGTTTTTCCTGTGATTTGGTATCTACTATGGATACATTCCTGCAGCTGAGAAGTGCTGAAATGCTGAGTATGAGAGGAGAGAGAATCTAGAAGGTGACAGCTTTGTGTATGGCAAGGGGAAACTCCTGTCTCGCATGGCAGAGAAAAATACAACCACGTAATAACTATGGTTATTAAAGTAGCAGACGTGTGCATTTACTTCCTTTCCACCATTTCTGTTGTTAGTCTTCTGAAACATCTGATGTTTTCATTCCCTAGAGAGCAGGGACTGAAATGGAACTGTTTTGTCATGTGTATGTTCATGAGAGAGGGCAGGTTATGCCGAAAAACCCAGGTGTTCTTTGGTCTTGAGTCCTGTGCACACCTGTGGAAATGTTGCTTGGTAAGAACTCCACTGTCTGTTAGGTTGTTACTCTCATTTTCCCTCTTAGACATTTGCATTCTAATGTGCTGAAGCAGACTAGTGAAGTGGTCTTGAAAAGAAGGTTGCAAGACTGAAGCATTAGTATATTCTTTTCCTTATTTGAACCGTGGTCCTTACTTTCCTTCGTAGGGCATAGACTGTTGTGGAAATGGTTTTAGTGGCTATGAAGGGCAGAGCTACCCAGGTGGGGAGAAAGTTCAAGTCCCCATGGGAGAGCTTGGAGTCTACTGTTGCTCTACATAGGAGGCAACATCTGAGTTCAATACAAGATTGGCAGTAGCCATGGAAAATTCCTCAGAATGTAAGTGCGATGTGCTAAAACAAAATCAGGACATACCAAAAATCCAAAGAGAGTGTATCCGTCTCCTCTATCTTCTCAATTTCTTTTGATGTTTCTACTATGGGTTCCCATCCACTCTGTACTGTTTCCTCTTGTTAATCATGTGTAATAGCACAAATACAAATGAGGAGAACTAAGTTTTATCTCAAGAAAAAGCCTGTCCAAAACTCTTAAAAGTTCTGCCCGTGTTTTCAACAGTAGATGTGGTCTGCTCTTTGTTGTGCATTCACTGGCTCACAAGGCTTTGATGAGCAGCAGTGATTAAAAACAGCCCCTGAGAAAGAAGGCTCATCTCCCACCATAACTGGAACATCTAGCTGATTGCACAGATCTGCTGTGGCTGAGAGCCAGAGCTATGCAAGAGGTCAACTGATACCATGAAAAACGGTGGAATGGAGTAAAGCAACAAATACAGTTTTCAACCCCTGAGAATATCCTAGGAAAAAAGAGGTCCAGAGAAAATGCATAAAAAATGCAAACTTACAGGTTCTTGTAGATGGACTTTTAAGTAATGCATCCAATTTAAGGTATTGGTGGCATTTGGGTGACTTACTGAGAAAATGTCTCTGTGAATAAAAAAACTAAAAGCGTTTCAGCCCTCTGCAAAGAGGAGTAACTTCACAGAACATGGCACGAACAGTCAGGTGGTGACCAAGTCACACACTGCTCCCCTTCAGGAGAGAAAGCGTTAGAAACCCACAGTGCTGAACGGAGACTGGTAACAGGGTTAGATTCTAGGAATTCTATCAATCACTTAACCCTTCAAGTTTAGCGACTTCATGACCAAGGGAGCACTTTGGCCAGTTGTGATGAAGGCTTAGGTGAGTTACTACTGGGGTGGAGCAAGAGACTAAGGGAGGAACCAGTGGTTGTTACTTCCTCCCAGTGGTTGTTACAGGTCAGACATGGGTCTAGATTAGGTTAAAATGTGCTATAGTGAATGGAGCTGGGAGATGAAGATGTGATTCCTGGGATGTGAAGAAGCTGCAAACTAAGCTCTCTCCTGGGCATGGTCCAGCCACTAATCCATAGAGCTATATCCAGGCTATATTAGAATTAGATGAGATAAGGTGTGGGTACTCTGGCCACTTATATGTGAAGATTTTCTCTTGCATCTTTAAATAACCTAGTTCTAGGCTGAGGAGGTATCAATCAACCAGATAGGCAGAAACAGTGGCTAATTAGATCCTACTTTGGCTACTTTGCCACAAGGCCAGTAACAACTGGGCTGCCACAGGGATCTGCCCTGGTATGTCCTTATGAGTCCCTTCCAAGTTGAGGTATTGTGTGATTTTGTAACGGTTAACATCTTTATCAGTGTCCTGGAGGAGGTGGCAGAGCACTTTGCTCATTAAGTTCCCAGATGACACAAAATAGGAGGGGGGCAGTCAATATGCCGCCATGTAGAGGCTTCTAGAATCCCTGGAGGAATGGGACCACCTCATGAAATTCAGTAAGGATGAATGTGAAGTTCAGCTCTTCCACAGGAAGAACCCTTGGCCGTGATAAGGGGTTAGTTTGGACAGCAGATCCAGGTGATTTTCAGCAGGAGAGCTGGTAGACAACACTGAGGGATGTATTAACAGAAGCAAAGCCAGCAGGTGATTAGGAGATGGTGATTATACCCTCTACTCGGTACTTGTTAGACCACATCTAGATACTTTGCTCAGTTTTGGCACCCTGAGAACGTGAAAGAGTGATAAATTCCTGTGAGTTCAGTAGTGAGCCACCAAGATGGTCAGTGCCTGGAGCACTGAGGGAAGGCTGAGGGAGCTGGGCTTCCAGTATGATTTTGGGGGACCTAAGAGCAACCTGCTGATACCTGCAGGGAGGTTACTAAGAAGATGGGCCTGGGATTTTCACAGCAATGCATGGTGGGAGGAAGGGGGAAAAAGTCAAAAGCTGAACATGGGTGTAAGGCTGGATGCAAGGAGAAACTTTCAAAGGCAAACTGACCAAAATGGGATCAGTCAAGCAGTAGAACAGGTTGCCCAGGGAGATTAGATAGTCTCCCTTGGAGATTTTTCAAGAACCAGCTGCATAAAGCCCTGAGCAACCTGGCCTGACCTCATGGCTGGCCCTACTTCAAACTGGATTTTGGACTAGAGACCTCCTGAGGTCCCTTACGGCCTGAATTATCCTGTGATCCCATTCCTGTGACAGCATGGTTTATGAAGTGGGAATTGCGAAATAGGAAAACTTGCCCTGGTTTGGCAAATTCAGATCACTCTGCTCTAGCATTCAATTTTTATTCCACCTGTCATTTAGCAGCACCATAGATGAGTGTTTAGAAGACAACAAATACACAGCTAATAGATTGGTTCACCTTAATTTTTCTGACTTTTGATGGTATTTGTGTGGGTTCAAACTACATGTCTCCATGTACCTATGCCTGTATGTATCTGCATGCCCGCACTCATGCAGGCAGCTTGGAATCAGATTTTTACTTTTAGCTGAGTTCTAGTTTGTAGGACCATGGTTGTGTTAATTATTACAAGCCATGGACTTAATTCATGGTTCTCCTCATCCACCAAGTACTAAATTAAAATCTCCAGATACTGTGGTGAATGTTGGGTCTGAGTAAGTGAAGAACTACTTTGGCACAGTCAGGTTTGTTTAAAGAATTTTAGATTTTATATGGTGAGATGAATATTCCTCAATGGATGACTGTCTGAAGGCACGGTGGGGTTGCTGGGGACACTTGTTTGAGGAATTGCACATCTGCCAGAGGCAGCCAACAGGCACAGCAGTTTGTGCAGATGTTCTGAGACTTTCTTCAGGGCCTGGTAGAGAACTTTCAGCACCTTTTGAGGAACATTGGTGTGCTGCTGCATGCGACGACACTGCAACTTCAAAGAAGTCCGGCCTGTTCATGAAGAAAGGGGGCTCTGAGCTTCTGTTCAGCTGGTTCCTGGTCAAAGTGGACACACTCCTTTCCAGCAGGTATGGGGCAGCCCTGTAGAAGCACTGTCTGGCCAAGAACACAGCTCCCCAGAGCAGTAGTTAGTGCAGGACAGAGCCAGGGACCTCGCTGGGAGCACATGTCCTGCCATGGTGAGGATGTGCCACAGGCCCCAGCAGCACTGGGCCATCTGCCCCTGCGACAGCAGCAGCCCCAGCCCAAGTGCAGCTCTGCAGGGCTGGGGCTGAGGGATAGTGGAGATATCTCACCAGGGCTGGGAGATGGGCTTTTGCCCATAGGAGGTGGTAGCCTGGGAGGGTCTGTGTCACTACGTAGCAGAGCTGTGGGAGGACGACAGAGGCTGCACAGCATCAGGGATTACAAGAAAGATTAAACAGACCTTTTTCAGGACCCTGCAGGTGCGAAAGCCTGAAACTCCCAAAAGCGGCACTGAGGGAGTCACAGGTGGAGTCTGTTGGGTGGGAAAGCAGGACTCCTACTCTGACAAAGGCTGTGAGTTGGTGGCTTCTGGCCTCAGAAGTATGGTTCCTGCTCGCTCTACAGATCTGCTACCAGGGAAGAGATTAAGTGTCTGGCAGCAGACCAGTGGCTGGACGCTCCCCCCAGTGCAACTCAGTACATCAGCTGGTAGCACTGGGAGAAAGCATTGAATGGCAACAGTGGGACACTCCATCTGCTGACCCAATCTGATATCTAAGGAGGTTTGTTGGGGGCTTGGATCCTGCTTTTCCATGTGGGCACCAAGAAGATTATGCCTGGGGAGACTAGGAATGACAGGGGAGGGAAATAGCAACCCACCATCAAGTGATGGAGTGGGCTGGCAAGCAAAGGGAATCAACAACAACAATAAAAGGCTGGGAGGGACAAATTTTGAGAAGGGAAGTACCTCCAGCAGAGCTTTATGGGGGAAGGTCTTAGGTCTCTTCTGGGAAATTGGAACTGGGCACCTTTATGAAGTGCCTGTATGCTAATGCAGGTGGCAATGATGAGCAAACAGGAGAAATGAAGGGTTCTGTATGCAGTTACAGAGCTATGATCCAGTTCAGATCACAGAGATCTGGTGAGATAGCTCACATGACTGGAGTGCCACCATGGATGGATGCAAGCTCTTAAGGAAGGTCAGAACAGGAAGGTGAGGAGGGAGAGTTGTCCTGTTTGCAGCAAGGGTGCACAGAGCTCTGTGTGGGGTGGATGAGGAGCCAGCTGAGAGCTTATGGGTCAGGATTAGCAGGCAGGACAACATGATTGACGTTGTGGGTGTCTACTGCAGACTACCTGATTAAGAAGAAGTAGTAGCTGAGGCCTTCTTCAGACAATTGGAAGAAACCTTATGTTTCCAGGCCTGGGTCCTTGTGGGAACTTGAGATACTGGAGGTTCCTTCCAGCCTCAAGTATTCTGTGATTCTGCCTTCTAGGAAACCTGCAGTGAAAATACTAGCCATGGGAGTGAAGCACTAGAGAATTACATACTCTGATGACAAGAACTGAAGATAAAAGGCTGATAGAGCAGCTTGTACCTCATTGCAGGGAGGTTTTGTTTGAATTCATGGTTTGTTTTTTCACCCAGTCCTCTCCTATAGCGCTTGAGGCTCCCAAGAGTTATGTTCGTGGGTAAATGGGGTGTTTTATTAAGCAGACACAGTACCATAATCAGGACTGTTTTCACTAATATGGGATTCCCTAGGGATACGTCTGTGTGTCCCTTCTCCACCATAGGTCTTACCTACTGAAGAAAAAACATGCAACTCAAACCAAACCTGAGAGACCTTTTCCCGTGTTATGTATGTAATAGTTACTGGCAAGAATTTTAACTCTCCTTCCCTCAAGGATTGCTTTAGGGTTTCTTGTTGGATGTGGGAGGTGCCAGTGTGTGTGATGCGAACAGCAGAAACCAGGTCAAGCACTGGAGTTCATGACTGGACTGGCATTTGTTGGGGAGAGAGGCTGAGATCAAAGAACAGTGGTTCTAGTGGGAAACTGGACTGTACAAGAGAGACAGGCTGCCTCCGGTAGTGGCCAGAAACAGGCACCTAGGGGAGAGTAAGAACAACATAAGAGTTTATAGTAACTCCCCCAGACATCCCTGTTGCTATGAGCTATTTTCAGTCCAGAGGATTTCCCAAGCTTGTTGCAGTTTAACTGTTTAGTAACTTGCAATGGATCACTCTTCCAAGTCCATTCTCTCTTTTGACCTACAGAAGTTACATGTGCAGGTGCTCCTTAGCAAGCAGCGACTGCATGAACTGCCTCTGATTACCTGTTTCTGAATCCAGTTCCTACTTCTGGACTTAAA
The DNA here is from genome assembly GCA_013400055.1 of Nycticryphes semicollaris. Taxonomy (NCBI): domain Eukaryota; kingdom Metazoa; phylum Chordata; class Aves; order Charadriiformes; family Rostratulidae; genus Nycticryphes; species Nycticryphes semicollaris. The sequence goes on from VXBJ01006930.1 coordinate 180,665, forward strand.
CTGACCATCCCTGGTTCTGGTGGCAGAGGACACGCTGAATGGTCAGTCCTTGACCACCGTCCTCATGCCACTTACAGCCATACAGCAGTATTGTAAAGGTCTAAAGAAGCCATCCCACATTTTTCAAAGAAGACAGCAAGGACAGTCCAACTCTTCCAGTTCTGCTATCTCACTTTGACATGAGGAGACTGGAACTGCCCCCTGTTTTGGTGTAGTGATGGTTCTCTATTCTTTCTAATAATCCCTACCACTGGGTTGTCTCATTTGAGCACCAAATTGCTGTCTTAATGGAAGCATCTCCCAAAACACCAAAGTCTTGCTCAGGAATGGTAACAGTTGAGAGTGTTCCCTAGCTATGGGAGAAGTTGAATTCCTTCAGCAGGGATTGCAATCCTCTGCCTCACCCAAGGAAAGTTTGAAATAGCAGAAAATGTGAGGAGGAGAGACAATATTCCCTCACACTTTTGTTCCCTTTAAAAGCTGGCTGCTCTTCTTTGCCTGGGACAGCTGAGCCCTTTTGCTCTGGGACACGGGCGCTCTCTGAGACTGAGGTGTCTGCACTGGCCACAGCGTAACACAAGTAGTACCTTGAGCCACCCCTTCATTATCCAAGCTCAGGAACTAATTTCTTCATCCAAACCCATACAGATTCCCTTTCACCCTGTGTTCTTGTTAAATACTGTCAACCCCCAAATTTCTCAGTGGTTTTTACAAAATATTGGGTGTCAAAGTTTCCTTAGACCTTGAAGTGTCTGCCACAACAGCTCTACCTGCCACTTGACTGTCAGCCTAGACTTTTGTAGGTAACTGCTCGTTTCTATTTACTCCTCTATTAAAAGATTAATTGACCGGTTTTGCAAACCAACCTCTGCACACACCAAAAAAGGTCGGATTATTTTTGTTTTCAGTGGGAACAGAAAACTGTCCAAGAGTTTTTCACTGACAATGGTGGTCTGGTACCGATGGAAAGGGTGTGTGTTTCTCACTTGCCTGAAGAGTATAGTATTTAATGAACTTACCAGCTGGTAATTAGCTATCAGCAAGTATAGAGTGACTGTAATACCATAATAGTCTGCTACTAAATAATCAAAAGCAAAACCGTGTAGGCTTGTAACATCTGAAGAGGAAAGACCTCACTGGTAGTGCCACTCTGTTAGCAGGAGCTCCCGGTACTTCAGTTAAATACAAGCGGGTTTCTTCCTGGCTGACTTCTTTAAAATTTATGGTCAGCCCTTCAGCATCTGGTTCTTTAACTGGGCTTTCATTTAACCTGTGGTGCTGTTCTCCGAACGCTTCTGTGTCTGTCTGTTCCATGACGTGTTGGCATTTAGTAACATGGACTTGATTTTATTTTTCCCTAAGTAAATGCCCATTTCTAAAGGTTCTTCAGAAACAGGCCTGACTGTGTGAATGACTTAATAGACGGCTGAACGTGACCAGCAACGAAAAAGGTGCCAAACCCCCAACCCTGCACTTCACATTGCTGCGAACAATGCCTCAATGTGTCCATGGTTCTGTTGGGAGCGATCATGTCATGCTGGTTTTCTTTTCTTGGTTACTGTAGTACAGATGTGCACACTGGACTTTGAGAAACTTGAGAGCTCCATGCTGTGATCAGTGACAGAGAGATGGACTGAGTTGCAACAGCTCAAAGTGGTTTTAGTAGTTTCTTTAGAGTTGAATAATACTTCCACGCTGAGATACCCTGTGGCTTATGGTGAGAGAGATCTTGGGAGCCAACTCATGGTGGCCTGATATGGGGAGCCGAGCAGCTGCACCCCAGACTGGAGTGTCCCACTTGTGGCTGCTACCCTCACACGGCAGCAGGAGATCGCTCCCACCCACGGGAGAGGTGCAAGAGGACATATACCTGCACCTTGCCCCTTCCTTACTTGAAAGGACAAGAGATAACAGGCACAAACTTGCGCGTAGGAAGTTCCATCCAAACATGAGGAGGAATTTCTTCACTTTGAGGGTGGCAGAGCACTGGAACAGGCTGCCCAGAGAAGTGGTAGAGTCTCCATCTCTGGAGACATTCAAAACCCTCCTGGACACATTCCTGTGTAACCTGCTCTATGTGGACCTGCTTTGGCAGGGGGGTTGGACTAGATGATCTGGGTCCCTTCCAACCCCACATCATTCTGTGGTTCTGTGAAAGCAGTTCGTGGCCCCTTGGGGTGGGCTTTGGACAGGCACAGGCAGAGATGCCGGGCTGTTGCCTGATGTGAGCAGCTGTTCCCCATCTCCTGCAGGGGAAAAAGGCACGAGGCCAGGCAGAAACCTCCTGCAGGCTGGGTCTGGTCTGCAGACCTTGGTTGGTCTCTGCTGAGCTGGCCCCATCCATGCTGTAACTGCACTGAAAATTACCCACTTGGGCAAGACTTACAGTTTTTAATTAGCATTGTTTGATGTGGGGGATGTGGGTATAACTGATCACATTCTGAAAGTAGATTCTGCTACCGTTTTGAATGTCAGTATTTATAAATCCAAGGCTGTTAACATGTATTAGGTTTGGCGCTGTTTCTGAAGTGTTGCTTTAGATTAATGTCAATTTTGTGTATGTATTGAATCCTTTTTTTTTTTTTTTTATCTAGGAAATTAACGTGATCATTGTGAGCAGCAAATAGGCTGTTTGAAAAGGCGAAAGGCTGAATTATCAGTGTGGGTAGTATCAGTGTTAACATGAACTGCTTTCTTCTCTGTTATTTTAAACCAGTGAAATTGCTGATAAGGGGCTTTGAGTCAGGAGAAGAAAGCAACTTTGGTGCCTCTGCTTTATAGGCAGGCATCTTCTCTTAGCTGCACATTATGGATCAGAAGAAATAGTTTAAAAGCACAATATGCAGACAAGGCAAATATATTCATTCATTTGATAATAATTTTGATTGCAGTACTTTCATACTTTCAGGGAAGAATAAATGTGGATGCTACAGAATCTGCATGAAAAAAAGGAAGTACAGGGCAAGACAGGGCATGTGCACAAGGGCTTTAAATAGATAAAGAGTTGGCAATTAATTTGAATGGTGCTGGGTAGGACAATTGCCCAGGGCTGCATGGAAGGGAGCTGGAGGGAGCATACATCCCTGTGTGCTCCTGGAAGCAACTGATGAAAGAAGGAATATTGCTTAAAATAATTTAAATATTGATTTGTTCTCTGGGTAATTTCCATCTGACTGAGTGGAAGTTCCTTTTTACCCAGATTTTAGTCAAATCTGTGCACATTGTTATTCTGAAGAAAGATTATTTTCTCAAAGACAGTGTTTACAGTTTGCAAGATGATCAAACAGATGGTTTAAATTTGTTCTGATGCTCTGTGTTTTTTCACAGTCTCTTTGTAAGTTAAATAAACTTGAAAATGATCTGTCTAGAACTGTGTCATTTCCCAGACAAGATAGCTGCTTGAGGATATGCCTCTCCTCTCTCCCCAAAGGGATAATCCTCATCTTTGGTAAATAGCAGTGACTGTAGTTGCCTGCCCTTCCAGGACTTCTGCTTCTCTCTGCTCTCAAAACTGAACCGATGACCTCACTGCCTCCCACAGTAGCTTCTAAAAGAGGTCCTTCATCCTCCATGGACATTGTCCATGTCCTTTTCTCTTCCTGTTGGTCACCCTGACAGTATTGATGCTGTCTTCAATGCCAAGAGGGAACAGGGTAAAAGCAGGGCGGCATGAAAGAGGTGATATTCCCAGTGGGACAGAAGTGATATTCCCAGTGCATAGCTATTCAGAAGTGCAGACATTTCCTTTTAGCATCCCTCCAACTGTTCAAAGTCTCTTTTTCCTTGCTGGCTGCAGCCTGCAAATGATAGCCATGTGGGTTGTCCTCTGAAGGGCTGAATGTGTGACTGTTTGTCCCATGTGTTACAGGCTGATGCTGGTTTCTGAACTAGCTCAAGTTTGTTTGGACTGGCTGGTTTCAGTCCCCTGCAGCAGGCCACACTGCCATAGCTCCCAGTCTGCCTCTTACGCAGTGAATGCAGTTAAGAAAGATCTTTTGATGTCCTCATGGAAGCCTTAATTAACTAAGCAGCTCTAGAAAACTTACTTGTGCATGACAAAGTACTGAAAAAAGAGGGTTTTTTTTTTTCTTTTTTTTTTCTTCTTTTTCTTTCTGGAGACATTTTAATGATGTATGTCTGTTGTCACTGTGCTGAGGCAGATCCAAAGGTAGATTCTCATCTTCCACAGCATTTGGCGGGGTGCTGGGCTAATTACTTTTCCTATTTAACTTAGGCAAAGAAGAATCAGATTGCAATTGGATACCTCTGAACTTCTCTTCGTAGCTGTTGTCTCTAAATCACTGTTAGCGCAACCAAGTAGTCCTTCAAACCAACATAAAGACTAGCCAAGAGTATTAATTTAGTGACTCTTTATCTTCTTTGCCTTGCACAGAAATGCAGTGTCAGAGAGTGTAACTACATAAAACCTGAAAATTCCTTTTTATTTTCTTTCCATTTCTTATATTTTTTTTTCCACAAAAAACAAACAAAAAACCCCAAAACCGAAAAACCAGACTGGTATAGAGATCTGTCTCTTTTTTTCTCCTTTTTTTTTTTTTTTTTCAGATTTTTCTATCTGTGTTTTCGGCTTTTTGACTGAATCAGAAATCTTTCTTCTTTTCTGACAGTCTTTGGGGATACTAGTGACCAGCAGAATTAAAAGTTATCGTGACAGAAATTTCTTTGCTCCTTTTAGCAGCTGCAGAACAGTGAAAGTGGTGGACCATGTATTCGCCTCTCTCCTGTTTTAGAAAAGGCCTCAGCAATTGGATCCTCCGGATCGGAGCCCGGGTAGTCTGAGTGGTCGGTTCCAATGAGACCAGGGTAACAGCTCATGCCTGGGATAAGTCTGGTGTTAGACATTCCTTATCCCATGCTAAATTACAGTTTGCTATGAGCTTGTGTAAAATCCATGGCAGTGGGCACAGCTGATACCATGGTGGTTTGGAAAAGTTAGTAGGCAAAATTAATTTTTTTCTCATTTTTAGGATAGTGTTCGCAGCGGGAAGATAAAGGTATGTTCTTTTATGTTCTTGTAAAGCTTTTTTTTTTTTTTT